>CM054139.1:52920532-52930532 GCA_028751875.1 Rapana venosa | reverse complement strand
GGGTAACAGAATAAGCGTGGGCATACTTTTTTTCATCCGCCCCTTGCCCTGATTAGGGACTATCAACAAAACAAGGCAAAAACCCTACTACAACAAACGACATGATTTTAAAACGATAAGTGTATATTTAACAATACATAATCCCTGACTTGTACATTAATTTCAAGATATACATAGCTTATAATTTTTTGGGAGAAAAGAGATATGCATTAATAAACATATAATTCTCAAATGAATTAAATATTAACATGAAAACTGATACACTGATTGTAATTAAGTAATATCATGGATAAAGTAAAATAGAGGGGAGACAGCAAGAAGCAAGAGAAGAGAGAGAGAGAGAGCATTTTCATGTTACATCAACATCAAAATAAACCAGATATCAAATTCTGATAAAACATGTTCACTAAAACGTGTTTTTTTTAAAACATACTTTCAATAAACATATCAAGTTAAGTTACAAAATGCCGAAGAGCCTGATATAAAACAGTTTTAACAGCCCCGCTAACAACAGCAACAATACAACAATTGGAAGTTAGGCAAATCAGTTAAAACTCACTCAATACATTTCCAAGAGGCATGGTATATTGATTGAAGACGGAGAACAATATTGTATGCATTTTGGACAATGATAAAATAAATATAAAATGTATAAACCAAACATTTATGTAAAAATAATACAGTTCGTATATAAGAGGAATACCAAAATGGTGGTCTGGGCGCTAGTCTTTCGGATGAAACGATAAACCGAGGTCCCGTGTGTTGCACGAAATTATTCAGCGCACGTGAAAGAACCCACGGCAACAAGAGAGTTGTTCCTGGCAAAATTATTAGAAAAAAGCTACTCTGATAGGGAAACAAATACAGTTGTAGACACACACACACACCAAAAGGGTGGCGCTGCTCTTGTGGCGACGCGCTCTCCCCGAATCTCACGCAGAGAAATCTGCCGTGACTTAAAGTGGTAGAAATGAGATGAAATGAAAGGAGAGAGAGGGAGAGAGAGTATATTTCCAGGTTGTGCGATCATCTAGATAAATGGTATGAAATAAAACACCCACACAAACCTCTCTCACCTTGAGATACAGCTGTAAATGATAAATAAACCAAAATGGAGCTTGCAAAAGAACATCCGCATACCAAAAAAAAAGTCTAACAATTAAGAGAAAACAAATTTAACAATTTCCAAAATGTGTAAAATAATACTTGTATATAGAAAATAAAAATTGCATGATTTAGAACAATAACAGTGAAGAAAAATTTTTCAATTTCATAACGGGATTACTGCATTCCTGGCGGTTAAAGTTTTAAGAAGAAATGGGGGGGGGGGGGGGGGGGGGGGGGGGGGGGGGGGGGGGGGGGGGGGGGGGGTCCAACGACAGACAGGCAGAGCCAGAGAGTACATTTTTGAATGATATGATCATCTGGATAATATGTTATCTTTGACAACACCTACACAAGCTATCTCATAATAAAGTATTGGTACCATAGTATATAGTAAAAATGATATTAATAAAACAAAACTTAACATACAAAGGAACATATATAAAGTCTGTCAGAAATATCAAAAGTCTAACGAGTTTCCATAGCGTAGTAGGCTCTCTATTTATGACAAGGAAAAACGATAGCATCAAATTAGAACGATAATAAACTGAAAATTACACAACTTAACATAGCCACTAAATAGTTCTTACTGATAAATTTTCTAGTTATTAACCACTAGTATAAATTTCAAAACCATAACACAATGGAGAGAGAGAGAGAGAGAGAGAGAGAGAGAGAGAGAGAGAGAGAGAGAGAGAGAGAGAGAGGAGAGAGAAATAATGCTTGTAAAAACATTTTACCGAAATGGAAAGATATATCAGCCCAACGGGGAAAAAAACCAGGAAAGAAGAAAACAACAACAACAACAACAACAAAGTGACATATATTTCCCCACTAACAAAATGAACATCACGGTGTCACATTTTGTAAACAAACAAGAAAGAAAGGGAAACCTTTTCTTCCCCCCCCCCCCCCCCACCCCCCCCCAAAAAAAAAAGAAAAAAAAAAAACCCGGGAAAATAATCGTGTCAGGTCGAATGAACTACTGGCGACCTTTGCCATGACCTGTCCCTCCTTTTGTCTCCTCCTGTCTCCTCCTCCTCCTGTCTCATCTCTTCCCGCCATTATCCACATGCTGGCTGTTTAAAAAAATGAGTGAAGAAGCATAACAAAACAAAACAAGCGAGAAAAAGAATTATATAAAAAACATGAACAAGCCTCACTTGTCTTGTGTGGTCTGTCTACATCCATCTCTCTCTCACCTACTTACAAAAACGCCCCCCCCCCCCCCCCCCCCCCCCCATCCCTTCCCAACTCTACTCCTTCCATTGTTTACCTCTGTCTGTCAGTCTGTCTGTCTTTCTCTCACACACACTGTTTGTCTGTCTGTCTCTGTTTGTCTGTCTGTCTCTCTGTCTCTCAAAACTGCCTGAGACGAAGATTTTAAAATGAATGGACTCGTGACGTAGTAGATGTGGTGCCAGATGATAATTATCTCAGACTCGTGCCTGACAGAAATGCACACGTGCAAAATTTCACGGAATCTGGAATGCCCGAGTCGAGTCACAAAGCAATGGGGAATGAAGGGGGGTTGCGGGGAGGAGGAAGGGAGATGAAGGGTATTCTTCCGTATTTTTACTGTGCTTTGTTCCCCTCCCTCCCCTTTCTTCATTAAGTCTGTTTTATATCGGGGTGGGAGGGGCAACGGTGCACAGGCGCCGGAAATAAAAAACAAAATAAACTCGTAAGTGATCATGCAGTCTTATTTCTTTTGGGTTTTTTCCCCCGTCAACACCATTTTTCTACCAACGCTGACACACCAATGCCAGACATGGGCCCTAACTAAAGTCCTCGAGAGAAAACTGGTCACCTGTGAAATGAAATGCCCGGGGAAAGTAGTAAATAAGACCAGGCCAGACAAGATCAGAAATGAGGTGATACGAGACAAGGTAGGAGCAACACCAGTCATACAACACATTGACCAACAGATGATCAAGTGGTTCGGACACCTCACACGTATGCCCCCCAAACTAACCAGCTCTTCGGGCATACAACAGCAGATACTGTGGCTGGAGAGCCAGAGGAAGACCAAAACGACGATGGAGCGACTCCGCGGCAGACAGGCACCCTCAGAGCCCAGGAGATGTCTGTCCCTTCTCCAGGCCACCCTCCTGCCTTGCTGCTGACAGACAACGACTGTGTTTCCCCGCGACGCCCACCGGTACAAGCGGAAGGAAAAAGTAAAGTAAGTTTCTTCCCCCTCCCACTCACCCCCCCCCCCCCCACCCCCTTCCCCATCCCCAATGTTGACATTCTTTTAGTTGTATTGATGTTAATCTTGTTTACAGCTGAGCCACCTGTAGCACAGGACGAAGTAGGGGTTGAAAATATGTGAACAGGAAGATTTAATTTTAAGGCAAAGACCTCCTGCTGCGTGCCTGGGTGTATGCTGTATCTAATATTAGTTATGGTGTTTTGTTTTGCTTTGTAAAGCTAAACCCCTTCCTCAAAACAAGCAAACAAACACAACGGAAAACACCAAGAAAAGTAAACAAAAGCATAGTAAAACAAGCAAGAAAAAAAAGCAACTGCAACAAGAAGACGACGACGACACTGTATCCGCTTCTTCATCTTCTTTGCTTCTTTTTATTTGCTTTTGTTGCTTTAAAACGGCGAGGTCTCTGATCGCAGGTAGGGAATGGTGTGTGTGTGTGTGTGTGTGTGTGTGTGTGTGTGTGTGCTGATCCACTTTTCATATTGAATATTTCACCCACACAGACCCTTTGCTGTCAAGGAGTCGGGGAAAATAAAGGAACAGACCCCTACCCCTCCTGCTTTCTTGGCAAGATATCGGCACACATGACAGTATCTTGGCTGATAAACAGATACAAAAGTACAGGAGAATGTAAGTGTCCAAAGATTCATATGTTACAATTTTCCACGTGAAAATGATTTGTTTTTCTCCCGAAAAAAAGTTTGTTTATGGTCACGTGACCTGTACAGTTGTACTACAAATCTTAATTTAAAAAAAACCCAAACAAACTCCAAACTTCACCGTGGGGATGCTTGGGGCTTGTCAGTATAAATAGCACTCTCATGTTCTGGAAATTCTGAGCTAGGAATTCCCTCTTTTCTACCCCTCTCTTCTTCCTTGTTTCATTTTTATCTTGTCTGGCTTTCTCTGTCAGTCTGGCTGTCTCTGTCTCACTCCCCCCCTCTCTCTGTGTCTTCCTGTCCTCCCTCTCTCTCCCCTCTGTCTGCTGTCTCACTCCCCCCCCCTCCCCCTCTCTCTCTGTCTGTCTGTCTCTCTCTCTCTCTCTCTCCTCTCTCTCTCTCTCTCTTCTCTCTCTCTCTCCCCCCCCCCTCCTCCTCTCTCTCTCCTCTCTTTCTCTTGACTGTGTCTGTGTCACCTACCTCTCATTTTCTATTTTTGTAATGACAGTTGCCTGACTTTTTTTATTTTTATAAAGAATCCAAAGAAAGGAAGAAAGAGGGGCAAGGGGGGGGGGGGGCGGGGGAGAAAGAAAGACAGAGAGAAAAAGAGAGAAAGAAACCCGTTTTCAGACGCCTGTTGGGGGTGCCTTCACGCTTGAGTGAGCGGTGAGCCATAGCGCGACCCCCGGCTTTTTTAGAGGACGGATGATGCAAGGAAGCGCCCTTGACAGCTGGCCTCAGCGCCGCGTGAAACTCCATCCAACCAACCAACCAGTCAGTCAAGTCAGCCAGCCCAGACCAGTCAACCAACCATCCAACCAACCAACCAACCAATTAATATGCAGCTTTCGGGAGGGGAAAGAGAAAACGTTAGAGAGCGGTGGTGTCGTTGTGTGCATACCATCTTGGGTGGGTGACCATCAACTTGGCACAGTCTGGTGGAACAAAGACGTGTGTGTGGGGTGTGTGTGTGTGCGTTTGTGTTTTGGCGCGTTAGACTGCTTGAAGGTTCGTTTTTATTTTGGGTGGTCGGGGGCTTTTGGTCATTATTTTCTTTCTCCCCAGTGCTTCAAGATTATTTATCTTTTTTTCTTTGTGAGCGAGTTTTCTGCACTTGTGCCTGAAGAAGACTTTGTTGGTGATTGAAAGGTCTTAAAAAGTGCTTGGAAAGGTGAGGTGTGTTTTTGTTTTGTTTTACTTTTTGTTTTGGGTTAAAGCATCTTTGTTTGTATTTTCAGTCTTTTTCTTTCTTTTTTTTCGGGGGGGGGGGGGGGGGGCGGGGGGGGGGGGGGGTCTCTGTCGTTTCTTATTCTTTATTTCATTGTCATTTTTATTTCGTCATTTATTCGGTCATTCTCTCTTTCTTTGTCACTTTCATCGTTCTTTCTTTCTTTTGACTTTTTTTTCTTTCTGTCTGTCTGTCTCTTTCTTCTTCTTCTTTCTTTTTTCCTTTCTGTCTTTCTTGCTTTGTTTCTTTTCAGTCTTTCTTTTTTACTTTTCTTTCTTTCTTTAGATCTTTTGTTTCCTGTTTGTTTATCTGTCGGACTTTTTGCTTGTATTCTCTTCATTTTGATTTGTTTTCTTGTTATTGGAATGCTTTCTTTTCTTCTTTTTTCCCCCCTTCCCTTATTTTGTTGTTGTGGTGTGTAGGTTGGTAGGGTAGGTTGGTGACGGTAGGTAGGTAGGTGCATCTGTGGCCTAGTGGTGTAACAATCCCGTCTAGTAATCGAAAGGTCGCAGGTTCGATTCATACCTTGAAGCCAGACTTTGCCCCTGTCTTCGGGACCACAAGTGGCGGTCAGGGTGCTAGTCTTTCGGATGAGACGATGAACTGACATCTCATCTGCAAAGTACTGTTAGCGCTCGTAAAAGAACTCACGGCAACGGAAGTGTTGCTCTTGGTAAAAGTTCTGTAGAAAAAGTTCCTATCATAGGGAAACAAATTTGCAGGTAACTGATAAGTTTTTTTTTAAAAGTGTGGTGCTGGGCTTGTGGTGATGTGCTCTCCCAGAGGAGAATAGCACGGATTTCACGTAGATACATTTGCTGTGTCTGAAAAGTAGTATACTATACTAATACTAATACTATACTATACTATACTATACTATACTATACTATACTATACTATACTATACTATACTATACTGTACTGTACTGTACTATACTATACTATACTATACTACACTATACTACACTATACGATACCGTACCGTACCGGACCGTATCGTACCCTACTATACTATACTATAATAATAATAATATATGGAATTTATATAGCGCTGAATCTTGTAAATAAACAAACAAATCTATACTATACTATACTATACTTTACTATACTATACTATACTATACTATACTATACTATACTATACTATACTATACTATACTATACTATACTATACCGTGTACTGTACTGTGATGTGATGATGCTATGCTGTGCTGTGCTGTGCTGTGCTATGCCATGCTATACAATACTCTGCTCCGCATTGTGAGGAAGAGTGTAACCTGTGCCAACCATCTAGCCCAAATCGAAATGCGTTTATTATCTTTGGTAATCATCGTCATTGTCATTGTGCTGATGATAGTCATAGTATTGCATTACCAGACCCCCTTCTTGGCTTCATAAAAACTTCAACATCACCAGACACACACACTTCCAACACACACCACAACACACCACACAACACACCACACACCACACACACACACACACACACACACACACACATTGTGTGCTTGCGATCGCGCGCTCTGCGATCAAACACCTAACAAGTGTACATGCCAGAGTGTATGAATGAAACAGATTGGTAAAATATTCCATGAGAAGGTTAAAAGAATATAGATTGATAAAATATTCCATGAGAAGGTTAAAAGAATATCCATTATTTTGCAGGTGTTTTGCCAAACTATGAAGGGTGGGGGATGACCACGAAATTAGCCTGAAGGTGTGTCACTTCAGGAGTTATCATTTGTGCTGTCTTGCACTATCTTGTACTGTACTACATTGTCTGTGACAGTGTGTTGCATTGTACACGTAGGCAAGTTTATTTCATTGTATCGGGCTGATATCTTATTGTAATGTGTTGTATTGTATGTTATGCTGTATAGTATAGACTAGGGAGACGGTCAGTGAGTCGTATCGCCAACCTCTCATTTCCCACACGAATGTTGGTACCTGTAACGACTCGGCCAAGACTCCAAAACGAAACTTTAAACAGTTCATTTATGATATGCTGGTAAACACAATACCTCAATCGGTTATGTGCCCCTTCACAGTAATAAAGATAACTAAAGCCATGTGATTGCCGTCAGTAAACACGACCCTGAAGCGAAAAACTGTGTGAAGAAATAAAACAAACAAGCCATTCTGACATGAATAGGCTCCACACGGTTCTTTGTTATCTTATAGAGGGTGGTTTTTAGACTTTGGCCTTCAGGGGGGAGCTTTTCAAAAGCTTTAAATTCTTGTTGTGCTCATACTTCGTGTGTTGCTGCTGGTCATTTTTAACCTGACAACATTCTGTTTACACACAGAAAAGGTAATTTACAAGGCAGATGCTGTGGGAGTTCTTCGGCGAGGTGTCTAGGGACAGGTAAGTGTGCGGGCGCGCGGGCGAGATGAGACATTTTGGATATGAAACGTTACAAGCTGCTTTGTAGGCTCGTTGTTATTGTTGCCGTTGTTGGTCGTTGCTGTTCTGTCCTTTCTCCTTAAACACCAGCCTATTCTTTGGGTCTGCTTTGAATAGCTGTCATCTCAGGGGACCTGCCAGTTGATGGACCAAGCTGCTGCTTGTTCTGGTTTCTGGTGTCTTTTAATTTCTGATGCAGACGGTGCAAAGCGAATAGCAAGGTTGTCATTCTCTTCTCTTCTCCTCTCTCTCTCTCTCTCTCTCTCTCTCTCTCTCTCTCTCTCTCTCTCTCTCTCTCTCTCTCTTCTCTCTTCTCTCTCTCTCTCTTTTCTTTTTCTCGTGTGTGTGTGTGTGTGTGTGTGTGTGTGTGTGTGTGTGTGTGTGTGTGTGTGTGTGAGAGCGTCTGCTCTTGATGACGACCTCTCAGAAATCCCACTAAAGCGCTCTTCTGTCAAAGTCCGAGTTCTGATTATGCAATGTTATTGTTGTGCGTTCCTCGGCGTAACATCCACAGAGTCACCCAGAATAATAATGCACACTGGTTTGAACATGGTCTATTCAATATTCATACAACATGAGCACATAATGGCATACTGACTCATTTTCCCTACTGGAGAATCATTGTGAAATTAAAACCTCACACTGGATGAGAAGTTTGGGTGTGTGACTCTTTTTAAGTACCTCGCCACATAGGCAGCCATTCTGGGACTTCAGGGACTTTTTATCTTAAGAGGAGAGTGCCAGTGCTTAGCTAAGAGTTGACATGGCTGAAGACAACGTCAGCATAACACTAACAGTTTACAACGTAGCATTCTAATGTAGGCCTCGGCACTAAGTTGACATCAGTATCTGGCAGCGCTTTTGACCTGGGCCAGTGATTCTGGAACGAGTCTCTTGCTTTGTTGTAGTTGGTGTGGGAATGGTTCTACAGGACTTTCCTCTCTAAGGGGGATCATTTACACCTTCTCCTCCCCCCCCCCCCCCTCCCCCCCACGATCCTGACTGTGGACTGCAACTTGGTCAGTCCTTGTCAGATGCGTCCATCCCTCCTGCACTGTCAGATCAAACACTATTGTGTTCAGGACAAGGAAAGAAAGAGCACAACATCTAAATCCTGTCTCATCCTCTGTAAATCTTCTCCCTTTGAATCCGTATTATCTTCTCCTTTGAACTGCCTCAGCCGGGCAAAGGAGCTACCTGTAGGGGTGGAGTAGGGAGGTGGAGGGGGGGGGAGGGAGCGGACAAGGATGGAAGGGGGTGGGGGGTGAGGGTGGAGAGACGGAAGGCGCAACAGGAAAGGTCCAGCAGTCACAGAAAGGTTTCATAAAGGTGGCTTGTTTCGGTCATGCATAATTCAAGATCAGTAGACACTGTAGTCACACACACACACACACACACACACACACACACACACACACACACACACACACACACACACACACACACACACACACACACACACTGCCGGCTTATGAGTATTCTTCAGTCATACATCATTCATGTAGTGTGGACAGGGGTGACCTCAGTTGGTACAGAGTAGGGCTTGTATGGCTGTGGGCAATACTTGAGGGTGTTGCTGTTTCTCCTTGATGTTGTGCTGTCCGGTTGAGCCTCCCCTCCCCCCCCCCCCCCCCCCCCCCCCCCCCCCCCCCCCCACTCTCCCGTAACCACCACCACCATCACCCTCGTCTCCTTCCACCTGTCCACTAGCGTTTTGTACATTGATTCTGACTTAGTTTTTTTCTCGTCCTTGAAAAAAAAGGTCCCGCGTGCAAACCGTTGCAAAACATCTTGCTTCTTGTCAGAGTTAAGTCCCATCCGTCCTTAACAAGGGAAACCCAATGCTATGGGATGATAGGGTGGGGATCAGAATCAGCTTAGTTTCTGTTGCTTCAAATGAGGATATTAACAGTAGCTCTTTGGATACTGTTGATAGGCCATAGAACCAACTGTGGCCATGAAAGTTGATCTTTTGACGCTTTTAGTGTACCATAGAAACTTTAGCCTGACAATCCCAGTAACTGGCTGTTCTCTGGGTAGGTAGGTAAGCAGGTAGATAGGTGTGTGTGTGTGTGTGTGTGTGTGTGTGTGCGTGTGTGTGTGTGTGTGTGTGTGTGTGTGTGTGAGGGCGCAGTCTTCTGTATCCTGGACAGGTGAGTGACTACCAGTCAAGCAGGTCATTTACCTGCTGGAGTCTTTGTGAGAGGTGAGGGGATACAGACCGATCTTCTAGTCGCTGTGCTTAGTTGACAAAACATTGACACAGTCATGATACCATAGGCATGCAGGCACATGCACGCACCTGTCGCTCGCGTGACACACACACACACACACACACACACACGCACGCACGCACGCACGCACGCACACACACACATACCGGCACTCAC
>CM054139.1:52848032-52915532 GCA_028751875.1 Rapana venosa | reverse complement strand
TAACATCAATACCCAGACATTTTCCTTCTTATCATGAATTATATGTTTAGATCAAGTTCATGTAGGAACAAAGAAATTATGACAGAGCTATAGGTATAATACAAACCTCCATCTTTCACACCACTTGAGCAATTGATTTAACATGTAAGCTGTAGGCCATCTCACTCTCTGGTGTTTCCACATTGCACCTACAGTTTCCTGTTTATACAAGTAGATCTTTTGACCTTAATGCTATTTTCTCATGTTTCAACTTTCTAACAGCAAATAATACTTTCTTTTGAGATTAGTTGATGCGGTTGATAAAGTTATACCCTCACCATTGTGATTATATAACCTTTTGTATCACCACTACCATTTGATTTATTACTTCCACGGATATATATCTCTATTTTCATTACCATCATTTAAACAGTCCCCCCACGACACCATGAATATAATTGTTACCGAGCGTTGTTCCCAGCAGGACAATAATTTTGCCATAATGGCATTCAAAATCACACCGTATCTTTATTGGAGAAAGAGGGTCAGGGACAGGCGCCACAACTCTCCCTGTGTACAGTAGCTGGCCGCCAGCTGGCACCCTGCAGGATCAGGCCCGGCTGCAACAGCTGCTCCTCTTGCACCTAGGCTGTGGATGAGTGGTATTGCGGCAACGCTTTTGTCTCGACACCTAGGCTGTGGATGAGTGGTATTGCGGCAACGCTTTTGTCTCGACACCTAGGTACCAATTTTTGAGTCCCACCTGGAATCTGACTCTTCCCTTGTCCATTAGACCGTCAGTGGTGTGGCCTGGGTGCCAGTCTTTTGGATGAAAAGTTAAACTGAGATCCCGGTTGCAACATGCTTTTAGTAGGCTACACATGAAGAACCCAAAGTAACAAGAAAGTTGTCCCTTGAAGAATTCTGTAGAAACAAAAATGCTGTCATAGGGAGACAAGTACACTTTCAGATTTAGACATGTCATGAGAAAAAAGTGCGGCGCTGCACCGGTGGCGACGCGCTCTCCCCTGCGCGCACACACACGCCTACACACTGCATGCACGCACGCACGCACGCACATACACACAGTCACACTCAAACATACTGCGTGTATGCACGTGCACGCGCACACACACATACACACACACACACACACACACACACACACACACACACACACACACACACACACACACACACACACACACACACAGCATGCAGTTTGCCACAGATGAATCCAGTCTCGTTGTGTGTATATCGTAGAATGGATGGAAATGGCAGCAGAAGCCAGTATATTGAACACGGAAATGCGAGTACTGATGACATTGTGAGGATGACTGTTCTGACACAGTTCATGTAATTACCTTTGCTGTGATTTAAAGTCATTAACTACAAAATAGGTTACTCAAAATGAGACAGAAAAAAAGTGTTGCTTTGCTTCATTTATGTAGAGGAGAGAGAGGAGAGAGAGAGAGAGAGAGAGAGAGAGAGAGAGAGAGAGAGAGAGAGAGAGATTGCTATAAGCTTTTTTTTTTTAAACGTCCATTCACAATTAGGGACAGTGACGAAAGCGTCTGGGCACAACGCACTAATTAAAAAACAAACAAAAAACTTAATCAGTGACATCCCAAATAAAAATGAACAACGTTATGGTGTGGAATCCATGTCATGGTTTTGAGAGGTGTTTGCAGAGCAAAGTTAATGTGGGTTAAAATGTAATTATCTTTTGGATAATTATCTTTGAACTAGTACTAATACTTATACACGCTCACATATACCTACATTTGAACGGTTCTCTGAGGATTTGACACAACTGAAATAAGTCACATACCTCCTGCATAATGATTTCCCTCATGCACAACTGTGTTAGGTAAGTTCTGTATTTCATACTTTGTATCATAAGTCGCACAACGTCTGCTATATGTGGACTTTTTTTTTTTTTGGGGGGGGGGGTATACATTCCACAGTTATCTATGTAATTTCTATTTCTTGAGAGTGACCGTTGTCCTTCGCATGCTCGAAGCTTTCAGTGCAGTCTGTTTCTGTCCCGTTATTTTACGTACACTCCGCTCCTTTCTCTCTGTCACCTTGTTTCATCTCACTCATAATCTCACACCTACACTTTTCTCATATCCGTTTCATCTCAGACATCTTTCATATCATTCATGTCATCACGGATATCATCTGCCACCACAGCCATTTCATGGCAATAGTTCTCTTTTTTATCACATCCCGGTCATCACAATAACTACCTCCCGTCTCATTAATACGATTACAAGCACACTCTTTGATCTCATCCATATACTCACAATCACGTTCATTCATTCATTCTGTTCACAATGCTGGTGCCTAACTGTTTTGTGGCCTTAGAGTGTCACTGTCTGTCTGTCTGCCTCTATCGATCTGCATTTGTCGGTTTTTTGACAGTTCTGATAACTGCCTGATGAGTTGGGATAGTGGCTGTCATGTGAACATATTTGTAATATTGCGGTCAACATAGAATATTAACATGGTAGTGTGGGTAGAAACAGACCCGATGGTGATGCTGTCTCTCTCCCGGTTCAGTCTGTATGCTTCAGCTCTTCTTCAGTTTCTGTTCATCTGAGATGGGCTTTTTTTGTTGTTGCCGAAACGTCGTATTTTGAAAGGGCGCAACAGGGGCTGGTAGTTTTGTTTGACAGTCTGAATATCACAACGGTTTGATTGCCTGTAACTTCCACTTTGAATGAAGGTAGTATCGTACTTCAGCATGCATGTCATATCGCTGGAAGTCCTCCCTTGACTGGCAGGTTGAAAGACCAGTACTCGTCAAGACAGAAAACGGTCACATCTAAATTTTTTTAAAAAGCATCTTTCTTGCAGCCAAGCAAGGGAAGCCGCCTGAGAGACAGATAGACAGACAGAATGCTAATTCGAATACCCCCCCTTCCCCCTTCCTATTATAAACATCAGTATCATTTCAAGGGTTTTTATATTACACCGAGAGAGAGAGAGAGAGAGAGAGAGAGAGAGAGAGAGAGAGAGAGAGAGAGAGAGAGAGAGAGAGAGAGAGAGAGAGAGAGAAAAAGAGTTGTACACCTATCATATAATTGAAAGACATTCAGAAAAAACAGAGGCAGCGAGACAGACATTTTTAAAAAGAAGAGTGTGTACCTATTGTATGATGCAAAGTGAGACAGAGACAGGGAGCGGGTGAGGGGAGGATTCTATACTTAAAAGGATGGCACATGACATTGGAACAGCTGGGAATGCGATTTATTTATTAGTTGTGCATGAATAGAGGTGAATGTGTAATTGGAAGCTAGGTCCTTGGCTGCTGCTGGTGGTGGTGTGGCCACAGATATGTCTGGGACTATTTTTGCTGGCACGGATGCTTGGGCATACTCTCTGTAAGTTTCTTCCCCTATCGTTTTTTCCTTTTTTTCTTTTTCTTGCTTTCTTTGTTTCATTTCTTCTTTCTTTCGTACTGTGTTTCTTTTCTTTTGTGTGTGTTTTTTTTCCTTACTTTTAATTTGTTTTATTTCTTTGTTTCTCTTCTGGCCTTAAAAAAAAATTCTTTTCTTTGATTCTTTTTCTTCGTTTCTTTCCCTGGTTTTCCTTTTATTTCCCCTTCTTTTGTTTGTCTTTATTTCTATCCGTCCTTATTTATTTCCTTGGTTTAATTTCGTTTTTGTATTTTGTGTACGTTTTGTTGGTGGTGGGTTTTTTTCATTCTCTCTTTTGGGGTTGAAGAGAGAAAGCGGTTGATCGTTAATTATGAGAATCATGCATATACCACGAGACTAAGTGGAGGTACGGCATTTACAGTCGGTTAAGTATGAACACTTTTAAGGATTTTCCAGGTCGACCTACTTGCAAACCTGTCAAAGCCTTTGCTGTTTTAAGGTAGGTAAACCCGCAACGTAAAAAGCAGTGTAATTCGTATCGGCAACTGGTGGGTTGTAGGAACGCGGAATGTACTCCACTTTGTACCGGTGTACCCATTTTGATGGCTTCACTAGCGCTGATAGAAAGAGGCATACCTAACGACCTCAAAAACAAAATTGTCAAAACATTAATCTGGCCTGTATTGCTGTATGGATCAGTAACAGAATTGGAAAGAGAAAAAAAAATAACGCAGCGGAAATTATGCGTTATGCAGATCATTTCTGAGAGTTAAACGGTCAGACAGAAGAACAAACTAAAGGCATTGTCAATGACCTCTCAGTGCGAAGATAAAAATGACTGTTGGCTGGAATTGATAAGCATAGACTGAGATATATTGGTCATGCAAACAAACGCACACAAAAAATCTGATAACGACAGTTCTCCAAGGCAACGTTGAGGTCAGCAGAGAAAAAGAGGCAGACCAGCATCTCACATTGCCAACATCACTGAGATCAGTGGTCTGGGAGGACTACAAAGAGATCGTAGAACTCGGCAGAGAAAGGTGGTGAGCACTGGTGGCATTAAGTGGAGCTCCTACCGCTGACAGCGGATATGGAGACGGGCACCGAGTCGGTCACAGAGAGGTTATGCCTTACTGGTCAAGCCTCTGCTGCAAGTGGTTCTTCCACTCTTCGGTAACTGTACCACCCTGGTGTGACCCCTATGGCTGGTAATGGTGTTAACGTTGGTATGAACGACAACGACAACACGGTTGGTTTTCATCGTGATGTTTTAATAAATCTGTCTGTCTATCGTGGCATGGTTTTGATATGAGCTCTGGTGTTGAAAGAGGTGAGGGGCCTGTGGTGGGCAGGGCTATAAACACCAGGGGGGATTGGATTGGATCAGGTGGGATTGGATTCGTGGATCAGGTGGGATGGGATTGGATCGGGTGGGATTGGATTCATGGATCGGGTGGGATTGGATTGGATCGGGTGGGATTGGATTGAAGCGCCTGCTTATTGAAATTACTCAGCAAAAGCCCTGATGTGGCCTTAGTGCTAAGTTGGGTTTTATGTAATAGGGCCTTCGTTTCAGATTGTGTCTTGAGTGTTATATAGATAGGAGAAAAACAACGGCGTGGTAGGAGATGTTATAGACTGTGTAATAATTGTAGTGTATAATAAACTATTTCTTGAGCGCTTTGATTTGTTGCTTTACAAGATTCAGCGCTATATAAATTCCATACATTATTATTATTATTATTATTATTATTATTACTTGCTATTGGTTGCATGACTGTGTAAGAATGAGTTGAGTGCAAGCGCTTTGATTTGTCTGTGCAAGATACAGCGCTATATAAATTGCATTTATTATTATTATTATCATTATTATTATTATTATTTTTTATTGTTGTTATTATAAAGTAATGGTATCTCCTAAGATAACTGAAAGCTATTTCGTTCTCTCTGCCTCTATCCCCCCCCCCCCCCCCCCCCTCCCTTCCATCCTCTTTTGTTTTCTTAATTCCGTTTTGTTCTTACTTTCCTGCTGTTTTCCATGGCCTCTGCAGATAAGGTGTGTGTGTGTGTGTGTGTGTGTGTGTGTGTGTGTAAGTGTGTGTGTGTGTGTGTGTGCGTAAGGTGTGTGTGTGTGTGTAAGTGTGTGTGTGTGTGTGTGTGTGTGCGTGCGCGCCCGTGCGCGCTAATGTCAGTACCATCATATTGACAAACCCATAAAACCCAGTGGAGGACAAAGCGGAATTGAAATTGATTGTGCGAATACATTTGAAGCATGCACCGGCGCGCGCGCGCGCGCGCACGCACGCACACACCACACACACACACACACACACACACACACACACACACACTCACACTCACTCACTCACTCACTCACACGCACCCACCCTCTACTGTTGGCAAGGGTAGAGTAAGGTTTTCTTACTCTGCTCCTGCAAAATAACAATCACAATAAACATAGAATGGAAATGTGAGATGTGTGAAGAACGGATTACATGGCACACGCATTCACATCGATACAAGCAGCCGTTTGACCGAAACATTGATGATTGTTTAGACCTGTTCTGTAACAGTGAGGTCCTATTTTGAACCTCTAGGTGAGGGGGGGAGGGGGGGGGGGGGGGGGTCGTAAAATAAGGACGTCAGGAAAAGCGCAAGAAAACTTAACATGGAAAGAAGAAAAAATAATGGCTTGATGGGAATACATAGTTTCCAGCTGAATAGCATGGTTTCCAGCTGAATAGCGTGGTTTCCAACAGAACAGCATGTTTCCATCCGAATAGCATGATTTCCAACAGAACAGCATGGTTTCCAACAGAATAGCATGGTTTCCAACAGAACAGCATGGTTTCCAACAGAACAGCATGGTTTCCAACCGAATAGCATGATTTCCAACCGATTGGCGTGGTTTCCAACCGATTGGCGTGGTTTCCAACTGCACAGTACGGTTTCCAACTGAATAGCGTGGTCCTCGTTACGAGTTACGAACTCCATTCCGGAGGCTTGTTAGTTAGTGTGAGCTGGGAAGTGAACCTGGAAATGGTCGTTGCTCTTTGGTTGTTCGTTTGACTATTGAAAACTGTACTAAACATTGCCTGTATAATGTGGTAAACCTGGAGATGATTTGACTCCTCCGTTAACTCCTTGAGGAGTCGTTAAGGCATTGCCCTGGGCTGAAGTTTTCATTTCAGTGTCTTGGGGGCGGTTTGAACCTGGCTGAGTACAGCCCTGTCCTGGTAATGGAGAAAGATCTGTTTCTCCGTCTCTGTCTCTGTCTCTGTTCTGTGTGTGTATATATATATATGTATGTATGTATGTATATATATATAGAGATAAATAGATATAGAGAGATATAGATATATATATATATATATATATATATATATATATATATATATATATATATATATATATATATATATATATAATTATATATATATACTGGCTCTGAAGAGAGCAGTCTCTTCCAACTTGGCTGCGAACAGCTGGAATCGATCCCGTCATCCTTTGACTAAGCGCGTCACGTCACGTCATACCCACTGAGAAAATCCCCGAAGTCGGAATGTGGCAACCTTCATGGTGGGCAAAAACGGTGGCCTGTACGCAAAATCTCACTATTGGTAAACCTCAGAGCTCTAGCCGGGCAACAACAACAACAAAAGAAAAGAAACACCCACTGAGCCAACCAAGCCAGGCCCCAGTTGTAGCAAAGCAGCTAACTCGGCACTCCCGGTGTTCGTTGTGTGACCTAGGCGGAACCAGGCGAGCCTGCAGTGAACTAATAATAATAATAATAATAATAATAATGGTATATGGAATTTATATAGCGCTGAATCTTGTAAAACAAACAAATCGAAGCGCTTGCACTCAAATCATTTACACGCATGCCATTTTCCTCAAATATCATGAATAACAGATTTCAAATTTATGCGTGCGCACGCACGCACGCACGCACGAACGAACACACACACACACACACACAAACACACACACACGCGCGCGCGCGCGCACGCACACACACACACACACACACACACACACACACACACACACACACACACACACACACACACACGCGCGCGCGCGCACGCGCGCACGAACACACTTAGGTGGTGATGAAGGAGATGAAGGATGGTTTTGAAAAGTAGGGACAGATATGAGGGGAAAGTCTCAGGTAGGAAATAAGTGTGTTTTGAGGCTGGATTTGAAGGTATCAAATGAAGGCTTTTGGCGAAATGAAAGAGGGAGGTCATTCCAGGTGGATGGACCAGAGACAGAGAAAGAGCGACGGCCAACAGTGGTTTGTTTGAATCTGGGTGTTCGAAAGCGCAAAGTATCTGCGGCTGAACGAAGGGATCGGGATGGAGTATATAGGTGAAGACATTTACAAAGATAAGAGGGTGCAGATTTGTGGAGACATTTGAAACAGAGGGTATTGATCTTATACTTCAGTTTTTGTGAGACAGGCAGCCAGTGAAGAGATTTCAGAAGAGGAATGATGTGTTAATATTTTTTCTTTCTTAGGACCAGTCGAGCTGCAGAGAAGAAGAGAGTGTATGGATGATGCTGGTAGGCCAACCAAGAGAATTACAGTAGTCTAAACGTGAAAGAATGAGAGATGTGACAAGCTTGGAAGTTGCATCAGTGGACAGATACTTGCAAATCGCGCTTATGCACCGTAATTGATAGTAGCATGACTGGCAGGTCTGGATGATGAATTTTTTCATAGAGAGTGTATTGTCAAGAACTACACCTAAATACTTCACAGAGTTGGACAAAGGAACTGACGTATTGCCGAATTGTATTGAAGTTGAGTGATGGAGGAAAGTTTATGTTCGGTCCCTATGAGCATGGCTTCGGTTTTATCGGCATCAAGTTGTAACTTGTTTTGAGTCATCCAGTTTTTAATGTCTTGAAGGCAGTAGGGCATGTTTTTTCAGGAGGGAAGGCAAGTTTTCAACAGTATCACTGCACTGAAGCTGAGTATTATCGGCATAGAAATGATAATCAATATGGTGGTTGTCTATTATATGTGAGAGTGGAGCAGTGTAGATATTAAAAAGAACAGGGCCTAGGACTGATCCTTGTGGGACTCCACATTCCATTTTGACAGGTTTTGATTGAATTTTGTTTACAGTAACTTCTGGAATCGGTCTGTGAGGTATAAAGTAAACCAGGTGAGGGCTGTGCCATTAATACCAAACATATTTTGGAGGCGAGAAAGAAGAATTGAGTGATCTATAGTGTCGAAGGCTGCAGATAAGTCAAGAAGAGCGAGGAGGGAGATTTTTTCCTGCATCAGAAGCGAGTAGAAGTGTATCTAAAGTGTGGACTAGGGTGGTTTCAGTGCTGTGTTTGGGGCGATAGGCATATTGAAAAGTGGGAAGGAGATAATTGGAATGAAGGTGACTGTTGAGCTGTTTGAGAACGATTATTTCTAGTACTTTAAAGACAAAGGGTAAGTTTGAGACAGGTCTATAATTCTTCAGAATATTGGGATCGAGATCGTGCTTTTCGGTAGAGGTGTGACTATTGCGGTTTTAAGAGCTGATGGAAAATTTCCTGACAGAAGAGATAGATGAGTTTACTATTTTTAGTGATAACAGGTACAAGTTGTGGAAGGCATTGTGAGAAAACAGGAGCAGGTATGGGATCAAGTTCGCATGATTTTATAGTCATTTCATTCAGAATTGTCATGCTTTCTTTTTCACTTGTGGGATGGAAGGAGAAGAGAGGAGTGCCAGTGAACTGGGGATCAGGAGGCGCAGGCTGGACTAGACCGGAATGATGCCGCCGCTCCTAGAGGTATGAAATCAGCATCAACAGAGGAAAAACTGATTTGAAGCTGAAAGACTTTTTCTGGAACAAAGGTTTGCAGCTTATTTGGTCGCACACATACTTGATATATAGTACTGCCCACACACAGACAAAATCCACCTGAGATAAGCATGTGTGGATCTGAATCATCATTCCCACCGTTTCTTTGTTTGTCTTAGAATGCGGCAGCATCGAGCACGGAATAAGATTAATGCACACACACACACACTCACACACACACACACACACACACACACACACACACTTACACACACTACACACACACACACACACATACACTTACACACACACACACACACACTTACACACACACACTTACACACACACACACACACACACACATACACACACTTACACACACACACACACACACACACATACACACACACACACACACACACACAAGTAGTGTGCGGAAAGCAGGGGTCGTGCCTATCTACTCACACATCGCAGTTGTCACAAAAAGCAATAAACAGTAAACACTGTTTTCTGTTAATAGCCTGTTGTGATTAGTACCTAGAGGTTTCTTGAATCACTATATCCAGGGTTGTGTGAGAGAAGTAAAGGCCGCTGGGACATAAGTTAAATACAACCACTGCAGAAGTACAGGCAGTTGGCAAGCTTCTTGTGTGACATGTTTTCTCCACGGTATGTAGGCCTGAAGATGTTTTGTCATTGAATCTGTGCATTGCGTTGTTTTGTATTGTGTACTATTCTGAAGTCGGAGTGTGTCGGCTCAGGGCATCGAGCAGACATCCAGCAGAGTTCTATTATAAGCACAGGAGATGACCATGCACCACGCAACCTGTCCAGTACGGCAAGGGAACGCAGTCAGAGAAGTAGAATATTTATTATTTTCTGTCACGGCAGTTCTCTAGGCGTGAAATTCGGGCTGCCCACCCTGGGTAGACCATGTCGCTACAAAAGTAGCGCTACCTATTGTTTTTTTTCTTGCGTGTTTTGTTATTGTTTGGTATACACGTGTAGCCTAAAGGTGTAAAGTGGCCCATTGGTTAGAGCTTGGAACGCGTGACCTCACGGGAACTAAGGATTTGGTATCAAACCTCAACAGAGATGCTTGTTCAGGGGGATTTCTTCCCCTTGCAAATCAAAGTGATGAGACTTACCTGGGGTTCGAATGCGAACGCACACGTGACATCTTACGCGCACGTTAAAAATCCACCCATCTTTCCTACAAGAGTAGGCCAGCCATGGCCGGTAGTGTGGACGACATGAACATTCCCAGCATGCGATCTGTGCACCGGTATATGCAGAATGTTGAGCGCTGGGACAGTACAGTACCCGTAGACGAGAAGACCAGGGACTTTTGCAGTTTTTCTCCACATTGAGTACATGATTGCGATATATGTATAGCGCTGATAGAGAGACTAGACCTTGGTGTCGGCTGACCACTGCCACTGTGAAGTATCTGACACCGTGTTTGTCAGACCTCTTTGGCCAACAGGTGAAGTGGACTGGGAATAAACGACTTTTTTTTGTAGGGTAGTCTCACATACACGCACGCACGCACGCATACGCACGCGCACACACACACACACACACACACACACACACACACACACACACACACACACACAGATAGGGGGAGCGGACTATAGCGTAGACACATTCATAGGTATATGTGTTCGCCCATTCTTGTTAGTGTGTCTGTGTACACAGATGTAAACATATCTATGCATGTGGTGTGTGCGTGCGCGTGCATACTCGTAAAAATCGTGTATGTACATTCAAGAGCAAGGTCTACATTGATTATGTAGTACTGAAAGAGAGTAGAGAAAGAAAGCAAACCATCAGAAAGTCAAGTAAACCAAGCAAGGAGCCATAAATGCATATTCATGTGTCTCTCCGACAGTGCATGGAACCGAACGACAGTAGGTTATCATGTGATCTACCTGTGTTTGTGTGTGTGTGTGTGTGTGTGTGCGTGCCTCGGTGTGTGTGTGCCTCGGTGTGTGTGTGAGTGCCCTCGTTTTGTAAATGTGTCAGTGACGATTAGAAACTTAGTTGAGAGAGGTATTGAGAGCTTATTCAGATTCTATAGGGCAACTACTGGTACAAAACTTAGTACGGCGGGGTTATCGGCACGTGGGAGTTGGCCAGTATGCCACTTGTGTTCTGCTTGGATATTTCTTTTGTGGAGCAGTTTTTGTTTTCAAAGAAGAATTGTTGAAGGCGACACCCCTGTTCCGGAAAATAACCGATGTGTGTGACTTGGTCAGAAAGTGGTCCATTTGACAGTGACGGATAACTTGAACTTTTGCTTTGACGCCTGGTGTCTAGAATTTTCAGCTCAGATTTTCAGTGTTTCTTCTCAAGGGGGGGGGGGGGGGGGGGCGATCTTGTTTCATCAGCAGCCCTCTTGAAATATTAGAAAAGAGGCTGCGGAAAGACAGCAAAAGCGTTCTGACGCTTTCGTGGTGTGTTTTTGTTTTGTGGTTTTTGTTTGTTTGTTTTCGACATAACTTTGATGAAATTCAACAAAACAGAAAACAAAATTTGTGTAAGAAAATATATATGTGATTCTTTTACTCCGTGGAAGAGAGATCTTCGGGTTTTGCGACTTTTGGTGCTACATTATAAACTATGCAATTGCTTGGTCACACCTGGAGTCAGAACAGACATGGATGGTAATGATGCGACTGTATGCAGGCCAACGCGTACCTGATTAGCCAAATGAATCACGTGGTCACAGACAAACCAATAGGAAGAGAGAACTGCATCAGGAAGAACATTGTGAACAAGGGCAGGACTGATGGTTGGGTGGTTGCTCCTTTGAACGTTATCCCAGTGAGGGTGCCTGGTGAAAGTAGTAGTGGGCGATAAGATCTGCCGTTGAGGAGGTGGCGTTTGGCTGTTTGTTACCTTTGCAGAGTCGTTGTACAGGATGTTGATAGTAATCAGTACAAAATCTGCCATCGAGGAATGCTGACATGCCGCTATCTGTTTGACCTGCAGGCATGTTGAGTGAGGGTGCTGGTGCTGGTGATCGTGATAGTGGATGCTGAAATCTGCCACTGAGGGATCTTTTCTGGTTTGCTGAGACCTGTCTAGGCGTAGTTATTGTGTGGGTGGCTCTTTTCCTTCATAACCCTGGGGGAGTCGTACAACAAACTGGAGCATGTTGGATCGGTGGTCTAGAGGTAACGCGCCTGTCTAGAAAGCGAAAAGTCCGGGTCGGAAGTGTGCGGTGGTTTGAATCCCGTTTGGGCCCGAAACTTTTCCCCCATCCGTTAGACCATGAGTGGTGGTCTGGGCGCTAGTCTTTCGGATGAGACGATAAACCGAGGTCCCGTTTGTTACACAAAATTATTCAGCGCACGTAAAAGAACCCACGGCAACAAGAGAGATATCCCTGGCAAAATTGTTAGAAAAAAAGCCACTCTGATAGGGAAACAAATACAGTTGCAGACAACAACAAAAAGAGGGTGGCGCTGCTCTTGCGGTGACGCGCTCTCCCCGGGGAGAGCAGCCCGAATTTCACGCAGAGAAATCTCGTGACTTGAAGTGGTATAAATGAAATGAAATAAATAGATAAATGACCTGGCATAGCCCACCCCTCTCCAGGTGGCGGAATTGTTGCATGCTGGGTATTTCCGCGTCACCCATGCCTCTGGCTGCAGCTCGTCTTCTCTTGTGTGACAGATGAATCCCGGGGGTTAGCTAGTGTCGCCGATATAGATACAGCCCGGGGGTTAGCTAGTGTCGCCGATATAGATACAACCCGGGGGTTAGCTAGTGTCGCCGATATAGATACAACCCGGGGGTTAGCTAGTGTCGCCGATATAGATACAACCCGGGGGTTAACTAGTGTCGCCGATATAGATACAACCCGGGGGTTAGCTAGTGTCGCCGATATAGATACAACTAGATCTGACTAGACCGCAGTGCAGGTTATCGGCTGGGGAAGGGGGTGGTGGTGTTGTTGTTTTTACAGTTGTTGTGAGATTATCATGTAGACAGAAGATTATGCTGGACGCTACAGCGCTAGAATGTTTACTGAAAGATAAACTTTTTTAATTTTACCGCTACCTCTACAGCCATGATTAGGACGGTAGAATCGGCTTCAATGAGTTGCTGTTCTGTGACTACATCTATAGAACTATTAACTCTACAGTGTTATGAGGGTGTAGGTGATAATCCGAGCTCTAAGATCTGGCTGTTGTTTCGCCACTCTGTCTGAGGTTTTGAGAAGGATTCTGATGTTCAAACTACTGAAAGAGGTGTAGTTTTCCAATATCCATTTCTACAGTTTTATAAAGTCTCTCTCTTTTTTTGGTGTTGCTGCAAGTTTGTATGTGTCTGAACTCTAAAGACCTGATCATGGAAAGGTACTACTTTAGCTACTATATCTGTCATTGAGGTTTTGAGAGGACTTTGGTTTTAGCTTCACGGAAAGATCTAGGACAGGTAGTGTTCTTGTTCTGCGCTTACTTTATGAAAGTATTGATTAAAGTGTAGGGGGTACTGAAAGTTGAGATTTGCCCTTGCTAGGTTCAGCTTGTTGCCTGCAGAGCTGTGTGTGTAGCACTGTAGAGTGTTGATGTTGCGCGCGGACTAGGGACCGACACCAAGATCCCGGCCATGAGTCAATCCCAGGAATGGAACGATTTTGTGACCGGGTACGGATGCGTCGATCTCGGCTGGTCTGTCTTTAAATCATCATTAAAAACGAGAGAGAGAGAGAGAGAGAGAGAGAGAGAGAGAGAGAGAGAGAGAGAGAAAGAGAGAGAGAGAGAGAGAGAGAGAGAGAAAATACCAATGTTTACTGGTTCGTGTTTGAATGTACATAATATAGAGAAGTTCGTGCGTGTGTGTGCATCTATCTATCTATCTATCTATCTATCTATCTATCTATCTATCTATCTATCTATCTATCTCTATCTATCTATCTATATATGTGTGTGCGGGTGCGTGCGTGCATGCGCGCCTGAGAGCGTGTAGCTTAACACCGGGCAGTCACCCAGAATTAGTACCCTATCTCACTGTCCTCGTCTAGGAATCACCGTGAGACCGTAAGTACACACCGGATTAGAAGTTTGTGTGCGTGGCTGTTATGAAGTATCTCATCTCAGTGTATATATATATATACATATACGTAGTCGGACGTCTACTTCAGAGGATATCTTCTCCTTTAATGGAAAGTGCAGGTAGCTAGCTATGCTCAGAGGGTGTCGTGGCTGAAGACAACCTCGGCGTAGTATTTTAAATCATAGCATGTTCTGTAGGCTTAGCACTTTGCGTACATCATTGCCGGTAGCGTGACAAAGCTTTCGGCCAGTTCTTAGGAACGGGGATACGCTAGCCACGTTTCGGTTGAGAATCTGTTGATTTTGGAGCAGGGTGCATGGGTTTTCCACCTGGCGAAACACTTCAGACGGGTGGATAGCTGGGTGGATAGAATGTCTCGTGAGCTTAGGTTGTGGGTTCGAGTCTGAGCTGAACAATCTGCTCGAAGGAACTTTTCCTGGAGTTCACTTTGGTTGTGATTCCATTTCGAGTCCTTAGGAGACTATGAAGCACACACACACACACACACACACACACACACACACACACACACACACACACACACACACACACACACACACACATATATATATATATATATATATATATATATATATATATATATATATATATATATATATATATATATACTCACACTCACATACATACATTCACAGGGTTAATCTCAAATAGAGTAGCCAGATGGGGTGGTGGCGTGGATACTAGGGCCATACCCAGCACACAATCTGTGCACTAGTCAGCCTGAATGAAGACGTTTATCGCTGGGGAAGTATAATATCCCCCTCACGCCGCAAGACCCGACCGTTTCCAGATGATTCATACCCAATGTGTTAACATTAAAGATGATGGTGAAGTCCATGTCCTTTTGTCCATTATTTTTCGGCATACATAAATGTCCGTATAAAACATACCCTGTAGATATGATGTTGTTGTTGTTGCTGCTGCTGTGTGGCGCTCTCCAGCTAAACACCCTGAGGATCTCCCATGTTGACACACCCTGACTCACTGTGGTGGGCTGAGGGATGCTTTTACTTGCTTGTTTGTTGTTGTTTTTTCCCTGACATAATAGATTTGTGTCTTTTTTTCAGGGTGTAAAACTATTTTCAAAGATTCTGTCTGTCTGTCTATCTAACCGTCTGTCTAACCGTTCGTCCGTTCGTTTGTCCGTTCGTCTGTCCCCCCTCTCTCTCTCCCCCATCATGTCTGTTTGTCTGTCTCTCTCTCTTTCTCTCTCTCTCTCCCCCTTTCCTTTCCCTCCCCCCTTCACCTCCACTCTCCCCTACCCTCACACTTCTTCCCTGTGATTTTCCGTATATTATTATTTTCTCTCTTTTTTGGTACATCCTTTATACCCCCCCCCCCTCCTCCGCCCCCTCCCACCCCCCCTTTCCCTCCAAAAACAAAAGAAAAAAAAAGAGAGCGAGAGAGAGATCAAAGGATGACCTGTGTGTGTGTGTGCTTCCCGGCGTGTTGCAGGGAATATGGGCTGTACCTGAGCAGCATGATGGTGAACCAGCCCAACCCCAACGATGAGGTGGTGAAGTGCGTGGTGGTGGGCGACTCCGGGGTGGGCAAGACCTGCCTCGTCTGCGCCTGGGCCTGCAACGCCATCTACGACCTCAAGAAGCTGGTCAAGACCCACGTGGCCACCGTGTGGGCCATTGACCACTACCAGAGGGACAGAGAGGTCAGTTCGACAGTGTGTGCGTCAAGTCAAAATTTTATTTCCAGATGGTACATTGAATAAGCAATGCATTTGCTTTTTTTCATCAAGCCATCTATCTAAGAACAAATTTCGTAATGATTATACTAAGACACTACATTATTGCATCGTTACTGTCTGTCTGTCTATCTAACCGTCTGTCTAACCGTTCGTTTGTCCGTTCGTCCCCCCCCCCCCCCCCTCTCTCTCTCTCTCTCTCCCCTCTCTCTCTCTCTCTCTCTCCCCCCCCCCCTGCGTGTGTGTGTGTGAGAGAGAGAGAGAGAGAGAGAGAGAGAGTTGAAAAGTGGGAAGGAGGGAGACAGTTAAACGAAAGACAGAGGGAGAGATAGTGACAAAGAGGGAGCAAGAAGCAGACTTTACCACAGTCTGAACGACTGAAGGGGATAGGAGGATGAGCACACACGCACTAGCAGAACTGTCCCCGACAAACCTGCAGGAAAAACCCGACATGAAATCAGTGTCTTTAACTCTGTCCCGAAACTGAAACCCTACCTGGTGGCTTGCTTTCTAGTCACTGATCTTGAAAAAATATGAATTACTTGGTTTTACTAAGCATGCACAATCTGTAGAGCTGATTTATTCTCCCTGAACTCCGGAAAACATGTCAATCTTGAAATCATCTTGATCTTGCTAGGATTACGGTGTAATACCCTGTGCGGCTCCGAGAGCCCCTAATATAACTATCATTGTCATGTCGCACCAAAATACACCATCAGTTTACTGGCGAATATACTATTCAATTCAGAAATGTGCTAAGCTTATTCATCCTTCGCCAACATTTTTGACTGAACGTTCAGAATTTATAGAGGACCTGGCCTGTACTACCTTCTGTCCTATAATCTACACTTGTCTTTTGTGTTGTTCTATAATTATAGCCTTCGGGTCTCTCTACACTTTCGAAGGGAGCACGATAGCAAAGTGGGTAGAACGTCGAACTCACGATCTGACTGTAATGGAGGTCGTGGGTGTGAGTTTCTCTGTTGGTGAGATAAAAAAAAAAAGTATTTGATTGGAGTTGAATTGAATGGAGTCTCCGCAGAAGTGTCTGAGAGGAATATTCGGCCGCAGCTCCTTTGGTTCCAACTTCATCTGCTAGTCCTTAAGACGAGACTATAAATCGAGGTCCTGTATGAGAACGAACCCACATACTTATCATCTTGCCTACATCTTTAAAAAAAACCGCACCCACGTTTCGTTGAAGAGTAGGCCAGGTATGGTCGATGGTATGGATAACACTAGCATACCCAGCATGCGGTTTGGGAGAGGAATGGGCTTCGCCGAATCAAAGCTTGCCCAAAGACACATTGTTAGAAACATGTATTGCAGTACCACCACGGCTTCTCAGGGAGTTACGGGAGAAATCAGATTAATGAATATTGGTGTGGCCGGCTTTCCGCTCCTTTTTCTCGCCGTAGTAATGGCAGCCAGTGTCCTGACAGAAAGGCCTCCAGCGTCGGCAGCTTGCTTTCTGCTGACGAAGGAGAGAAGCCGTGAGTGGTTGAGATGTCAGTCATCCCGTGTGGCTGCGTGCTGTTTAGGAAAAAACAACATGTATTTTGGCGTCTGAGGCAATGAAGTCATCGCTGAGAATGTAGAGAAGAAATTTACAGTCTGTCTCTACCTCTCTCTGCTCGTCGCTCGTTCTGTCTGTCTGTCTGCCTATCTCTGTGTCTGTCTCTCTCTCTGTGTCTGTCTGTCTGTCTGTCTCTCTCTCTCTCTCTCCTCAAAAATATGTGAGGTGTCCTTCCATATTTAGACATTGTATACTTACGTCATCTACTAACGAATGTATTAATAAGCGACTAGCAATTTATTTGTATAAGGTTTTCAACGTTAGAAATACTGTTTATAGTTGAAGTATAATTCTTTTGTTTCTGAAAATGTCCAGTGCAATGTGCTGTGTAATGTTGATTATATTCACACCACCCCTTCATAAGGGTCCAAGGCCTATATTGAATAAAACTTTCGCATTCGCATTCTCTTTCCTTCCATCCCCCCCCCCCCCCCCCCCCCCACACCCCATATCTCTGTCTCCATCTGTCTGTATTTCCCTATCTAATAATAATAATAATGTATGGAATTTATATAGCGCTGAATCTTGTTAAGCAACAAATCAAAGCGACTCTGTCCGTCTCTCTCTCTCTCTCTCTCTCTCTCTCTCTGTCTCGCTCTTGCCATCTCTTCTCTCTCTCTCTCTCTCTCTCTCTCTCTCTCTCTCTCTCTCTCTCTAACGATATGGGTCAAGGGTGTAAGCTGAGCTCTAGTGTCATGTACCACAATGGGAAATATGTACTCCTGATATCTTTGTTGTCAAGTGTTTCTTTGGCTAGCTTTTGTACTCTCTGTCTCTGTCTGTCTGTCTGTCTGTCTGTCTCTCTCTGAGTCTCTGTCTCTTTCTGTCTGTCTCTCTCTGACTCTCTGTCTGTCTCTCTCTGCTTCTGTCTCTCTGACTCTCCGTCTGTCTCTCTCAGTCTGTCTCTGTCTCTTTCTGTCTGTCTCTCTCTGACTCTCTGTGTGTCTCTGTCTCCAGGCATGGTACATCTCCGCGGATTTCTGCCCGCGAAAAGGAAAAAAAATCAACAAAAAAACAACAAACAAACAAAATGAAACCTACAAAACGGTTATAGTAGCCAGGCAGGTAGACTATGTCACCTATTGTGCATATCTTGTTAGAAGTGTGAAATTTGGTATGTGGATACCTAAACCCCTTCTAAATCATATAAGAAAGGGAAACAGAATTGGCGTGACCTCTGGGAGGCCTGGCGTGACATTTAATTAGGTCAGTATGTAGTACTCCATTTTGATAGGTTTGCATGCAAACATTGAGTGCTAAAGTATCTAAAGCCTGCATTGTGTCAATTCTCACCTTGCGTTTGACATAACAAACTGTTACTATAGTTTTTTGCTGGACACCAGTTAAGTAGGTCAGCTAAAATTAGGTCGAATTCCGTGAACATTGATTTTTTTCATCTGTTTGTTGGTGTCTTTGATCTCCAAGCAATTTTTGCTCAGCCATGAAATAACAGCAATTGTTTCTGGATCAGAGGATGGTCTGAACTTGTTTTTGTGAATAAAAACACATTCTGTTGAAGTCAACTTAAGTAGGTCAAGTCTTTTTGAACGAAATAGGGCTAACATTTTTACTCTTACCTCCTCATACTTTCTTATTTCAATTTAAATCTCTTCACTGTATCTTAGAAAACAGCTGGGATGTCAAAAAAGGTAATTGTGTCTGTTATTATTGCTTATGTTAATACACAACAATTGTATACTTCCTACATAAGGCAAGGTTTGACCTGTTTAGGACTTTTTGACCTATTAAAAATTGGGTGCTCTCTTATAACATGTATCATAGTTCTTTTGGGGGGGTTGTTTCTTTTAAACATGAATATAACATCATTGTTCATGCTTATTTTGGTGTAGTTACCAAAAAATGTATGCCATAATATCACATTGCATTACAACGTAGATACATTGCATTGCATAGCATTCTACATAAACTCCAGGCTACTGCCCTGAGGGAAAGTGCATCACCATTGTGCAGTATTTGAGGTTTTGTTGTTGTACACTGTGTGCATGCATGTTTGTCTGCATACAGTGTGTTTGTGTATATATATAGATATAGATAGATAGATAGATAGACATACAGACAGACAGACAGACAGATAGATAGATAGACAGACAGACAGATATATAGATATATGTAGATATGCAAAAAGACTTAAACCACCACTCATGGTGTAACTGATAACAAGTGGTACATTGGGATATTGGTGAATGCTTTTCCTCTAAACCCACACAACTTTACTGTTGTCAAATAAAGAGCTGCCTATAAAGTTTCCAAGGAAGGAATAAGGAACCAAAATATGCAGTAAGAAAGCAGGAGCATTGTTCGTAATGGTCAGAGGTCTATTCAGTCTCTCCATCCAGCAATTCTCTAATTTGGGGATGTCAGGATATTTTGGTCCGGCAAAAATCCTGCACCTGAGAGTACAAAATGTATTATTAAAACCTATTGCACTAATCTTAGCTTTCATAAGAGCATGGTAATGTTCATGTACCAGATGCACACTTTTTACTCTTAACATGTCTGAGAGGGGAATAGTTAGGATATATCATTGCTAAATCTTGATTGTGAAAAGCAAGCCAATGAGCACAAACGTATGACCCATGGCAAGCAAGCAAGCATGTACATTGTCGAGCACCAGATATTCATTATGATGTCTGGAGTTCTTAGTATGTAATCAGGCTGAAAAATACACAACTGGAAAGTCAGACCTGTAGCCCAGTATGCAAACTATGGCTGTTCTCTTGCCATATCTATGCTACAGATGTAGAAATCAAAACAGTCCTCTGCAAATGAAAAAAAAAGCTCTCAATAATTTCTATGTGAAGGCCTCATCACATATGATGATGACAAACTGTGTGGGGGTGTGTTTTTCAAGTACGTCTGGCCAGCACCACTGGGGAGGGCAGCTGATTATTTTTGACTGTGGAATGTTCCTTGGTCACAAGAAGAAGCTTCCCAATATTGGCTGAAGTGATGCTGCATATGTAACTTATAAGGATTCACTGCTGCTGTTCAAAAACTGTATGTGCACTGCAGCTGAAGACTGTATGTGCGCTGCAGATGTGACTCATTTAAAAATAGTATACTGCATGGTGCAAGATAAAATTGATTTCCCCAAAGCATGTGTCATGGTGTAAATGTAATTTGAACCTCAGGATTGATGCCCAACTGATAATCTCCGAGTGATAAAATCAGCATACTCTTTTGTATTCCAGGTACAGGTAAAGGCGTGTTGTATTCAGGTGGAAACAAAGGGATGGTGTGAGTTCAGCCATTCACTCATGAGGTGGGGGATGTGGGTGGTGGGGTGGTTTGTTAATTTAATTTTTTGTGGGTTTTTGGTGTGGGGTTTTTTTTTTGTTTTTTTTTTTGGGGGGGGGATTGTTGTTGGTTTATTTTGTTTAGTTTGGTTTTGTTATTGTTGTTGTTTGGTTTGGGTTGGGGTTTTATTGGGGGGTGGGGTGGTAGTTGTTGTTTGGGAGAGGTTGGTTTTTTTTTTGGGGGGGGGGGGGAATTTTGTTTTTGATTGTTCTTTTTTTGGTTTGTTTTTGCCAGAGGGCTGGTTGTAAAAGGAAAAAAGCAACTACTGCTTATTCTATTACCCTCTTTGAATAAAAAGTTTTCAAAATTTTTTCTCTCCATGTGTGTGTGTCTGTGTCTGTGCTATTAGAGTTTTGTTGTCGAGTGCCTTCTTGGTTAGCTCTTGTGTGGCTACGTGCGTACATGTCTGTATGCATGTATGTGTGCATGTGCGCGCGCGTGCGTGAATGTGCGCACAGATGCAAAAAGTACACAATGGCAGTACTAGTGGATGAGTTTGTCTTTGTTATGCAATAGTCTAAGTACGCTCAACTTCGTTTAAAAGTAATATCTAACTTAACAGCAGTCCTCCTCTGATATCACTATTTAGTGGAAGGACGTTAAACTGAAGAAGAAGCAGTCCTCCTCGTAAATAAGGTTTTGAAACTGTTGTTCCATTTGTTTCATGGAGGTGAACACTTTTTCAAGTTGAAGTAAAGTTATTAAAATGAAGTGTTATGATATTATTCAACTTAACACACGATACTGCTTCTTTGAATAAACAGAAGTTATTCTAGGAAAGTTGGCGTAATTGCTTAGTGATTTAAAACCTTTGTGCTCCAGCAGGAGTTTAAAGACGTAAAGTGTGTGTGTGTGTGTGTGTGTGTGTTGTGTGTGTGTGTGTGTGCGTGCGTGTGCGAGAGAGAGAGTACCTTTAGAGACAGTGAGACTAGTGTTTTTTATTATATTTAGTTTTGGGTAGTTTTTGTCCGCAAACGACATACACACACACACACCGGATGAAAAAATTGACAAAACTGCAGACACACGGGGACTGGATATATTATATTTAGTTTTGGGTATTTTTGTCAGCTAGCGACATGCATACATGCATACATACATACATACATACATACATACACACACACACACACATACACACACATCGTATGACAAAATTGACAAAACTGCAGACACACGGGGACTGGATATAAAAAGCACATGAGTGCTTATTCCATTATCCTCGAATTAAAAGAACAAATAAATAAATAAAATAAAACACTCACCACACACACACACAACACACACCACACACCACACACACACACACACACACACACACACACCACACACACACACACACACACACACAGAGGTTCTTTGATACATTGTGCTGTCGTATCCTGTGCTCATCTTACAACGCGCATAATGATTAATTAGAAGCGTAGACTCGAGTACAAACAAGTCCACCGTCGCAAATACAGGAAAAACACAGCTTAGCACGATGAGCCCTGGCTTGAATAATTATATTATGTATACATGTACATCCCCCCCCCCCCCCCCCCCCCCCGTCTCTCTCTCTCCCCTTGCCCCCCTCACTCTTGTCTCTGTATGTCTGTCGTCCGTTTCTCTCTCTCTCTCTGTCTGTCTGTCTGTCTCTGCTCTTCTTCTCTCTCTCTCTCTCTCTGTCCCCATCCCTTGCCCTCCTCACTGTCTCTGACTGTTTGATTGTCTGTCTGTCTGTTTCTCTCTCTTCTCTCTGTCTGTCTGTCAATCTCTCCCTTCTGTCTCTCCTCTCTCTCTCTCTCTCTCTCTCTCTCTCTCCTCTCTCTCTCTGTCCCCGCCCTTGCCCCCCTCACTCTGTCTCTGTTTGTCTGTCTGTCTGTCTCTCTGTCTCTGTCTCTCTCTCCGGATTTGAGCATTGTTTAGACAGAGAAGTGTATGGGAGAGCGCGGAGGACGGGAGGGGGGGGGGGAAGGGAGCGGAGATGTGACAATGTCATCTACTTTTGGCAAGCGATGAATAAAATTACTTCCGCATGGGACATAACTGCTTTCATCTTGACGGACACCATCGTCATCTGTGTGATGTTTTACAGCCTGTGTCCCTGAATTCATAACCGACATGCCTCCCGACTTGTAGTTCAGGGTCGTTTGGGAGGTTCCCGTTATGAAGACACCGTCAGCTTGCTTATGAATTCGTGCTTCCATGTTGGTCGTCAGGGTCAGGTACCACCACAGGGTAGATAATAATGGAAAGTGGCGAGCAGTTCTTCCGCGTGACACGCCAGAGACTCCTCGGGAAGTTAGTTATGGAAGCGGTAGAAGTTTTGCTCTGTGTCTTACGTGATCAGAACATCAGTATGATATATATATATATATAATATATATATATATATATATATATATATATATATATATATATATATATATATGTGTGTGTGTGTGTGTGTGTGTGTGTGTGTGTGTAATGTATGTATGTCAAGTCAAGTCAAGTCAAAATTTTATTTCCAGATGGTACATTGAATAAGCAATGAATTTGCTTTTTTTTTTTTGGTATGTATGCGTGCGTGCGTGCGTGCGTGTGTCTGTGTGTGTCTGTGTGTCTGTGTGTGTGTGTGAGAGAGATAGCTACGGCAGTTCGAGTTAAATTTTGAAATTGAAATATCTACATCCAGATTTTGGTCGTGAAAAGGGTTATGTTCTGATTGTAGAATAAATAATATTGACAATAATCTTGTGCTATCAAAGGCTTGTGTTCGTGTGTTCTAGTTAACTGTTTCCCCCAAGATGGAATGGAGCTGCCTTGATGGCGTGTAAAAACGTTCGCGTATATGCAGAGTCTCACTGTAGGCGAAGCTCGAAGCTCTAGCAGAGGAACGAAAAATAAAGTGGAAACTATTCTCCATGAGCTCAGGTAGCTGTTTACGGTTTAAGACTGCTAGCTTGTGTTTTGGCAGAAGTAGTATGACTGTAGCAATACTGCATGGTGGAGTGCCAGGAATATGTCATCATTTATTTTGGTTGTCATAATTTATGCAACCTGTAAAGTTTTGACACTGCTATTTTCCCGTACATTGGTCAAACCTGCAGCTGAAGGGGTGAAAAATGTGGAAAATTTCCTACCGAAGAACTTCCATGTTAGATGATTCATCAAAGTAACTGTACCAACAGGTAGTTAATCTTCGTTAGATGATTGATTATATCAAAGTAGCAGTACCGGTAGGCAGTTCATCTTCTTGGCTTATGTTAATATAGCATGACAGTATCGCAAAACTTATAATGATGATGATGATGATCATAATAATAATAATAATAATAAATGGAATTTATATAGCGCTATATCTTGCACAGACAAATCGAAGCGCTTGCACTCAACTCATTCTTACACTGTCATACAACCAATAACTTTTGACACTTAAGTCGTCTTAGTCACGAATATCACGTAAAGCGCAAACAATACACATGTCTGGCCAGGAGGAAATACAAAAGGTTAAACTTAAACAATGTAACATTTTGTCAATCACAAGAATTTTGGAACGACATAAAACGGGTAATGGCGAAAATGCAGTGTAAAATAACGATGGTAATTTTCTATCAGTGTTTGATTTGATCATTTGAGTAAAATGTTGCATGTTGACTTTTAGAGTCCAATAAAAATGTTGATGAACGCAATGGTGATTTTGATGCTGTTGGCGCATATGAATGGGTGACCATTCCTGTAACACAAGACGAAATCGTGTAACCCACATAGATTACGAGAAGCCTTTCGATTCTGTATTCATGGAATTTTTGTGGTCGGTACTTTAAACAAAAAGAAGTGGTTTAAAAGGGGAAGTGTTTAAATGTATGAAAGTATGTATTCTTCCGTTAAAGCTTGAGCTAGTGCAGGTGGCTGAGTTCACCGATCGATCCAGTGTAACAGAGGTAAGAAACGGCGACATAATCATGCAGTCAGTTTGTTTGTTAATGAACTTGTTATAATAATTATAGCCAGTGGTAAGCATGGTGGTGGGATAATGCCAGAACTAGCAGATGTATTTTATTTAACACACACACACGCACGCACGCGCGCGCGCGCACACACACACACATACATACATGCATACTACATATATTTAATTATGTACACACACACACACACCCAAGCAGGAGACCTTGACTGTTCTTCAGTGGTCATATCTGTTTACAAACACCGTTCAAAAACTCTAGACCAATGCATTGCGCAGTTTATCTGTGCCTCAGTTCGCAGTCAGCAGCTGTGTAGGCGATTCTAGCTTGCTTCTGACTGGCTAAAAATTGCGAATTTACTCTCAATAAACAATTCCAGTTCGAGACAGCCGGTTAGAAAGGGTTGAGTTTAGGGACAGTGCTGTTTGATCCGTGTTGTTGGAAACTGGCTTTTTAAAGTTAATGCTGTGCGTGTGTAAGTCTCCAAATTGTTATTTTTACTTGGGAACTTTGGTCTGGAGAATTTCACTTTCAGTTTTGCCCAAGATTGGTGGTGGTGGTGGTGTGTGTGTGTGTGAAGTCAAGTCAAATTTTTATTTCTAGATGATACATTAAATAAGCAATGCATGTGTGTGTGAGAGAGAGAGAGAGAGAAGGGGAAGGTGGATGCACACGGCTACAAGATTCAAGATTCAAGATTTTATTTCAAGAAAAAACCCCAAGGGGTACATGAAATTTAACAAAATCACAACTTGCGGATGTGGGCGTGTGAAAAATACTCACACAAATTCGCTCCAAAATGAAAGAGAACAAACCATGGATATGAAAAGTGAAAAAGCATTCACAACACAGGAAAGGCATAGCAACCTAACATGCCTGAATACATTTCCCATAACCAACTGCACTCTCTCTCTCTCTCACTCTCTCTCTCTCTCCACTCTCTCTTCTCTCTCTCTCTCTCTCTCTCCCCATGTATACATATATACACAATCATACATGTGCAAGTATATTGAATATGCACGCTTTATGTGCATTTGCTTTATCTTATCACTTTTATTTGTCAGTGTGGTGCGAGCAGATGGCAAACACCTGATATTTTAGCTTGATAACAATATCGATAAAACGTTAGCAGAAGCTCCCCCCAACACACACACACACACACACAAACCAAACACATCCTCTTTTTTGTGGTATTTTGTGAGTTGAAATGGACATTGCTATCTACAGAATCTATCATGACGTATGGGCTCAAATCCCAATGCCACAACATGGGTGACATAGCCTACATGCCCTTGCACGTATCCTACCATACATTTGTTTCCTCTCTCTCGATAGATCAGTTCCCGCGAAACTATTTGTACTGGGATATCTGGGTAGCAAAACAAAGCCCGTTTCGTTTTAATTACGTCTCCTTTTATCTTTCTGCGCATATATTTTAACCAGAATAGTTTGAGAAGTGGCGAGAGAGATAAAGATGACCGGGAGAGTGGGTAAGTAGGGAAGGGAGACCAGCCGAAAGGAAAGGGAGGGAATAAGGGTCAAGGATAGTGGAACTTGATAGGCGTGTGTTGTAACTTGTTGCTCAGTGCGCTATTTCTGTCACAGTGAAGGTGCCTTTTTATTGATAACAGTGGAACGTTTTTAAAAAAATAATAAAGGGGGGGGGGGGAGAGCTGAAAGGAGCAAAAGAAAAAACTTTTCTCTCACTGTCAGTCCTGAAGATATGTCTTTGCTCACAATGCGCGCACACACACACACAAAGAAGAATGCGCGCGTGTGTGTGTGCACATGAGAAATACAAATAAAGGCATTTGTGTGTATGAATATACAGTTGCATAAGTAATTAAATTGTGCACAATCATCTTTGTAATGAAGCAAGGAATTGAACCTGAGGACCCCAAATGCGTACATGTAACAGTAGGTAAAGAGCATGTAAACATACATACATGTATACAAACCCACAATCCCATGTTCACCCGCAAATAATTATGCACAAGTGTATAGGGCAGGCAATGCATGCTCACAAGCATGTACATCCATGCACACGTGCACAAACATGTGTGCTCGTGCAGGCTGGCTGTACGCATGCAGGCATGTATGCATGCACTTGCATGCGCGCACACACACACGCACAGGCGCGCACACACACACACTCACTCACTCGATCACACACACATACACTCACTCACTCACACACATACACACACACACACACACACACACTTTTACCGCCATTAACAGAGGACAAAACAAGGGCAGTAGACCACCATTTCCTTCCCTACCCCTCCTCGCCCCATCCCTGACAACGTACTTAAACTGTAAACAGCGGTGTGGGGAAATGGGTCATGTGTGCAGCAACAGACAGAGTGGCCCTGTCACACTTCCCCCCCCCCCCCCCCCCAGATGGCCTGTATGACATAAAACGTGGGCAGCGTCACTTATTAATTATCCCCTTATAGTTTGGGTTTGCTTTTTGTTGCTGTTGGGTGTGGGGGTTTTGGGGTTGTTGTTTTTTGGGGGGAGAGAATATGTTGGTTACCGCATTGAGCACCTGATTTGTTCGTAACTGACGATGAGAGTTCGTGACAACCGAGATGTCTATGTCTACATTTGACTATCGAAATTTTATTTCATAGATTTTGTCTGCATCGCACCATGTTTGTAAATATCTGTTTGTTTAAACTTTTGATTATTTATCATTGATTGCATGACTGTGTAAGATTAGGTTGAATGCATGCGCTTTGATTTGTCTTTGCAAGATATAGCGCTATATAAGTTCCATTTATTATTATTATTATTATTATTATTATTATGTCCACTTGAGGGGAATTTTTTTTTCCTATTTGGAGTTGTCATTGGTGCCGGTGCCATTCTGGTGCAAGTCTTTTGGATGAGACTTTCTTTAACTGAGGTCCCGTGTGCATTTTCACACACATGAAAAATCCATCCACTCTTTGAAGGAGGTGAAGGCCAGCAATGGCCAGTGACTAGCGTGACGCCAATGTACCCAGCATGCATTCTTAGAGATGGGTGGGCTCTCCCTTGTTCAATGTGTCACGCAAATATTTTTTAAAGTCAGTGTAGCTCCCCATCTACCTCTGAGACAGTTATGGGAGGAGTCGGAGTAAGTCCATAGATCATGAATCTCACAGTGAATGCAGGAGATGTGTATCTATCCACCAGTCTCTCCCTTAACCACTGTTGTGAAGGGCCACTGTCATGCCTTGACAGCACCACCACCCTCCCCTCTTGCTTGTCTCTGTTCGTCCACACTGGTATTTGGTCAACTTTGAACAAACCCTCTCCCCCAAAGTGGGTATGCCGTTACCTTAATGGTGGGCAACAAACGGTCACATACGCAAAATCTGACCATTCATGAACCTCGGATGACGAACAAAAATACCCCTGCCCTTCCCCCATTCCTACTGCTTTGTCATCCCACCTCTCGTTATTTTTATTTCCCCCACCTTTAAATTTGTTCACCATTTTGTTTTTGTTTTTTAAAATTTTCATTGCCCTGCTTTGCAAATCCTAGCAACACTGTCCATGGCCAAATGGTTTGGTTGTTGGCGGCAGGACTGTGGTAGCACTCGTGTCCTACCGGACTTCTGAACCTCCCTCTTCTCCCTGAGGAGGAGGCGTGGGGGCTCTGCACTGCATCTGTCATGCAGGCAGTTGGACAGGTTGAATCTGGCAGAGCCCATCCCTCTTTTCACGTTGAATGATTGGGGGAAAAAAGGGTCGGCTGGTTCCACAGTTGTATTGTGTGTATTTGTTCGTCAGCCTGTGTAGAAAATAAGCTTCAAGCTTTCATGCCTGTATTTATTTGAACTTTTTAGAGGAACAACATAAAGGAAGTCAGTTCAGAATGTTATGACGGAAGAGGTTGGTATTCGTTGTTGTTCCGTTGAGTTAGTAGTTTAAGTTTAAGCATCTAGCTTGTTTTTGAGAGTGGTCTGCTGGAAACTGATTTGAAAAACAAAAACCTGGGGAAAAGTTGTTGAAAGTCATTCGTTTCATGCTCAAGGAGTTTATGGGGTTTGGGTTTTTCGTTTTGGTTGGTTGTTATTGGTTTTGGTCTGGTGTTTTGCTTGGGTTTTTTGGGGGTTGTCGTTGCTTTTTGTTGTTTGTTTTTGTTTTTGGTTGGAGTTGCTTTTTTGTGTTTGGGGTTGTTGGTTGTTTTGGACTTTTTTGGGTTGGTTGGTTTATGTTTTGTTTTGTTTTGGGGGATGGGTTTACAGTATGGTTTTTGTATATGACATACACATTTTCAATCTATCTGAAAAATATAAACAAAGACATCCATACTTTGGTCATCCCCCCCACCTTTGAAATGTTGGGAAGAGAGGGAGGAGGGGATATAATGTTATTTTTAAATCACCAGTCATACTTCTTTCTCGGTTAATCGTGGGATAAGGTAATGATTGCTTTGTGAAAAGCACATGACGACCTCATTCCAAAGTCTGCATTGCGTGGAAGTAGGGCAGAAACAGAAAATAATAATAACAGAAACATGACTCAGCTTTCGTCCTCTTTATCCCCCCCCCCCCCCAATGCCCCCTCAACACACACACACACACACACACACACACATACACATACACACACACACACACACACACACACACACACACACCACACACACACACACACTCTCTCTCTCTCACACACACACACACACACACACACACAACACACACACACACACACACACACACACACACACACACACACACACCATCTTCCAGCCTTAACTGTTGGTTTCAAATGGCAGGAAGTATTATATGCTGCAGTACAGTGTAGAACAAAGAAATAATGACAAGAGACAAAAACAAGAAGAGAGAATAGTGTAGGGAGAGAGAGAGAGCTATTGAAAAAAATGAAAGAGGGGACAGATAGTGTAGTGGATAGTGCAGGAGGTACAGGATAGTCTAGTGGATAGTGCAGGAGGTACAGTTAGTCTAGTGGATAGTGCAGGAGGTACAGATAGTCTAGTGGATAGTACAGAATGTACAGGATAGTCTAGTGGCTAGTGCATTGCACTTGTGATCTGACTGTAAGCAGAGGCATGGGATCGAGACTACGTTGTCTCTGCTGAGTGATCCCATGTGAGGGGATTCTTTCTTTTCTGAACCTAACATTGGTACCGACTGACTCGGCTCCCCTGTACGTCCTTTGGACGCGACTTCTGATCGACGATGATGTCCTATGTACATCATCAGCATCAGCATCAGCAGTCCCTTGACCACGATGGTCGGCACGTCGGGGGAGACGGACTTGCGGGACGGGTTGGTCAAGACTTCACTCCAGGCTGGTCTGTCTTCAGCCTTTCTCAGCAACAGCACAGCCATGTCCAAGGTCTTGGTGCGAGCGCATGGAAAGTGTCCTTCCTGTAAGGGTCCCGCTTGGACCCGAAACTTTCCCCCCCATCCATTAGACCATGAGTGGTGGTCTGGGCTCTAGTCTTTCGGATGAGACGATAAACCGAGGTCCCGTGTGTTACACATACTTATTTAGCGCACGTTAAAGAACCCACGGCAACAAGAGAGTTGTCCCTGGCAAAATTCTGTAGGAAAAAAGGCCACTCTGATAGGGAAACAAATACAGTTGCAGACATGAAAAAGAAAAAAAGTGGGTGGCGCTTCTTTTGTGGCGACGCGCTCTCTCCGGGGAGAGCAGCCCGATTTTCACGCAGAGAAATCTGTCGTGACTTAAAGTGGTATGAATAAATAAATAATTGCCCTTTATGGGATGCTTAAACTGTTTTGACTTGGCTTGACTCTTTCACACGTTAAAGCCCCATCCACTTTCTGTAGGAGAGTAGGCCCAGTTGTGGCCGTGGCTGGCTGGTTGGTGGGATGGATGACATGAACATACCCAGCATGCATACTACCGCTTGGACAAGGGTGGGCTCCACTAGGTTGAACTCGATCACAACACGCTGCCTGAAAAAAAATCTCAATGCAATGCCTCAATGGCTGGAAGAGTTGAGGGAAAAGTTAATTCAATAGGAGGAGACTTCTCGAGAAGGGTGTTGGGAAGATAAAGAGGGATTGGGGGGAGGGGGGGGGGGGGGGTTGTAGAAAAAAGAATAAAGCAAGCACAAAGTCATGTGCACTTAAACAGTGTCAAGAAAGACTGTTGTCATGCACACTGTACCTATTCTTGCAAGAATTAACACACACACCACACACACACATAACACACAACACACACACACACACACACACACACACACACACACACACACACACACACACACACACACACACACACATGTCAAATCATCAAATGTAACAGGTGCGTGTGTGTTACAAACTACTGTACTAGGTCTGACATAAACAATAATGATCATCAAAAATATATATAATATTAATAATAAATAATAATAATAATAACAACAATGATAATAACAATAATAGCAACAATAATAGCAATAAAACAAAGTGTTACCCCCCCTTAGTCACAGGGAAAAGGCTGCTGCTTCTGCTGTGCGTGAGCCTTCTGACCCCAGGGCCCATACATCAGCTTGTTTGGTGGCATGTTGTCGTCATGTCTTGTTGAGATGTCAGACGATGTTGTCTGAGGGACCTTGGGCAGGAGACAGGCGTGGAGGAATGGCTTTATGAATTTATTCTGTTGGGGTTGTGAGGTTTTTTTAGGGGGGGGGGGGGGGGGGATTCCTCACGTTTTTGGAGGCCATGTTTTTTAAAATTTTTTGGCGTGGCGTGAGGGGATTAAATTTTGTCTGGCTTGAATTTTTTCTGGCTATAGCATGTTGTGTTGGTGTGCGGTGTGGATAGCGGAAAGCTTGTGATAAATAGTTTGTTGTCTGTATGGGTGTGTGATCTTTTCAGGTGTATGTGCACACGAACAGCTGAAGATTGTTTACACACGTGTGTGTCGTTTCAAGTGCGTAGATTTACAAGCATTTATGTGCATTTGCACACAATCTCTCTCTCTCTCTCTCTCTCTCTCTCTCTCTCTCTCTCTCGTGCACATCCAAGCAATGCACACTCACTCACTACATACACACACACACCACACAACACACACACACACACACACACACACACACACACACACACACACACACACACACACACACACACACACTAAACACACACACACTAACACACATACATACACACACGCGAGCTCACACACACACACACTAACACACACACATACACACACGTGAGCACACACACACACTAACACACACACACACATCTATCAGTGTCTCTGCATACGTATGAAGGAATGCATGTTATTTGTCCCCGAGAGAGAGAGAGACAGAGAGAGAGAAGAGAGAGAGAGAGAGAGAGAGAGAGAGAGAGAGAGAGAGAGAGAGAATGTTCTTTATGCCCTCTAACATTTGACCACACCTCCTTCATTACAAAACTGGCACGGACTCTATGTCCCATCCCCGCGCTCACCCCACCCTCAGGGCAAAAGGGGGGAAAAAACCCCAAACAAACCAAAAAGACAAGGCAGCCATTGTTGTTGTTGGGTTGTTTTTTTTTGGGGGGGGTATTTTCCATGTGGTGGTGTTGTGTTTTCATCACCCCTCTTCTTCTCCAAAGCCTGTCAACGTCCATGGTAACAAACTTGACAACAACGCCGTGAAACTCAAAGTGGACTCAAAGTATAGCCGCGTGGTTAAGTCCGCTCGACTTCAATCCTATGGGTTCATGAAGTAGTGGGTTCGAATCTTGGCGGCGTCTGGTGAATAGGTTGGGGATTTTTAACGATCTCCCGGGTCAGATCTCAAGTGCAGACCTGCCAGTGCCTTAATTTCCTTCGTGTATAGGCCTATATATATATATTGGGGGTATGACTAGTTTGGTGAGATGTGTAATCAGTGTGCTGTGTGTGTGTGTGTGTGTGTGTGTGATTTCAGGTGCTGGAGAGGTCTTGGTGTGAAGTGGACGGTGTTCGGGTGTCCTTACGGCTCTGGGACACGTTCGGGTACCATGACAAGGACCGTCGCTTTGCCTACAGAGGGTCAGTGTTGGATCAGATCGTTTGGTTTTGTGTTGTGTTGGGTTTTGTTTTATTACGTTGTAGTGTTTTGTAGTGTAGTGTACTGTGTCGTGTCTTTTGGGAACGTTCAGCTTCCGTTTCATAGACCGCGCAGCTTTGCTTAACAGAGGCCTGAGAGGGTCACTGTTGTAGTGTGCTGTGTTGTGTTGCATTGTATTGTGTTGTGTTATATTGTATTGTGCTGTGTTGTACTGTGCTGTGTTGTATTGTGCTGTATTGTGTTGCACTGTGCTGTGTTGTATTGTGCTGTGTTGTATTGTGTGTATGTGCTTGTGTACTGTGCTGTGTTGTGTTGTATTGTGCTGTGTTGTATTGTGCTGTATTGTGTTGTGTTGCATTGTAGGCCTCTTACAGTCAGGGCAGATTTCTCTGCATGAAATTCAGGCTGGTTGTTTTTTTCCCCAGGAAGAGCATGTCACCTCTTGTGCAGTGCCACGATTTTTTTCCTCATTTTTTTTTCTGTTTGCAAAAATATTTTCGTGTGATAGAGGATATTCAGTAGAATCATCCAGTAAATGTTATATATGTCCTGTTTCTCTTTTTCTGTCTGTCATTCTCTCCGTCTTTGTCCATGCCTCTGTCTGTCTCTGTCTCTCTCTCATATATATGTTATGATGAAACCTTGTGTTGGTTTACTTTTTCCTTTGAGTTACCGATGTTGCATTCGGAATGTGTGTATTTTTGTACTAGTATAATGCTGTATTCAAAGAATTCTGTCCAACATGATTACCTATGGATTTGTAATGGATTACATGGCCAATACAGTTAAATTCTTGAGTTCTCTCTCTCTCTCTCTCTCTCTCTCTCTCTCTCTCTCTTTCTTTCTTTCTCTCTCTCTCTCTTTCTCCCTCTCTCCCCCCCCCCTCTCTCTCTCTCTCTCCCTTCTCGCTCTCTCCTCTCTTTCTCTCCCTCTCTCTCCTCTCTCTCTCCCTCTCTCTCTCTCTCTCTCTCCCTTCCCCTTCTCTCTCTCCCCCCTCTCTCCCTCCCCTCTCTCCCCCCCTTCTCTCTCTCCCTCCTCCTCTCTCCTCTCTCTCACCCCCCTCTCTCTCCCCCCTTCTCTCCCCCCTTCTCTCCCTCCTCCCTTCTCTCTCTCTCCCACCCTCTCTCTCCCTCCCCACCCTCTCTCTCCCTCTCTCCCCCTCTCTGTCTCTCTAACTTTTGCCAACAACAAAAAAAAAAAATCAATGATAGTAAATGTCGTATTGCTTATAATAATAATAATAATAATAATATATGGAATTTATATATAGCGCTGAATCTTGTATAAAACAAAAACAAATCTCGCTGGCTCATCACCCTGATCACATCATTGTTGTTCTGTCTTTCTGTCTGTCTGTCTGTCTGTCTGTTGTTGTTGCAGAGCTGACGTCATCTTGCTGTGCTTCAGCACGGTACGGCCCAGCTCGCTGAGGAACGTACGCACCATCTGGTACCCCGAGATCCGGCGCTTCTGCCCCACCACCCCCATCGTGCTGGTGGGTACCCAGGCCGACCTGCGCTACCTCTACACTGACGATGATTATGTGAAAATGGAGAAAGGACTCATGTACAGGTACTGTGTGTGGGGGTGGGGGTGTTGTGGTGTGGGGGTGTTGTGTTTGGGTGTTGTGTAGTGTGTGTGGGTTGTGTGTTGTGTGTGGGTGTGGGGTTGTTTGTGTGTGGGTGTTTGTGGTGTGTTTGTGTGTGTTGTGTTTGTGTGTTGTGGTGTGTGTGGTGAGTATGTGTTTGTGTGTGTGTGTGTTGTGTTTGTGTGTGTGTGTGTTGTGAGTGTGTGTTGTGTGTTCGTGTGAGTGTGTGTGTGAGTGTTGTGTGTTTGTGTGTGTTCGCGTGTGTGTTCGTGTGTGTACGTGGTAGTTTTTATTCCCCCCCCCCTTCCCCGTTCACCACATAAGCCCAGAATAAAGTCTGAGAAACTGAACTTCTGTAGTATTCTGGTGTACATTTTTTGTTGTTGGAATATTGTAATGTCGTATTACCCAGCATTTCAGTTGGTAGGCCGTTGTCTGCGTGGATTTCAGAATCTGAACTATCGCAGCACATCATGATTTATTATGAACAAGAGTTCTGTTGTGTGTGATCAGTATAGTATCTTTGTTGTTGTTTTAGGAAACTTTCGTCATGGTTTTTGTTTGGTACTCTTCATTTTATATTGTAGCTGATGACAAATACAGGAGTTTCTAGCTTTTAAGTTCTGTAGCTTTGATTCTTTTTTTTTTAACATTACAGTTTTTGCTGTCTCAAGAATTATCATGACCAGGATTTGAGTTGTCAACAACAACAAAATTGCAAGGAGGGATGATACGGCAACATGACCACGCCTGTGGGTGTTGACATAATTATGTTTTTACACTTTGTAAATCAAAGAAATCAAATTCAGACTAGCCATGGTAACGTCTTCCATGACAAAACTCACCACCATATGGAAAAGTAAAGAGATCAGTTTCCCAATCAAACTAAAGCTCTACAAAGCCCTAATTCAGACTATCCTGCTGTACGGAAGTGAAACCTGGACATTGACTGCTGAAACAGCAAAGCGAATCCAGTCATTTGAAACAAAATGCCATAGAAAACTGCTGGGCATATCCTGGAGAGAACGAAAGACCAGTGAATTTGTCAAGAGTCAAATAACTCGGCTGGCAGGTCCACAGGAACCCCTTCTCACCATCGTCAAGAAGAAAAAGCTGACATGGTTCGGCCACGTCACCCGCCACAACACTCTGCCAAAAACAGTACTGCAGGGAACACTCGAAGGTGGCAGAAAGAGGGGAAGACAGAACAGGTCATGGATGGACAACATCAGAGAATGCACCAGGATGAATGACTCGGCACTACTGCGTAGAGCCGAGGACCGAGATGGATGTAGGAGGCTTACCACGGCATCGTCTTTCGTGTCTCCTCCACGACCGCCAAGGTCACGGGACTGATGATGATGATGAAATCATAGATTCCTTGAGTCATGTGTACCAGGTTGTACTGGTGGCTGTTGCAGACTCATCAAGGAGACGGACATCATAACTCCGGCTATGGGCCATGAGGTGGCTAAAGACATTGGGGCTCCATTCTACGAGTCCAGCGTGCTGACCCGCTTCGGCGTCAGCGACGTGTTCATCAACACGGTGCGTGCCGCCCTCATCGAGCGGCGCAAGCTCAAGTTCTGGAACACGCAGCTGCGCAAGGTGCAGCGGCCCCTGATCCAGCCCCCCATGATCATCCCCACCCCCACCCTGCCCGCCGTGCAGCACACGCAGCCGCCTTCCTGCAGCGCGGGGCTGGTGTCGCTGCTGTACGAGCAGAGCGAGTGTGACCTGACTCTGGTGGTGCGGGGCACCTGTGTGGACGCGCACCGCGTGGTCCTGGCCATCTCCTGCCAGGTTTTCGAAGACCTGTTTTCCTGCACAGAGTTCCGACAGGTGACGCCCTCCAGCAAAGGAGGGGTGAAGTCGAGTTTGGGGGTGGGCATGGAGGTGGACAACGACCCTTTCAAGAACCAGTCAGTGACCAGCGATGACCGCTGTTTGCTGGACAATGAGGTGAGCGGCCTGGCAGTCAGCCCCAACAACAACAACAGCATTCTGGCCATGACGGGGGATCCCGACGATCTGGGCATGGACGTGCATTCCGACGCTACGGGGTACCCGTTGACTGTGCGCTTCAACCACCCAGCCATTGAACGTGTGGAGCTGAAGTGGCACAGCGCCCCCTGTCCGGGCGATCAGTGGTCTTTGAGGACGTTTGTCACCATGCATCCAGATATTACCCACAATGCTCTGCGCGTCATTCTGGACTTCCTGTATGCTGGGATCTTCTCTTCCAAGGTTTGGGAGATCATTTGTGTGTTTGTGTGTGTGTATGTATGTGTGTGTGTATGTGTGTGTGTGTGTGTGTGTGTGTGTGTGTGTGTGTGTGTGTGTGTGTGTGTGTGTGTTTAACTGTGCACTATACAATAGATATGTATGGGCTTGAAGAAAAGCATGATCTATACTCCAGACCCCAGAAGCCAATTCTCTTTCTCATCATCACTATTATTTATTTCCACATTCTGAGCGGAGCAGTCAACATGTATGCTACTGGCCGATTCAGGCCAGTAATAATACCTGCAGCAAGCATCGTCCTTACCACACACCAAGACACAACAAGCCTGATGCTGCTACTACTACTATTCTACTATTTCTGTACACCTCTCACTGCACACCCGACACAGTCATTGGCACAGACACAGCAGAAATCTCTCTCATTCACAACAGCCACCAGACACTGCCCACCAAACCTTTCTCACAAACATAGACATTGATGTCTCCATGTTACATTGTTAGGGGATTTAGCAGCCACCGTGGCCTGTATCGTTCCATGAATCCTTGACATCTCTTTGTGTGACATCAGCAAGGGTGGCCCTGCCACTCAGCCAGCTTTACCCCCACCCCCGCCCCAAGAAAAAGACCACCAAAAAAAACACAGGAGGATGCTTTTCCATCCCCACTGCTCTGTCATCTGGCACCTGACTGGCATGAAGATCTGCAACAACAATCTGTGTCTGTGTGACAGATGACGGGCTTGGTGAAGGAGGTGAAGCGCGCGGCGGAGTTGCTGGGCCTGAGGGACCTGCTGGTGGGCATCAACAGCTTCATCATGGGCGACCTCTTCATCTCCTCCCAGGTGGAGAAGCAGATGCACGAGACACGTCAGGCTCACCTGCACACCTTGGCCCTGAGTCAGGACAGCTTTCTGACAGGTGAGGGTGGCCGTTGCTGCAAGTCTGAGGGGGGTGTGAGGGTTTGGGGTGTGTTTGAGGGTGATGTGAGGGGGGGGGGGGGGGGGGGTTGTTGAGGGGGATGTGAGGGTTTGGGGGGTGTTGTTGAGGGTTTTGGGAGGGTGATGTGAGGGTTTGGTGTGTGTGTTTGAGGGTGATGTGGGGGGGGGGGGGGGGGGGTTGTTGAGGGGGATGTGAGGGTTTGGGGTGTGGTTGAGGGTGATGTGAGGGTTTGGGGTGTGGTTGAGGGTGATGTGAGGGTTTGGGGTGTGGTTGAGGGTGATGTGAGGGTTTGGGGTGTGGTTGAGGGTGATGTGAGGGTTTGTGGGGTTGGGTGTGTTTTAGGGGGATGTGAAGGTTTGGGGTGTTGAGGGTGAGGGTTTTTGTGTGGTTGAGGGTTATGTGAGGGTTTGGGGGGTGTGGTTGAGGGTTTGGGGGGTGTGGTTGAGGGTGAGGGGGTTTTGTGTGGTTGAGGGTGATGTGAGGGTTTGGGCTGTGTGGTTGAGGGTGATGTGAGGGTTTGGTATGTGTTGAGGGTGAGGGTTTGGTATGTGTTTGAGGGGTTGATGTGTGTTTGAGGGTGTTTATTTCCTTATTTCCTTCTTGACACTTTCCCCTCATATCCGTCTCTACTTTTCAACAGCATCCTTCATCTCCTAAGTGTGTTCGCGGGTGTGTGTGTGTGTGTGCACGTACGCGTGCATACATTTGAAATATGTTATTTATTATATTTGAGGAAAGTTGCATGCTCGTAAATGATTTGAGTGCAAGCGCTTCGATTTGTTTGTTTTACAAGATTCAGCGCTATATAAATTCCATACATTATTATTATTAATATTATGGTGTGTGTGTTTGAGGGTGAGGGTTTGGTGTGTGCGACTTGCAGGGGGAGTGGATTCAGAACTGATGTCATATCCAGAGGAAGAACCCCCTTGTACAGGTGTGTTGAGTGGTGGCTTGACACCGGGCTGTCAAACTGAGTGTGCAACACTCTAACCACTAAGCTATCTTGCCCCCCCCTCCCCATTATCATTCATTTATGTGTATAGTGTATGCATATGTGATTGTGTTGCATTTATCATTGCGTGTATGTGTGTGTGTGTGTGCATGTGTGGGTGTGGGTAGCAGATGTGGTGTTTGAGGTGGATGACGGGCAGGTGTCGGCGCACAAAGTGCTGTTGATGGCGGGCTGTGAAATGATGAACGCCATGTTCAGCAACAGCTTTCTGGAATCTTCCGCTGATGTGGTGAGGAAGACCTCTGTCCCTTGGTCTGTGTCCGTCTGCCATTTTGTCTCTGTCTGTTGGTGTGTCAGCTCTCTGGTTTGTGTGTGTGTTTTGATTGATTTATTTATTTATTCTTTTATATCGAGGATAATGGAATAAGCACTCATGTGCTTTTTTTTACATCCAGTCCCCGTGTGTATGCAGTTTTGTAAATTTTGTCATATGTTCCCACCGGCACACAATGGCCTACTCTTTCGAAAAGCGGAACAGGATTTAACATATGCGCAAGATGTTCTGCATGCGTTCGCACACGGGGCCTTGGTTTATAGTCTCATCTGAAGGACTTTGTGAGTGTGTTTGTGTGTGAGTGTGTGTGTGCGTGAGTGTGCGTGTATGTGTGTGTGTGCCAAACAGTGTTGTCACTTGCTTTGAATTCTCTCATTAACATTGTGAGTGAAGCTGGGTGTTTGTCAAAGTAATAAAGTTCCTACAGAAACTGAACTAACCAAAGTTCTGTCCCAGTTGAACTAGAAAGATCTGTTGTGGTTTCCCTCCCTGATCCATTGGCTGAAACTCTTGAACACGTATGTAGTTGCTGGTGTGAGTGCATTTTGTAGATTCTACAGGGAACTTCTTTTGTTTGTCTGTTTATTCTTTTATTTATTTATGTGAGAAGGAATGTGATGAAAACGGATTGATTTGGTGGTACTCAGTCTCCTACACTTTACAGTGACCATTGAACTGAGTCCTGTGTGTCTTCCACTTGTCAGGTCTGCAGCAAGTTATTGTTGCTGTGGAAGTAATGGAGGGGGCACACTCATTCACAAAGCCACAATTGGCACCACTGAATAAATATTGATGCTGCTCTGATTATTTCTTTCCAATTTTTGGTTAGTGATCTGTTATCATCTGGCCCAGGCCCTCTTGTATATGATGAGGTCTAAGATTTAATGATGAAAGAGTGAAGTATACAAAGCAGATATTAAAAAATCATATGATTAAGTAAATATATATCGAAGTACATTTTTTACCTAGTTTTTGAATTGTTACTTTTTAAAGGTACTGTACCATACACACACTCACACAGACTTCGCTGACAGGTGTCCTTTCCTGATATCAACTGTGACACCTTTCGCACCCTAGTGGAGTACATCTACACAGGGGAGGCCACTAGTGTGTCGGCGGCGGATTGTCTCTCGCTGATTGAGACGGCCAATCGTCTGTGTTTGCCCCACCTGGTCAGCCTGGCGGAGGCCTACGTCGTGTCGGAGCTGCAGCACATGGAGACCAAGGGCAACGACCCTGTGGAGGAGGCCATCATGCTGCTGGAACCTGCCGAGGTCAGTACGCTTTTGCCTCGTCTTTCTTTTTTTAACAACACATTTACAGCTCTATATTTTTTTTTTCACTGGTTTGTGTGATGGTTTATATCCAGAGGTAGCTAAAAAGTTTTCCAAAGTGAGCAGATATATGTACAGACAGGAAGGGGTAAAGGATGGCATTTGACTGGAGTGACATGCTCTCCCCTGGAGTAAGCAACCCTGAATTTTTTGCAGAGAAACTGGCCATGATGACAAATGCTGTTAATGGTATATGTTTATCTATCTGTCTGTCTGTCTAGATGTATAGATATATATACTGTAATACACACACATACATACATACATAATTGAGAAAATATAGTGGGGGTGGGGGGGGGGAACAAGTCCAGGTTTATATATATATATATATATATATATATATACACACATATCTATAATTATTGGACTTCTCCTTTCACTATTACAGAGTTGTTGTTAGGGTACTGCTCTGAATTTTTCAGACATTGTATTGTGGGCCTGTTGGACAACGAAAAGTGGATGGGGATTTAATTTGCGCACAAGATGTTATACACCCGTTTGTACATGGGACCTCGATAGTGTCATGCAGGGGACTTTCACGGAAGTGAAATCAACATCAGTGTTAGCTAGCCTCTTCCACCTATGTGTCTGTCACAATGAAAACGAAGTAGATCTACATGCAAGATATGCTTTTAGCGTAATCAGTTAGTAATAAATGTTGCGAGAATATTTTCCTACTGGTTGTATGATTGTAGAAGTGGTTTTTCGCCTGAAAAACCCCCCTGACATTGTTAAAATAAAGTGCTGTGATGTGTTTTCAGTTGCACAATGCCAAGCAGTTAAAATAAAGTGCGGTGATGTGTTTTCAGTTGCACAATGCCAAGCAGTTAAAATAAAGTGCTGTGATGTGTTTTCAGTTGCACAATGCCAAGCAGTTAAAATAAAGTGCTGTGATGTGTTTTCAGTTGCACAACGCCAAGCAGTTAAAATAAAGTGCAGTGATGTGTTTTCAGTTGCACAATGCCAAGCAGTTAAATAAAGTGCTGTGATGTGTTTTCAGTTGCACAATGCCAAGCAGTTAAAATAAAGTGCTGTGATGTGTTTTCAGTTGCACAATGCCAAGCAGTTAAAGTAAAGTGCTGTGATGTGTTTTCAGTTGCACAATGCCAAGCAGTTAAAATAAAGTGCTGTGATGTGTTTTCAGTTGCACAATGCCAAGCAGTTAAAATAAAGTGCAGTGATGTGTTTTCAGTTGCACAATGCCAAGCAGTTAAAATAAAGTGCTGTGATGTGTTTTCAGTTGCACAACGCCAAGCAGTTAAAATAAAGTGCAGTGATGTGTTTTCAGTTGCACAATGCCAAGCAGTTAAAATAAAGTGCAGTGATGTGTTTTCAGTTGCACAATGCCAAGCAGTTGTCCCTGTGGTGTGAGAAGTTCTTGTGCGTCCACTATCACGAAGCTACACAGCAGCACAACAAACTGTTTCGAACACTTCCCAAAGAACGACAAGAAGCCATCGAAAAATGCCGCTGGCCTCCCGTCTGGTAAGATCAAACTGTAGATGTGTTGTTTCTGTTCTGCTTTTAAGTGTAATAATGAATTGGGTTTTTTTCCTTAGAAATGTGTTGAAATCTGTTTTGGGAGAATTGTATGTAACGGGTTAACTGACTTAGGCATTGTGAATTTTTTAGGCCTGAAAACAACACTGGTGTATATGCTGCACATGTGTGTGTGTGTGTGTATGCGGCACGCATGCACACACACACACAGGTTCATGAGCCTAAAGAAAAAGGAACACAGTGATGCATCGGCAGATCTGCTGACCCGGGTTCGAATCTCGTTTAAGGGGATTTTTCCTCTGGAGTTAACATCAGTGCTGACTCCACTCTCGCCAAAAGTCCTTGGATGAGACTATAAACCAAAGTCCCATGTGCAAACACACGCAGAATATCTTGCACACATGTTAAAACCTGTTCCACTTTTCAGAAGAGTACACCATTGTGTGCCATGAGAACAGATGACAAAATTTACAAAACTGCATACATATGGGGACTGGATGTAAAAAAGCACATGAGTGCTTATTCCATTATCCTCCCCCCCAAAAATTTTTTTTAAACACACACACACACACACCTGATTCAAATCTCAAATAAAAAAAAGCAGTAAAAAATCTTATACTCATAAATGTGCCACAGGAAAAGCCCATGATGATTTTAAAGACCTACTACTTGGTTCAGAATCAGTGGCTGCCTTAAAATGAAGAAGGACAAAAATGAGGTTTTGGGGGGGTCTTTTTACATTGTTAGCTTTAAATTTGTAGAAGACACGTTTGTAGCTTGCGTCAACAAAAATCAAGCAGGATGACTTTGTTTTTCACATGCTGACGTGAGGTGTTTTGGTGCAGGCACTTGAAAGAGATGGAGCGCTACGAGCGTCACACCCATGACCGCTGCACCTACCCTGCTCAGCGTCAGCGCCAGGACTACAACCGATGCTTCACCGGCTGTCTCTGCTTCAGTCGACGGGCCCGCCATCGCCTCAATGACCCCGTTGACCTGCCTATTTGAATAGTGGGGAGAGATGGCCACCTCAAGGCCACGGGTGACCTGCCCATTTGAATACTGTGTGGAGATGTCTTTGTCAGTGGCCCTGTTGTTGTGGTTTGGAATGTTGTGTGCAGATGGTTTGTTGGTGCCCGCCCATACGTTTAGACAGCATCAAAATGGTTCTGATGACAATCTGTGAACTCAATCATGGTTGGAAGAATGGAACGAAGATTTTTGTTCTCCCTTTGGGACTGTGTTGATAAATTTGTCCAGCTGTTTCACAAATAGAGACATTTTCATCAGGCAAAAACAAACACACGAAATTACAAAATACTGATGAAGGAATCGTTGTTCTCATGTATGTTCGCAGCTCTCCTCATACAGAAACCACCATTTCAGTTGCAGAGAAGTAAACCTGATTTTTGAAGGGATGACGAAGACAAGTAAAGTTTCAGTGATGCTTGAATTCAGCAGTGTCCAGGTTTGCCTGCAGCCTACACAATGCCGCTCTGTGTGTGTTGGCAGGACCTGGGGGCTTGCTTAGGATGCATGCCAGAGACTGGGAGCTTTTCCATGGGGGAAAGGGAGCATGAACTGTTGCCTACAGTTTTTGGAAATGAAGACAGATGGACTGAGAACTGTGATTGTGTGTTGCTTTGATAAACTCTCCGGTGACTGGTGCACATGTTCCCATCATCATGTTGGCAATGACTTACCGCTTTAGTTATAAGCAGTTAGAGGCTACAAAGTGTCACCTTCAGATTATCTCATTAGCAGTGGCCAGATTTTTTCTTTTAGATAAAAGTAGTTAGAAGCTACACATTGTCATTTTCACATCGTCTTGATAGCCAAAGCCAAACTCTCCTGTTATGAGCAGTTAGTAGTTGCAAATTGTCATCATCAGATTGTCTTGTGTACAATACAGCCAGTCTCTGTAGTTACATGCAGTTAGTGCCACCGTACTTGTTCACAATAATGTCAGATTTTTCCCTCCCACTCTGCCAGTTCAGCTGTACAGAGGTGTATGGGAGCGTTTTCACTTTATTCTAATCAAGGATTTTCTTTCTTTATGTCACTCAAAAGGCTTGATGAATCGTTTGATGTGTAGAGTGTCATGGGAACAGATAGATATCCCAGCAGTTTCTTTTAGCTTGAAAATCACTTTTTGTTCCTAATGTGAACTTTGTGAACGACTCCAGTGCACAGAGATGTGGCCTTAGAAAAATGTTGTTAGCCGAAACAGAACTGACTCAGCTGAAGTGATATTGTTGGTGTCCTCAATACAAATGAATTGTGTGAGCAACATGTTGTATATATTGTTGTCATTATCTCTGACCAGTCACGTGAGCAACCTGTTGTTTTTGTCCACCGTGTGTGTTTGCGTCAGGCCAGTGATTGTATTGCCTAGACAACTGAGTCATGCGTGCTCAAGCCTGTATCTCAGAAGATCAGATTGTATACTGTGTCACTGATTGTACAGTTATTGGAGTGTGTATGTACATACCACTGGGTAGTGTAGTGTGTGTGACAAAAGATTCATCTATGTCAACTCTTCAGCATATTGAGAGTAGTATAGTGATGCACCATTGTTCTTAGGTACTTGAAAATGCTTATTTTTGTGAGCTAGAAGTGCAATGAAAGAATGCATCTTCTCTTAATCCATTTCATTCATGATAAACTAAAACAAACATAATACATAAAACAAAGCTGAAAAAACCCAACCCCCCCCCCCAATAAAAAAGAACCTGGATGATGAGGGCACAGTGCTAATCTTTTAACTTCTATTTTCTCTTTCCCTCTTTCCCAGTATTGGTCCTTGTGTCAGCTTGCAGTTAGTGAGGCAGAGTTATCTGTTAAAACCCCCCACAACAACAACATAAAACAGACGGTATTTTTATCCCAATTTGTTTTTTTCAAATGGGTGGACAACATATGCATGAATTCACCACAACCCTTATTGTTCAAATCAGATACGCCGCACTAAGTGTAGACTGAATTAATTGTTTGTAACTGTTGGTGTAAACTGAATTTAATCCCTGCCCTTTAGTGTAGATTGAAGCAGATCTGTGATCCTTTAGCCCAGATTGAAGCAAAACTATCAAACTTTAGTATAGAATTGAAATTGATCTTTTCTCTGTGAGCACATTCAATCAGATGTGTGATCCTTTGTGTTGACTGAATTACATCTGTTGCCTTGAATATACGCTTAACTGGATCAGAACCCATTGTTTACTTTTCTATAACACTTTTTCAGTGGTACATGGCACTTTCCAATACATCAGAGAGAAAAAAGACAATTATATGACAGTCCTTTCAGAATACTTAAAAGAAAGAAAATTTAAAAGACAGGCAACAGTGTCAACCCCGTCATACATACTCTTCTAGTCATGTCAGGGTATAGCTTGTTGTAACAAGGTGCTTCATTGGCTTGTCATCATAGCATGTATACCACTATTATTTTGAGCAGTATTATTTTACAATCTAGCACCCGACAACTTGGTTACGCAGTTCCTTGTTTGTTTGTGAAGGCAGTCAGTGAAGTTGTGATTGGTGTTGTACAAATTTGTATAAATTTCGTTCTCTTTGTGCCAGGCAGTTTTTCACCCTGAAGAGTGGCTGAGGTGTTTGGGAAAGTTTGGAGACATGTTGAAGTTATGAACTGTGACGTCTGACATGGTTGCTAGAGAGCAGTTTCCCTTGATTTCTTTTCCCTTCTTCTCTCTTTATGAAGGCGGTGAGGGTCTATTTTTATCTGTTCTCACTATCATGAAGTTAGCTTATTCAAATCCCACTGGACAATGTACATCTGTTTGTTGTTCAGTTTCAGAGCTAGCAGTTCTTGACAAGAAATAGTCAGCCACAGGGTTACCAGAATGAGGAGACTGTGCTGATGCCGAGATGCTGTGATATTTAGTCTTTTCTCTTCTGATCTAATGTGCACAGGACACCACATACCATTCAATAGAGTTTGCATAAAAAAGGTTCAATCTGACTACAACTTCTGTCAGTCTAGGGAAAGTAGAATGTCTTCAAAGAAAAAACTTGAAACCTTCTTCCAGTGAATGGTTCAGCCATAAACCATTTACACTCTGGTACTCAAGGGGACACATCCAAATCTAGCTCATGGATGCCTTTCTATGGCTGTCATTTTTCATTGATTTAAAAAAAAAGTGTTTGTGTTTGCCTGAAATCAGACCCATGCCTTCAGACTGAGGGCATCTCAAGACCAGGTCACCTTTCAGTCAGATGACTTCATCTCCCTGCTTCAGGAACAAACACTGGTTGTTAGTTAGCTGGGAAATGATTCTTGATGAAAGTCACTCAGCCAGGTCCAACATGACCACTTTTCCCTGGTCTGTTATTGCTTTTGCCTTAGTCCTCCTCTTCCTCCCAGACACCAAGACTTTTTTCAGGAGCTCTTAGGCAGATGTGCTGACAATGGCTCTCACTCCAACCACCATGGGGCAGTGAAGTCTGTGACTTGGACATCTGGTTCCTTTAAGCTCCTGGCTTGACCGGCTCACTCTCAGCTTGAAGGTGTGGGCTTCCTCCATTCTGGTTTCATGAATTAGTCAGTTCAATCAGAATGATTTGTTTCAAAGACTGGAAGTGCAGTACAATATCTGGTCTCATGCCACCCTTGCTAATTGTTTCATGGCGGTTGTTTTTTTTTTTTAATCCCTTTAGATAATCTCTCTCTCTCTCTTCTCTCTCTCTCTCTCTCTCTCTCTCTCTCTCTCTCTCTCTCTCTCTCTCTCTCTCTATCTATCTATCTATCTATGTATCTATCTATATATATATATATATATATATATCAGTGTTTGAGTGAGAAAGACTGTTTCTATGCACCAGTTGCTCATACATATAATTTTGAATGATTGGAATGGAAAATGTTTTGAAAAGATTTCATGTAGTGTCACATATGATGCTTGGATGTTTAGGCTTTTTTTTTTGGAGGGGGGGGGGGGTATATACTATCATTCTTTCTTCTTATTTAATACATGGAAAGTGGCCTATGGCATTTTTGTTTTTTCATGTTAAATCTTTCTTAATGCCTGTTTTGGGATTTTTGTAAAAGATAGAGGGGGGTGTTAGTTTTTGTTTGTCCTTTAATTTAATGTTGTGCTTTTTAAAGTTTGTTTCTTCTTAAACTCTTTTGCCAGAAATGAGTTAAATATCTGTAGACCCATGAATAAATTTAATTGAATGAATATGTCACTGCACTTGTTTTCTTTCCTTCATGACAAAGTTGTTGGATAGAATGTGATTTGACAGGACAGAGAGCATATTTATTTGTGGGACGTTGGTTGTATTGTGTGCCAGTTTCAGTCATGGCACACTTCTTTCTCTGCATGAAATTCATGTTGCTCTCCATGGAGAGAACTAGTCACCACACGAGCAACACCACCCATATTTTTAAGAAAAGTATTTATTCTTATTTTCCTTTCTGTACCTGTTTTTGTTTCCCAGTGAGAGTGGGGTATTTTTAGCAGTATTTTGCCAGGTACCATGGGTTCTTTTACATGCGCTAAATATATGTTGTACATTGGACCTCTGTTTATTATCTCATTCAAAAGACTAGCACCCAGACTACCACTGAAGGTGTGGTGGATGGGGAGAAAAGCACAGGTTCAAAACGGGGATAAAACCTGCAGAATGGTTGGCTGAACTGTCGGTCAGTGGGATTAGAATATAACATTTGGATTCGGGGAGATGGTTCATATTCACACTGTATTCTAAGCATCCAAAAGTGCAATATGTAGAAAGTAGGGTTTCATTATCTGGGAGACTGGATGTTAAGTATTCTGGCAAAAGGTATTAAGTGCTGAACTGGCCTGTGCTTCATGCTGTGATTGTCGGTCTAGTGTTGCTTTTCCTTTTCAGTTTGGTCAGATTTAACACTGTGATGTTAAAATGCTTTGCTTAAAACTTGTAATTGTATTGTAACCAAAGCATTCCAGTGAGCATTGCAAAGGACATTTAGTGCAAAGTTTTGTTTGCCATGATGTAATTATGTAATTAAATGAAAGAAATCAAATTATACAAATAGTATTTTACCAGATTTTTTCCCCTTGTAAGTATGTGTACAGCTGGGTTTGGCTGATGTTCATGAAGTATTGGTGAGGTATGGATGTGCAGCAACTATATGGTATTGTGTTGCATTGTATTATATTGTATTGTATGACATTGTAGTGACTGTGTACCACTTTCTGTCATGAGGGTTTCTCAGCAAGAAATTTGGGTCACCCTCCCCCTTTTTCCGAGTCTCCCTTTTCCTAGTCTTCGGACCACAACTTAAAATGAAAGGCGAGTTATATGAAGCATGCCTTTTTACCCTACCTCCTTCCCTGAAAAAGAAGCGACAGTAGCCTATTCCTGATCCAGACCCCAAGCCAGCCAACAAGGCAAGATAGTGGAGAGGGTCAGAGGGCATGGCTTCTCCAGGTATGGTGGTGCTGTTGCTGGCTATGGCTTGTTGCTGGTAATGGCTGATGGCGTAAACTGCTCAGACTGGACAAAGATAAGAACTGCTCCCCCCAAGTCTGGAAACTTCTTCTGTGGAATGCTGCGTATCTTATTTGGTTTAAGAAATGCACGCATTCAGCTTAAAATGCCTCTCTCCCAGCTTTAGTATCAGTGTACTTCGATATTACCCCTTGTTGATATTTCATAGCAGCATATATCTTCAAATAGGGTCAAACTCAGTGGATTTAGCCAGTAAGATTCAGTCTACTCTTTTATGTGTGCAGTCTTAACTGAGCTTTTATTTAATTGATAGCAGTTATTTGAGACTGTGTTTACATCTGTGTTGATGTAAAGACAATGTGCTCAGTGGTTTAAAATAGTTATTAGTTACGTTTGGTTGAATTTCATGTAGTTGAACATCTCATACCAGTTAGCAACTAGAAAACCACTTAGTCAACATCACATAATTTGTATGGCCTTATCAAAAGGGGGTGACAGGCAAACCTTTGAACCCAACAGTTAGGAAGATCACGGCTGAACAGATTCCAAATTGACCGCTTTTATTGTGAATGGTTGTCTCAACCAACTCTAGAATCGGGTGGAGCCGGATTAGAATATACCAACGCTTGGTGTTAAGCCTCTAAATCTGCACTTGGCATGAGGCCTATGCTCATTTTGTGTGCACAAGTGTATGTGCTGTGTTTGTGTTGATGCCTCTTAAAATGAGTGAAATTGAGAATTTTATTCAACAGTTTCACTCCTTAATTCAAATTAAGTGACAAGATTCTCTAGACGTGAGCTGATCTGGCTGGCAAGAATAACTCAAGATTTTTCAGAAAGTATTGTGTTATCATTTTTACTGGCAGCGTCAGTTAGCCTTTCAGTTTGATTTTCACATAACCATTTAGTTTCTGTAAAAGTACTTGGTTTTCAACTTGCACAGTGATTATATCTCTCCAGGTATTAGATCCATTATTAAACCAAGGTCCAGTCTCTTCAGACACAGTATGCATACACATGTGAGAAGTGTGTTTGTGAGGAAATAAATGCAATTTTTTTCTTATTGCATTACTATTATGGTATGAATGAAAGCCAAAGATATGTACCCTTTTATTTTTATTTTTTTACTTTGAAGGCTGAATGCAGAGTCTTGCTAAAGTTTGATATGTGGAGTGGTTATCATTGTTTCATTTCTTCTGTTATATAACTGTTTGGAATAACGATCATCCCTCACTTAAAATGGAGATATGTCCACTACATGCATGATAAAACATACATACATACAAAAAAGGCATCAGTATGATTTTAAACTGTATACTTTACCTACTGTAGATATTTGACAAACTTTGTGTACATTTCAAAAGTATTGTTACCGTTGAAGGCTGGGATTGTACAGTTGAAAGAAATGAACAGATATTGTGTGTGTGTTTGTGTGTGCGCGTGCTTGCTGTTGACATGTACCATTGTCATAGACATTACCTTGCACAGAAACAGTCTGTGACACTGTTCTGCATCATTAAATACGCCTGCTTGAAAAATCAATTCTCAGTTCTTGCTTTGTTTAGTGTATTGTTTGAATGTGGTTATTGAGTGTCATTATCTGTTTGTCAGAATTACACAGTTCAAGTTTACCATGACACGCATCAGAAATACAATAGCTGTCAAAAGCACATCTCAAATGTCTTGGCGTGTTCTCAGCTTAACACCCTTGGGGTCAAAGCTCAAATGAAGAGTGATTTTTTTTTAAACCCATATTGATGGCCTCAATTCTGTAACACAAGGAACAACAGATTCTGAGTGGAAGGAATGCTAAGACAGACGACATACTTATCAGGAATAATTGAGGTGGGTTTGTTTTTGGGTCGGGGGTGGGAGGGGGGGGGGTTAAGTGGGTGAAGAGTTATAACATTTTTGGAGGCAGAAAAAGTAATGGATTGTCTGCAGAGCAGTTAAGAGCTTGAAAAATATGGTGAATGCTTGCTGACAATAGATTGTTCTACAGTTCCAAATATTGGATGTATGCAGTGGGGGAAAACTGCCGTTGGAAAAATAAAATCAATATCCAATATCTTTCAATAAAGTAATAGATTTACTGATAATGCTAAAAAAGTTTCTGATTTACTTTTCATCGATAAATGAAAATCATAACGTTATTAGCCACGATGTGCTTTCTTATTCATGGAAACAAATGATGTGTGGGCAGAAGCAAAATTACGAGAGTACAGTAAATGAAACTCTCTCTTTCTTTACTCATATTCCCTCCTATTGTGGGCTGTGAATGCCATACACTCAGAAAAACACTGCACAAAGACCACTAGATATCATCTAGAAGAATCTAGTTGAGACACAAAATACAGGATGAGGGTGGTCAAGCTGGGTGGCTAGAGAGTTGGGCTCGCCATCTAAAGAGTGCTGGTTTGAATCTGAATTGTGGCAGAGATGGTCACTTGAAGGGGGAGTAAGGTGGAGGGGGGTCCTGAGTTAACAGTTAACATAAATTCAGACACCAATGTCCTGAAAATTGTTAGATGGCGCTAGAAACTGATGTGCTGTTTGGGAATGCACACGTCCATCACATGGGTTAAAAACCTTTCCACTTTCCTGAAGAGTAGGCCAGTCCTGTTTGAAGGTATGGATGGCACCCACGTACCCAGCATACACCTCTGAAGCTTCATTGGTTTATCAAATACAGACGTTGCTTCTCTGGAAGTTTATCAAACACAGACGTTGCTTCACTGGTGGTTTATCAAACACAGACGTTGCTTCACTGGTGGTTTATCAAATACAGACGAAACTGTACTGGTGGTTTATCAAATACAGACGAAACTGTACGGGTGGTTTATCAAATACAGACGAAAACTGTACTGGTGGTTTATCAAATACAGACGAAACTGTACTGGTGGTTTATCAAATACAGGCGAAACTGTACTGGTGGTTTATCAAATACAGGCGAAACTGTACTGGTGGTTTATCAAATACAGGCGAAACTGTACTGGTGGTTTATCAAATACAGGCGAAACTGTACTGGTGGTTTATCAAATACAGACGAAACTGTACTGGTGGTTTATCAAATACAGGCGAAACTGTACTGGTGGTTTATCAAATACAGACGAAACTGTACTGGTGGTTTATCAAATACAGGCGAAACTGTACTGGTGGTTTATCAAATACAGGCGAAACTGTACTGGTGGTTTATCAAATACAGACGAAACTGTACTGGTTTATCAAATACAGACGAAACTGTACTGGTGGTTTATCAAACACAGACGAAACTGTACTGGTGATTTATCAAACACAGTAGTACAGTTCAGTACTTTTGTGAGCTTTCAAATATCTCCCCCCCCCCCCCCCCCCCCCCCCCCCCCCCCCCCCCCCCCCCCCCCCCCCCCTTGGGATGTCGGGGCCCATTCATATAGGTAATGTCCCCACCCTGTAGAGAACTGTTTCGGACATTTTCCTCTTCGACCCCCGTTTGTTTTTATCTTGTCCCTTTTCTTTAGGTCATCCGTTTCTTGTTCATATTGAGCTTTCCACGTCCATCCGCCTCGGGTCTACTGTATGTCGCTTTGTTTTGCTTTGTTTGTTTTTGCATGGTGTGCAAGGTATTATCTCAGGCGTTTAGGTAGAGGGATGGTAAACACTCGGGTGATCAACGGGTATTGTTGGTGCAGTTTTCTTTGTCTGCGTTGTCTTTCTTATTAATTTATATGTGAACATCATATGTATTTGTTATCATTTGTTACGTTTTTCAGGGGAGCCTGCACTTATCGGGAAAGCTGGCATCCTCAACTCAGCCTAGTTTTACTTGCCTAATGAAACCCAGTGGTACTGTATGATCATGTGCATGGGCTGCTGTGTGAAGAGAGATGAAACCAGCACTGGCGCAGACCAATCATAGTGACGCTGCTAACAACTGGAAAAGACTGGTGAGTGACTTGGTTTGCTTTGAAAGAACGAGATGAAACCAAAGTTCTAGCTTTTACAGTCGGTTGGCACTGAACTACTGTCACCACCAGGAAAAGGAGAAAGTTCTTTCAAAACATGTTTATAGACGGAGGCAACTAAGTGCCGTATCTATCTATCTATCTATCTATCTATCTAATAATAATAATGTATGGAATTTATACAGCGCTGAATCTTGTAAAGCAACAAATCAAAGCGCTCAATCTGTCTGTCTGTCTGCCTGCCTGCCTGCCTGCCTACCTACCTACCTACCTACCTACCTACCTATCTATCTATCTATCTCTCTGTCTATCTGTCTGTCTGTCTATCTATCTATCTATCTATCTATCTATCTATCTATCTATCTATCTATCTATCTATCTATCATCTATTGTATTGCATACCACTTAAAGTCCCGGCATATTTCACTACGTGAAATTCGGGCTGCTCTCCACAGAGAGAGCGCGTCGCCACAAGAGCTGCGCCACCCATTATTTGTCTCTTATCCTGACTGCGTTTGTATTTGTTTCCCCATCAGAGTGGGGGGTTCCTACAGAATTTTGCCAGGGACAACACCCTTGTTGTCGTGGTTTCTTTTACGTGCACTACATGTGTCTAGCACACGGGACTTCGGGTTATCGTCTCATCCGAAAGACTAGCACCCAGACCACCACTCATGGTCTAAAGTTTCGGGCCCAAACGGGGATCGAACCACCACACACTTCCAATCCGTACTTTTCGCTTTCTAAGCAGGTGCGTTACCTCTAGCCCACCGATCCAATATATATATATATTATACGCGTGCGTGCGTGCGTGTGTGTGTATACGTGTGTGAGTGTGTAATTCCTGGAAATGAAAAAGTTTGGTGAGAAAGATGGGCAAACAGAATAAACAGCAAAGCAAAGCAAAGCCAAGCCAAGCCAAGCCAAGCAAAGCAAAGCAAAGCGAAAGAAAAACCCAGTGGTGCAGTACATCCCTGGCTAGCCTGTTCAGAGGTCAAACGCAAGACAGCTGATGGACACATTCCACACACCCGTTGCCGTGTCAGTTTGATCTTCAGAGTCGTGGATGTCCCACTGTGACTTTAATTCTCGATTTTCTTGTGCCGCACATTGAAACTGGAGCAGTTAGCCTATAAATACTGCGTGCCAGCAAGTCAATGCTCACACCTGTTTCGTTCATTTTCATCTAACCTGCTAGCTAGGTCATGACACCAATTTTAATAACGGGGTTGGCATTGACTGCTGCTGGTGGTCCTCGTCAAAGATAACGGTCTTGAAGGTGATTGGAATTGCTCCTGGTGGACTTCGCCAGAAACGAAGGTTCCTGCTCGCTGGCTTCCTCGTCATCGGCGAACGAGTCCTCATCCCCTGGCTGTTCTCCTTCCACTTCCTCCGCAGTCTCACCGCCATCATAACCCAGGTCCTGCACATTGCCCATGAAGTTGTTCACATCGCCACGTTTTGTCTATCATTTATCAGCAGGATGTGTGTAGAATAAGCCTATTGCCTCCTGCCAAACCATTGTCAACACTGCAACCAAGTGTTAAGATGTTACCAGTTTGAAAGGTTTTCCCCCAGCTAGAAGTTCGGATGCTTTGACACCGTCTTCTATGGGCTGGTCTGTGTTAGATAGACAGTCAATGCAGAGGTCCAGTTTCTGATGACACCCACAGACAAAAAAAACCTTTTTTTTAAAAACCGTTTATGCAGCACCACGATTGAAAACAAGGCTGAAGACCCTAATCTTTAGTCTTGGTATTAGCTTTCTACAGATCTCTCCTCAAGTCGAAACAAAAACACTTTAATCATCCCAATGAAGGCAATTACAATTACTTCTCGCCAAATAGGTAGATATTCAGCTTTCAAAAGAGCTCTTTCCCATATCCTACTCAAACTGGCCTTCACCTCTTCATGTCCTTGTCCATTGTTTGTCATCTCCATTGAGCTGTGGTCCAGTGTACAGGGCGATAGCTTCCATGAGTGCGACAGCAATGTGGCATCAGGCTATATTCTACACACCCTGCATATAGTTACTGCTGAAGCCCAGGTCACAACTAAACCATGGGAAAGCAATCCTTTAGGGGGACGGGGCAGTCTAGTGGTAAGACCACTGCGTTCGCCATATGACGGCACGGGTTTGAGGGGATATTTACCCTGGAGTTAACATCATTACTGACTTCATTCCCCATATAGTCTTTCAGATGAGACTATTTACCGCGTTAAAACCCATTCCGCTTTTCGGAAAACTAGGCCATCGTGTGCCAGTGGCAACTGATGACAAAATTTACCACATACACACTGGTGTCATGTTTTGACATCATCCCCGAAGTCGGAAAGCGGTTACCTTAATGGTGGGTGAATGGTCGCATACGCAAAAATCTCACCCCTGAGGGACCTCAGAGCTCTGTCCCAGGACGAATAAAGAAGAAAAGTTCTCTTTAAGCCCCAGTGCAGTGAACTAAGGGCCTGGCCAGGACAACAGAGGACAGGGCTCACCACTGACACAGCAGAGTGTAGTGTAGCTCGTGTCTGGTCATGGTGGGGCCTGCGGTACCTAACACCCCACAGCCAGTCTGAAGAAAAGGTTCACTACGTACTGCTCTCTATTTATTTATTTATTCTTTTATATCGAGGATAATGGAATAAGCACTCATGTGCTTTTTTACATCCAGTCCCTGTGTGTATGCGGTTTTGTAAATTGTCATCTGTTCCTACCGGCACACAATGGCCTACTCTTACGAAAAGCGGAACATGATTTAACGTGTGCGCAAGACGTTCTGCATGCGTTCGCACACGGGGCCTCGGTTTATGGTCTCATACGAAGGACTTTTGGGGAGAGTGGAGTCTGCACTGATGTTAACTCCAGGGGAAAATATCCCCCTTGAACGGGAATCGAACCCGGGTCATCAGATTGCGAGCGCAATGTTCTAACCACTAGGCTATCTCGTCCCCCCTGACCAGGATGTGCATAGTCGCTCATCTTTTGCTGCGCACACATCTGTGTGTGTGTGTGTGTGTGTGGTGTGTGTGTGTGTGTGTGTGTGTGTGTGTGTGTGTGTGTGTGTGTGTGGAGGGGGGGGGGGGGGGATACATGCAAGCACGCGCGTGTGTCTGTGTTTATTCAAATTTGTGCATGAGAGAGGTTCTGATACGGGTATTAAAAACATACTTTGAGGTAAAGTTTAAGTACACTGTGTGAGTAAGAGTTAAACTAGTCTGAACCAAGTTTATTTTGTCAAAGTTATATCACTCAGTGACTCTTCAGAAAGTTGAAGATGGCGGAGCCCATCCCTCTCCTGAACCTGGGTGCATGCCGGGTACATGACCTTCATACTTGCCCTTCTGCATGCATATAAACACAAAGAGCATTACGGCACTAGCAGGTACGCGCTTCAGGTTGACGTGGGAGATCGTTGAATAAAAAAACAGTAACCCTTCAGTCACCAAAATTCGCTGCAGAGAATCGAACCACTCTATCCACTAGGCTGCAGAGTCCATGTCTTGTGTCATAGTGCAGTGTTGTTGTCAGCTGTGTTGTCTTAGTGCAGTGTTGTTGTCAGCTGTGTTGTATCTTTGTGCAGTGTTGGCAGCTGTGTTGTCTAAATGCAGTGTTGTAAGCTGTGTTTTTATAGTGCAGTGTTGTTGTCAGCTGTGTTGTCTAAATGCAGTGTTGTAAGCTGTGTTGTCATAGTGCGGTGTTGTTGTCAGCTGTGTTGTCTTAGTGCAGTGTTGTAAGCTGTGTTGTCTTAGTGCAGTGTTGTAAGCTGTGTTGTCATAGTGCAGTGTTGTAAGCTGTGTTGTCATAATGCAGTGTTGTAAGCTGTGTTGTCATAATGCAGTGTTGTAAGCTGTGTTGTCATAGTGCAGTGTTGTAAGCGGTGTTGTCATAGTGCAGTGTTGTAAGCGGTGTTGTCATAGTGCAGTGTTGTTGTCAGCTGTGTTGTCTTAGTGCAGTGTTGTAAGCTGTGGTGTCTTAGTACAGTGTTGTTTTCAGCTGTTGTCTTAGTGCAGTGTTGTTGTCAGCTGTATTGTCTCAGTGCAGTGTTGTCTTAGTGCAGTATTGTTGTAAGCTGTGTTGTCTTAGTGCAGTGTTGTTGTAAGCTGTGTTGTCTTGGTGCAGTGTTGTCAGCTGTGTTGTCTTAGTGCAGTGTTGTAAGCTGTGTTTTTATAGTGCAGTGTTGTTGTCAGCTGTGTTGTCTTGGTGCAGTGCTGTTGTCAGCTGTGTTGTATCTTTGTGCAGTGTTGTTGTCAGCTGTGTTGTCTTAGTGCAGTGTTGTTGAAAGCTGTGTTGTCTTAGTGCAGTGTTGTTGTCAGCTGTGTTGTCTTAGTGCAGTGTTGTTGTCAGCTGTGTTGTCTTAGTGCAGTGTTGTTGTCAGCTGTGTTGTATCTTTGTGCAGTGTTGTTGTAAGCTGTGTTGTCTTAGTGCAGTGTTGTTGTCAGCTGTGTTGTCTTAGTGCAGTGTTGTTGTCAGCTGTGTTGTCTTAGTGCAGTGTTGTTGTCAGCTGTGTTGTCTTAGTGCAGTGTTGTTGTCAGCTGTGTTGTCTTAGTGCAGTGTTGTTGTCGTCAGCTGTGTTGTCTTAGTGCAGTGTTGTTGCCAGCTGTGTTGTCTTAGTGCAGTGTTGTTGTCAGCTGTGTTGTCTTAGTGCAGTGTTGTTGTCAGCTGTGTTGTCTTAGTGCAGTGTTGTTGTCAGCTGTGTTGTATCTTTGTGCAGTGTTGTCAGCTGTGTTGTCTTAGTGCAGTGTTGTTGTCAGCTGTGTTGTCTTAGTGCAGTGTTGTTGTCAGCTGTGTTGTCTTAGTGCAGTGTTGTTGTCAGCTGTGTTGTCTTAGTGCAGTGTTGTTGTCAGCTATGTTGTCTTAGTGCAGTGTTGTTGTAAGCTGTGTCCATTCTCTTTTGGCTGGTCTACCAGCATCATCTAACCACTCCCTTCAACGCATACAAAACGCTGCAGCTTGACTAGTCCTAAGAACGAAAAAAAATCTGAACACATCACCGCTCTTTTGCAATCACTTCACTGGCTGCTTGTCTCACAAAGACTGAAGTATAAGATCAATACCCTCTCTTTCAAATGTCTCCACAAATCTGCACCCTCTTATCTCTGTAACTGTCTTCACCTGTATGCTCCATCCCGTTCCCTTCGTTCAGCCGCAGATACTTTGTGCTTTCGAACACCCAGATTTAAGCAAACCACTGTTGGCCGTCGCTCTTCCTCTGTTTCTGGACCATCCACCTGGAATGACCTCCCTCTCTCACTTCGCCAAAAGACTACATTTGATACTTTCAAATCCAGCCTCAAAACGCACTTATTTCCTACCCGAGGCTTTCCCTTGCAGTGTTGTGTCTTAGTGCAATGTTATGTGCTGTGATGTGTCTCTGTGCAGTGTTATGTGCTGTGATGTGTCTGTGTAATGTTAGGTGCTGTGATGTGTATCTGTGTAATGTTAGGTGCTGTGATGTGTCTCTGTGTAATGTTAGGTGCTGTGATGTGTCTCTGTGTAATGTTAGGTGCTGTGATGTGTCTCTGTGCTATGTTATGTGTTGTAATGTGTCTCTGTGCAATGTTATGTGTTGTGATGTGTCTGTGCAATGTTATATGCTGTGATGTGTCTGTGCAGTGTTATGTGCTGTAATGTGTCTCTGTGCAATGTTATGTGTTGTGATGTGTCTCTGTCCAATGTTATGTGTTGTGATGTGTCTTTGTGCAATGATGTGTCTCTTTGCAGTGTTATGTGTTGTGCTGTGTCTCTGTGCAATGTTATGTGTTGTGATGTGTCTCTGTGCAGTGTTTTGTGCTGTGCCTCTGTGCAATGTTATGTGCTGTGATGTGTCTCTGTGCAGTGTTTTGTGCTGTAATGTATCTCTGTGCAATGTTGTGTGTTGTGATGTGTCTCTGTGCAATGTTATGTGTTGTGATGTGTCTCTGTGCAATGTTATGTGTTGTGATGTGTCTCTGTGCAATGTTATGTGCCGTGATGTGTCTCTGTATAGTGATGTGTCTCTGTGCAATGATATGTGATGTGTCTCTGTGCAATGTTATGTGTTGTGATGTGTCTGTGCAATGTTATGTGCTTTGATGTGTCTCTGTGCTATGTTGTGTGCTGTGATGTGTCTCTGTGCAATGTTTTATGTGTTGTGATGTGTCTCTGTGCAGTGTCCTTCGGATGAGACTATAAACCGAGGTCCCATGTGCGAACGCATGCAGAACATCTTGCGCACACGTTAAATCCTGTTCCGCTGTTTGAAAGAGTAGGCCATTGTGTGCCGGTGGGAACAGATGACAAGATTTACAAAACCGCATACACACGCATACATTAAAAACAAAAGTCATCTGAGCGCTTTGATTTGTTGCTTTACAAGATTCAGCGCTATATAAATTCCATACATTATTATTATTATTATTTGTGCTGTAATGTATCTCTGTACAGTGTTATGTGCTGTGATGTGTCTCAGTGCAGTGTTATGTGCTGTGATGTGTCTCTGTGCAGTGTTATGTGCTGTGGTGTGTCTCTGTACAGTGTTATGTGCTGTGATGTGTCTCTGTGCAGTGTTATGTGCTGTGGTGTGTCTCTGTACAGTGTTATGTGCTGTGATGTGTCTCTGTGCAGTGTTATGTGCTGTGATGTGTCTCAGTGCAGTGTTATGTGCTGTGATGTGTCTCTGTGCAGTGTTATGTGCTGTGGTGTGTCTCTGTACAGTGTTATGTGCTGTGATGTGTCTCAGTGCAGTGTTATGTGCTGTGATGTGTCTCTGTGCAGTGTTATGTGCCGTGATGTGTCTCTATGCAGTGTTATGTGCTGTGGTGTGTCTCTGTGCAGTGTTATGTGCTGTGGTGTGTCTCTGTGCAGTGTTATGTGATGTGGTGTGTCTCTGTGCAGTGTTATGTGCGTGGTGTGTCTCTGTGCAGTGTTATGTGCTGTGGTGTGTCTCTGTGCAGTGTTATGTGCTGTGGTGTGTCTCTGTGCAGTGTTATGTGCTGTGGTGTGTCTCTGTGCAGTGTTATGTGCTGTGGTGTGTCTCTGTGCAGTGTTATGTGCTGTGGTGTGTCTCTGTGCAGTGTTATGTGCTGTGATGTGTCTCTGTGCAGTGTTATGTGCTGTGGTGTGTCTCTGTGCAGTGTTATGTGCTGTTATGTGTCTCTGTGCAGTGTTATGTGCTGTGCTGTGATTCTGTGCAGTGGTGTGTCTCTGTGCAGTGTTATGTTCTGTGATGTGTCTCTGTGCAGTGTTATGTGCTGTTATGTGTCTCTGTGCAGTGTTATGTGCTGTGACTCTGTGCAGTGTTATGTGCTGTGACTCTGTGCTATGTTGTGATGTATCTCTGTGCAGTGTTATGTGCTGTGACTCTGTGCAGAATTATTTGCTGTGATGTCTGTGCTATGTTGTGTTGTGATGTGTCTCTGTGCAGTGTTATGTGTTGTGATGTGTCTTTGTGCAATGTTATGTGCTGTGTCTTAGTGCAGTGTTGTGACCTACTGCAGTGTTATGTTCTAAGATGTGTCACTGTGCAATGTTGTGTGCTGTGATATTTTAGTGTTGTAATGTCATGTCGTAATCCAGTGTTATGATATGTCTTTGTGCAGTGTCATGTCGTAATGCAGTGTAATGTGTTGTGATATGTCTTTGTGCAGTGTCATGTCCTAATGCGATGTTATGTGCTGTGATGTGTCTTAGTGCAGTGTCATATTCTAATGCGATGTTATGTGCTGTGATGTGTCTTAGTGCAGTGTTACAGCTGTGGTGTGTACTAGTAAGTGTTATATGAAGTGTTGTGTCGTTACGTTATATGTTGTGCTGTGTCAATGTAGTTTGTTTTTGTTGTTGTCAAAGTATGTCAGGGTACCGCCAGCCAGTCATATGTTGGTGGTCTTGAGGTAAAGCCTCAGTTTAGAAACTGAAAACTCGTGGATCCTCCCAAATGACCTTGAGAGGTAGTCTGGGTCTGGTGTGCAACATTCTGTTATTGCACAACAGGAAGCTATGGCAAAACAGTATTTTGAAATAAAACGTGTTCAATGGCACACACATATATATACCTGAGAATAAAAGAAGGGTTGGCACTAGTTCTCATGCAAATTTACCAGCTGAGAATCGTCCCGATGACTCGATGTTTTGTTTTCTTAATATACTGAAAACCGTGACGCCGACCACTCGCTCGTCTGCTACAAGGTCAGGATTTACCTCTGGGAGCTCGATGGGGGGACGGGATGGCCTAGAGGTTAGAACATTGCGCTCGCAATCTGACGACCCGGGTTCGATTCCCGTTCAAGGGGATATTTTCCCCTGGAGTTAACATCAGTGCAGACTTCTCTCTCCCCAAAAGTCTTTCGGATGAGACCGTAAACCGAGGCCCTGTGTGCGAACGCACGCAGAACATCTTGCGCACACGTTAAATCCTGTTCCGCTTTTCGTAAGAGTAGGCCAATGTGTGCCGGTGGGAACAGATGACAGTATTTTTAAAACCGCATACACACGGGGACTGGATGTAAAAAAGCGCATAAGTGCTTATTCCATTATCCTCGATATAAAAGAATAAAATAATTTTTAAAAAAGATGTACCTGGAAAGACGTTAGCAAGGCAAGAGACCTGAAGGAGGTTGATACACTTCCAAGAGCACAGAAAATGCCCGCCAATGACATCCCCTGAGGGGGGTGCAGGCAGAGATGGGATCGTGACTAACTACGGCATTGCTTTCCCTAGCCTGCTATTGGCAGGTGGCAGGGGACAGACACGGGAATGGTCCCATGCAAATGCCCATCTAAATCAAAGCTGGGATCAAGGACAAGCATGCAGCACTGCGGGAAACAAGCAGTCGACAATGCCATTTCTCTGAACAGCCAGCCGAGAACAGCGCAGTGCACAGGCAGGAGATGGGAAAACACTGGACGACAGCAGACAGGTTTGTGAGAAAGTCCAGCTGGCAGCCGACATGGGAAATATCAGGATTGTCTATGGTGGTATCAAGAAGGCGATGGGGCCAGTATGCACGAAGACGGCTCCACTGAAACTGACTTCTGGTGAAACATCAGGAAGAGAGGAACAAGCACATGACGAAGTGGGTGAAGCATTGCTCTGATTTGAATGGCTGAAGCAACATCATCTCACGTGTCATGCAAGAAGTTGTGGAGCTCTTACCTTTGACCGAGAGCCCGTCTGGAAGAGGTCAGAAAGGCCATCACTACACCGCCCACATTTGCTGTGGCCACCAACAGTGTCAATGGACCATTCCTTCAACGCCTCAAGGCAGGTTTCTGCCAACGCCAGGAAGAGCGCGCTGCTCCTCACGACATGCCGGAACTGAACACTGACATCTCGTTTCAGAAGAAAAGTGACTACCGTGACTGCGATACATGAGGGGGATCCACCTGCAGAGAATCATCGGGAAAGCATTCCCCCCTGTGGTCCTCACCAGACTCCAGTGGTTGGCTGACAAGAGTGTAGCCACAGTCACCGTGTGGCTTCAGGTGGAAACGATGTACAGTTGACAAACAGTTTGTAGAAAGTGTTGATGTGCTGTTTCCCTTGTCAGGGGTTTTTCACATTAACATTTAACCTTAGGTTTTAGATCAAGTCATGAAATCCACCCCCCCCCCCCTCCTTTTATCACACAGAGCCTAGCAAATCAAATATTGTGCTTTAGGACGCTCTTAAAAAAATCGGCCATTGACTTCTCTCCTTTCAAAGTCAACAATCAATCAAATCCTCGCAAAACCAATGCTGTTACAGCCAATCTTTCCCTTTGTAGTTGAAATGCTGAACCCAACAACGAATGTTATGGCTAACTATTGCCACATTTAAGTGACTGAGAAAAAAAGTACAAAAACTGACCCCGAAAAGTCTGTCTGTATGCTATCTTTGGGGTCTGGGTCAATGCTCAGAGATTTTTAAAGAAGCTGCAGGTATGCTGGGGCGGGGGGAGGGAGGGAGGGGGGTTAAGGCCTTCACCGTTAATCAACACGAACGCAAAAATAATGCTACCGCATTAAACATGGACCACAAGAACTTGACAGGCACAATCATAGCCAAATCAAACATGCCACTCCAAAGTCAATACAAAACAACACCTTCCTGTTGAACTAGCTCAGATTTGAAAGTATGCACTGGAAATGTTCTGTGTGGGTACCGTAACAAAAGAATTGAATTTAAACAAAACAATGATCTCTACCTAGATAACATTGATAAACAGAATTGCAATAATCAGAAAAAAAGAAAGTATCATTCCCATACAATGGTAAGTCTAATTTTGCTGTTGTTGAATTTTGTTTGCGTTCAATGACCAGCAAAAACATAGGCCTACTTGTACCGAACGGAGGTAAACCTCACCCCACTTGTACTTCTTCTTCAAAACTGCCTCTGTGGGTTCAGACCCACCTGATCTTGTCCCCTTTCCTCCAAGCCCGCCTCCCCCACATAAAGGGCTTGACATGTATCACGTAGTTTTGGTGTGGCCCCCTATTTCTGGACTGTCTGCTAGACTGATCCCTGCTGACGCCTGGGGGCTGGCTGTCTACTGGCAGCGACGCCACACGACTAGGCCTAGTGCTCACTGGGGGCAGCGGAGGCGGCATGTAGGCCGCCACACTGTCCTGCGTGGACTCGCTCTGCTGCTGCTGCTGCTGCTGCTGCTGCAGCCAGGCCTGTCTGCTGAGGGAAGGGCGCGGGATCAGGCGGTGCAGGTGGATGGCCACCTCCACACTGATCAGCATGAAGATGTGGAACCAGTACATGGCCAGCCAAGACCCGTTCTGTCAGACACATACACACACACACACGCGCGCACACACGCGCGCGCGCGCACACACACAAACACACGCACGCACACACACATGCACGCACGCACACACACACATACGCACGCACGCGCGCGCGCGCGCACACACACACACACATACACACACACGCGCACACACACACTTTCAACAGTTTATACAAGAATAACATGAATGACAAATAGTATGCCACATATAAATTTATCTCCTGACAAACGCCAAGACGTGCGACACAGCACGGACGTACGTAGCAAGGCGCACACCCCACGAGCACAGTTCCAGTTGAACCATTTCAAATGAAGAAGGAACGTGCACGCGCGCGTGTATGTGCGCATACACACCTACACAGACAGACGCACGCGCACTATGCTCACATATAACGGCACAGAGACAAACTGTAAAATGCACAAGCAAACTATGGCATAAACATGAGGGTGCGCGCGCACACACAGGCATGAACTGTGATAATGCACAAGCGAACTGTGGCACCAACTCAAGGACGCGCACACATTTACTTTATGCACACACACCCAGGCATGAACTGTGATAATGCACAAGCGAACTGTGGCACTAACTCAAGGACGCGCACACATTTACTTTATGCACACACACAGGCATGAACTGCAAAATGCACAAGCGAACGGCACAAGAACCCTGGTGCGCACACACAAACACTATCTATCTATCTATCTATCTATCTATCTATCTATATATATATATATATATATATATATATATATATATATAATATATATATATATATATACAAACTGTAGAATACACAAGCGCAATAAGACGCACACATACACAAGTGCAACCGCGCAGCACCTAGGTGCATTTCTCTCTCTCTCTTCCCTTTTTCTCATGTGAAAGAAGGCATTCATCTTTTATACAATCCCTTTCACTCAACCCTTCACACACACACACACTCGGGCAGGATGAAAGAAAACGTTGTGTAAACCTCTCTCCCTCCCTCTCACCCACCCACCCCCGGGCAGGATGGGAAAAAACCCTTGTGTAAACCTCTCTCTCCCTCCCCCTCTCTCTCTCTCTCTCTCTCTCACACACACACACACACACGGAGGTGCTCATGCAAACCCACTTGATCTATAATATGTATGACTGGGGCTGCATGAAGCTGAAGTCAGGAGAAGAGAGAAAGAGAGAGGATGTACATACCAGGACATTGGCCACGTTGTCACACAGCCCTCTGTCCAGCACGTTCATGACGATGTCATACAGAGGCCTGCACTTGCTGTAATCCTGATAAATCTACACAGCCAAACAAACCCGCTCACCACCCCCAATATCGTGCCCTGTTTCTTTACGCTAAGAAAGCTACGCACACACAGTTCCTTTTTCTTCACCAGCTGTGCTTAAAGCTGACCCCACACTTGGCAGTGGTAAATTGCCATGTCACGCAAAGTCCTCCTCTGTGTGACTGTTTGAAGTGCTTGCATTACACTTCTTTATTTATCGGGCGATCCCAAACTTCAAACTAGACACACAGTTGTAATATAATCCAATATGACAGTTTGCAGTTCTAAGCTTGAGGAAGGGATACCCTCCAACACTTCTTAGCCAAGAGAGAATGACAGCAGAATGACAGATTTGTGATTGCCCTTCATGGGATGATGATTACAGTGTTTTCGACTTGTCTCGGCTTGATGGACATGTCTGCAGGCTGCCAGACATGGAGCGACATGCATGCCTGTTCAATGCATGATGTGTGTCATGAACAAAATTCTAAAGATCTGCTTTTCAAAATCCATGGGAGCATGGCCAACCACGCCCTGTGTAACCCTCGGGTCATCTGATAAAGGACTGGACAGCACCAGCCAATGGGGCTCAGTGGTTTCCACTTTGGATTCTTAGCTGGATGGTCAAGATTTCGATTCCCGAAGGAGGCATAGATGGTGGTGGTGGTGGTGGTTTTTTCCGACTCTGCCCAGCTCCTACCGACAGTGAGTTTACTATGGACTGACTCATTTGGAAGACAAGGACCGCACAGTCGAGCATCATCCACTTTACGGACGCAGTTTTGAGTATTGCCAAACTAGTTGACTGACACTACCAAGATACCGCTAATCATATCTATTATAACAGCAAGCTTAAAGCTCTGTCACGTGGTCTAAGAGCTGGTGCAGGCCCACAGCTTCATCACTGTCATCATCGTCCTCATCACTACAGGCTGCCAGGCAACTAAAGACCGCTACAGAGCTCTGGTTCAGAGGGCCCTGTTGCTCTGGTCTCAAGGAGACCTCAGTTTGGTTTCCATACGCTTCTTTACCTGCCGTGAGTTCCTGTCAACCCCCCGGAGTCTAGACGATGGCTGGAAGGATATGACGATGGCCACAAAAAATGGGCAGCTCACTCAGTCCGGTTCTGTGACCGTGGTAGTGTAGTCGTCAGTAGGAGGGGGGGGGGGGTTAATTACTGACCACCAGTGACCCAGCGTCAGTGCAGGGCCACTCTGGGATGGCCTCACACGGCAGCCTAACACTGATAAGCTCCCTGTGGTCTCCTGACCCTGAGGATACGACACAACGAGCCTGGTTAAGGGTGGTTAAGATCTATCAGAATAAGCGGCATTGGAATGACATTAGCAGATACCTCACTGAAGATGAGGCAGCAAAATGAATAACGAAACAAAAGCTAGAAAAAATGACTATGGACAGGGGAGAAATGTAAAATCGTCGCCCCAATTTTTCTTCACAAGCTTTCCTCTCTCTAAACAGCCCTGGGTCATTTGCATAAGTGTGACAGCCCTGAGTCATTTGCATAAGTGTGACAGCCCTGGGTCATTTGCATAAGTGTGACCTTGCCACCCTTCCTGTCTGCTTGCTTTGCTTTTGTCGCCTCAGTCAGTCTCTGTCCAGCACATTGTTCTGCATGCCCGGTCATTGTGTTTGCGTCACACAGAGCAAACTCCTTATCAGCACTATCTCTATGGTCACATTAATTGTCTCTACACATATCACAGTGTAGGGTCTGGAGAACGCCCTCACTGGGAAGGCCCTGCACTGCTGCTGGTTCACTCCCATGGTGTTCAGTGCTGCCTGTTCAGAACCCATAATTATACGCAGGGCACTGCCTTCTAAGCACCCCCACCCTTCCCGCCCCCACCCGCAGACCCACTCCGTACCTAGGACAAAACCACAGGAAAGCTTGGCTGCCGAGCTTAACGGAGTGAGCCAACAACTTGAAACAGTGACTACCACCACGTTCCAACAACGACTTTTCCTAATAAAACCATTGTAAAAAGGGAAGAGTCATAAGCTTTGACCCAGGCTTCGGCACACAGCTGCCATAAATGGGGAATTCTGATGTGCAATTCTACACTGTGCCGCCCCAGTGACTCGAAATACTTATAAAAAAAAAAGAATAAAGACGTTCACTGGTTTACTTGGCGATCGCAACCATACCCAAACCCATTCAAACAAGCTGAAACATAGTGCTGACTTCTCTCTCTCTCTCTCTCTCTCTCTCTCTCTCTCTCTCTCAGATAATGTTCACATGATTAATCTGGCCATAGTACACCGATGACCAAGGAATTCTCGTTTAATTTCCATTTTCATTCTGTACTCAACATACTGACTGTTGTGTAACATAATTCAATTCAGTATGGAGCGAACACGCTAGGAACAGTTATAGACGTGTTGGGATGTCTACTTTACACTTAAAATGAAACGGCTAGCATATTATGAGAGAGAGAGAGAGAGAGAGAGAGAGAGAGAGAGAGAGAGAGAGAGAGAGAGAGAGAGAGAGAAGACAGACAGACAGACAGACAGACAGACAGAAAACATGGCTTACGTTCTTTTTAATCTCGTCGTTTCTCATTTTAACAACATTAGTCAAACGCTTCACAAACGCTTTTGTAGCCTGGTAAAATCAAGCACACACACACACACACAGACACAGACACACACACACAGACACAGCAAGACACACACCACAACACACACACACACACACACACACACACACACACACACACATATATATTTCCAGTGTAACCGATAGAATTCAAAACACTACCAACGTTATGTATTATATGTATGGCCTGCGTGAAGTTGCGTGTTTATGAATTTCTTCCTTTCATTCTACTCTATATTTTTCTTTTCTTTCGAGGATAATGGAATAATAACTCAGTGTACTTTTTCCATCCGATCCCCGTGTGCACGCGATTTTGGAAATGTTATTATCCGTTCTCACCGGCACACAATGGCCTACTCTTCCGAAAGGCGGAACAAGCTTTTAATCTGGGCGCGAGATGTTCTGCGTACGTTTGCACACGAGACCTAGGTTTCTAGCCTCACTCTAAGGACTTTCAGGGGAATGGGTGGAGTCGACACTGATGTTGACTCCAGGGGAAAAAAAATCCTCTTGAACGGGGTTCTGGGAGGTGGTTGGAACCTAGGACCGAACCCGGCTTGTCTGGATGCAAGCGCAACGCTCTAACCACCAGGCTATCCTGTCCCGCACATTGTGTGTGTGTGTGTGTGTATGTGTGTGTGTGTGTGTGTGTGTGCGTGTGTGTGCGCGCGTGCGCGCGTGTGTGTGTGTGTGCGTGCGTGCTCTCAGATGTCCACACATCGCTTGCGAGCTTGTGTATGTGATC
>CM054139.1:52820532-52843032 GCA_028751875.1 Rapana venosa | reverse complement strand
CTTCAGCTTCTCATTCACCTCGGCCCTGATGTTGGTTTTGGAAGACTCCTGCAACCCGCATCATCTCAACGTTACCCAGCGTCCACACAATCTGACTCGCATGGTCAAACGCGGCATCTCCATTTTCCTAAGGGTCTGGACAACCGCCATTTTCGGTTTGATCCTCTAAAAATGGTAAAGGTGTCTCATAACCTATGTGGTTGTAGGGGAGCGAGGCGTCAGAGACCTCACTTTTCTAGGGGTCAGCATGTTGAGAATGGCGCCCATCTCCTCTCCCTCGCTGCTTTACCTTCCCTGACCCTAAAGAGGGCAGGTACCCATTTACAGCTGGGTGAACTGGGGGACTGTACTGAAGCCAAAGCGCGCAAACGGTCACCCATCCAAGTGGTAACCACGCTCGATGCTGCTTAACATTGGCTGGGGGGGGGGGGGGGGGGGGGGGGGGGGGGGAGCAAGTGCTCTGGCCACTGGGAGGGGGGGGGGGGGTGAGGGGAAGCGAGTGCTCTGACCACTGAGCTATCTCGTCCCTCTTTGATCCTCTACCTCAGGAAAAAAATAAAATATTTTATGAAAGTTTTGTTTACTCATGATAATTTCAACACTTCAGAGACAAATTTTGGCAAGAAGTCCAAATTTCTTGGGATAAATTTGTAAAAATAATGGAGTTACTGTGCTTTTGCAATCATTTGTTCTTCTTCTTGTTGTTGGTGGTGATGGTTTGGAGAGGACAAAGGACGAGTCATAGGACAGTAATTCCAGTGATGAGGTATGTCTGTACTTTAATATTCACCAACCAAGAACAGTGAGTTGCAAGGTAGGGAAGAATAAAGGGATGTCTGATTCCAGAAATTTTCCTGGATGCAAATCGTAATATATCAGGAAATCTACATACACCCAGGCACTGTCTAGCACTGAAATCTTTAGGTGGACTTCATGCTTTTTTTGTTTTTGCCCTTGACTGGAGTTTCACTGGTAGGGCTGTCTCTTACTTCAGGCACCTGACTGGCCAATATTCGTAGTCAGAGAATTCCAACATGGTTTCCGAACAGCTAACCTAGATATTCTATTTCAAAAGAAAAACGCATACTCCTATTAAAAAGCACTTAAATGTGGCAATACCTGCCAGAAAACTTAAGGAACTTTTCTCTGAGTTTTCTGTAATCCAAAGAGGAGGCATGGAATTTTTTTTTTATAAATCATAACTCGGCCATTGCTGACAGCTATATGTCCACGTCCACACAATATAATGTATACATACGTTACAGCAAGGAAAGGTCTTCACCATTTCTACCCTCAGACAAGACAGAAAGAAAGCAGGGTCTTCAAAGAAGGAACCCCTTTCTAGAAAGTGGTTCGGTCCTAGATTCTTTACAGACTAAAAGGGGCCATCCTGCATCCAGATCATGCATGAGCTCTGGATGTCGTGCTGCCATCTGCTTCCTGCTAGACCTGGATTTGAACCCTTGCCCTCAGGATTTTGGGGCGCCTCAAGGCCTAGTGGCCATGTCTTGACCATTATGCTGTGGAGACACTACAACACTATCACTGTGATGGATAACACTAACACTGCTTAACGCTTGCAACTTGTTGTTTGAACCTGTTTCACGATAGGTTGCCATTCTTCCATGGTTGGTTCAGTTATAGGCCAGCTGCCTTTCATGAAAAAGACAACAAAAACACTTGAGAGAAAAATGACAACCGACATCGCGTGATAACTAATTAATGTCATGAAAGGCTGCAACCCAACAACCTTCATTTGAAACATACATGTCTGTCTGTCTGTCTCACTCTCTCTATCGCGCGCGCGTGTGCATGTGTGTGCTTCTGTGTGTGTGTGTGTGTGTGTGTGTGTGTGTGTGTGTGTGTGTGTGTGTGTGTGTATGTATTTGTATACGTGCGTGCGTGTGTGCGTATTTTTGGTTAGGAATTACCATCTTTAGTCTGGAAGTGTTGAAAATGATAGAATTTTTGTTTTACACACACACACACACACACACACACACACACACACACACACACACACACACACACACACACATACACACACACACATACACACACACATACACACACACACATACACACACATACACACATACACACACACACACACACACACACACACACACAATGAGGGAGAGAGAGACGGAGAAGGAGGGTGAGGGCTAAGGTAGAGAGAGAAAGAGAGAGGGGGGGGGGGGGGCGGGGAAAGAGGTTCAACAAACCACCACCACCACCACCACCACCACCACCCCCCTCTCCAATTCCTCCAACAAGAAAAAATGGTACACACACCTTGATCCCCCCCCAAAGAAAAATCCTGCAATGACTAACGCACATGCACATGAATGCGCACGCGCGCGCTTACAGAAGCAAAAGGGTGCACGCGCGCTTACAGAAGCAGAAAGAGAGAGGGAGACGTGATGAGCGAGCGAGCGAGCGAGCGAGAGAGAGAGAGAGAGAGAGAGAGAGAGAGAGAGAGAGAGAGAGAGAGAGAGAGAGAGAGAGAATGACAAATTCTTTTATTGCGAGGATAATGAATAAGCACTCATGTGCTTTTTTACATCTAGTCCTCGCCCGTAGGGATACATCTTAATAATAACCCAATACTTATACTCTCACACAGTAGAAACAAAGGGAAATAGCCCTTTTCAAAACCCAAAAAAAAACAACAACACCCCACAACAACAAAAAACAAACAAACAAATAAAAGAAAACCCTAAAAACACCGACCCCCACCCCCAAATCCCCCCCCCCCAACCAAAACAAACAAACAAACAAAAGAAAAAACAACAACAAACCAACACAAAGAAGAAAAAAAGAAAAAAAAGAGAAAAACGAACAACAATAACAACAACAAGAACAACAAAACCAAGAAAAATAACAACAACCAAACTAAATAAACCTCTACACTTTGTCAAATGGTACACATACAGGAGAGGAAAGAGAGAGAGAGAGGAGAGAGAGAGAGAGAGAGAGAGAGAGAGAGGAGAGAGAGAGAGAGAGGAGAGAGAGAGAGACTTTTATATCGAGAATAATGGAATAAACGCTCGTGTGGGGTTTTTTTTAACTTCCAATCCCCGCGTGTATGCGGTATTTTTTGTTGTTGTAAATTTTGTCATCTGTTCCTACCGGTACACAATAGCCTACTCTTACGAAAAGCGGAACAGGATTTAATGTGTGCGCAAGATGTTCTGCGTGCGTTCGCACACGGGGCCTCGGTTGATAGTAGAGTCTGCACTGATGTTAAGTCCAGGGGGAAAAATACCCTTGAACGTGTGTTTGAGAGAGAGAGAGAAAGAGAGAGAGAGAGAGGAGAGAGAGAGAGAGAGAGAGAGAGAGAGAGAGAGAGAGAGGAGAGAGCGAGAGAGAGAGAGAGAGAGAGAGAGAGAGAGAGAGAGAGAGAGAGAGAGAGAGAGAGAGAGGAGAGAGAGAGAGGGGGGGGGGGGGGAGGAGGGAGGAGAGACAGACCGACAGAAATAACGAGAGAGACAGAGAGGTACAGGCCGGCAGACCGATTGCCAAAGACAGACGGAGAGACAGACGGAGAGAAACACAGCTGAGGTACCGGCAATTGATCGAAATAGTCTTTCCCTTCCTTTTTGCGATTTTCAACGGTTCTGTTAAACTGAAAACACACACACACACACACACACACACACACACACACACACACACACACACACACACACACACACACACACACATACACACACACACGCGCGCGCGCGCGCGCGCACGCACGAGAGAGAGCAGAAATTATGCACACAAGATACACCTTCTTCGTTAAGTCGGAATGTGGCTACCTTAATGGTGGGTTAAAAACTGTCGCAAACGCAAAATCCTACCAATGTTGTGATGAAACATAAGAGTTCTAGACTAGGAAGGAAAAGAAATGGAAGAGGGTAACACACAGACAGACACATAAACACAGTCACTTATGAGTTACACACACACACACACACACACACACACACACACACACACACACACCACAACACACACACACACACACACACACACACACACAAACAGACAGACAGACAGACAGAGACAGACTGACTTGACTAACACACAGATAGATCCACACCTACACGTTTAAACACACATATTAAAGCTGGCGTTTGACAATATGTTTCATTACTTTTGTTTTTTACTTTATTTACTGCGCCCTCATGTCCTATAGTAACATTGTTACCTGTATTGTTTTAAATCCCTTTTTTCACTGCATACACGCTTGATTATGTGTGCATAATGATGTAAGTGTGTGTGTTCACTCATTCTTAATATTTTTACTATTAGTGATTATAGAGAAAGGGAGACAAATAGGGATATATATATATATATATATATATATATATATATATATATATTATATATATATATATATATATATATATATATATATATATATAAGAACAGCAGATGCAACTGACATGTTCTTGTCACTTGAAGTTTGTGTGTGTGTATGTGTGTTGTGTGTGAGTGTGTGTTTGTGTGTGCGCGCGCGCGCGCGAGCGTATGTGTGTGTGTGTGTGTGTGTGTGTGTGTGTGTGTGTGTGTGTGTGTGTGTGTGTGTGTGTGTGTGAATATACAAGATCTATATGCGTTCTTTACATAGTGTGTCACATTAGATCTCTGTGAGTTATTTATGTTGTGTGTCACATTAGATCTCTGTATGTTCTTTACTTAGAGTGTCAATATCACCAGATCTTCGTGCGATATTTACATGTAGTGACTGCTAAACAGGATAAGATAGACAGGGCTGAAGACAGACAAAAAGCAACAAGAGACAGGTGGACAGACAATGAGACAGGCAGGCACACAAAGAGACAAGACAGGAAGACTTGTCAGATGGTGAGACAAGACAGACAGACAGAGACAAGCAGACTGCAGGCATGCAGGTAGACAGGCTGACCAACAGTAAGACACACATCATTCTACAGAGACAGACATGCACACAGGCAGGCAGTCAGCGGGTGAGACAGGCAGACCCTGAAACAGAAAGTTAAACAAAGGAGACTGACCGACAGGGACACTGTCAGATAATGAGACACCACAGGGATAGTGAAACAGACAAACTGACATCGAGACAGGCAGGTATACTGACACAGACAGCCAAGCAAACATACAGGGCAGTCGGTTACGGGACTGGAAGGTCGCCAGTTCGAATCCCATAAGAGTCATGGGGACTCTTCGGTCTCTGGCTGGCCAGAGAAAGAAACCCAGAGTGAGCTTGCAATGTGCTCATTGGGAAGACTTATTTATTTATTTATTTATTTATTTATTTATTTATACCACTTTAAGTCACGAGATTTCTCTGCGTGAAATTCGGGCTGCTCTCCCCGGGGAGAGCACGTCGCCACAAGAGCAGCGCCACCCCTTTTTTTTTTTTTTTTTTTTTTTTTGTCTGCAACTGTATTTCTTTCCCTATCAGAGTGGCTTTTTTCTAAGAATTTTGCCAGGGACAACTCTCTTGTTGCCGTGGGTTCTTTTTCGTGCGCTGCATAATTTTCTGTAACACACGGGACCTCGGTTTATCGTCTCATCCGAAAGACTAGCGCCCAGACCACCACTCATGGTCTAATGGATGGGGGAAAAATTTCCGGTCCAAACGGGGTACGAACCGCCGCACACTTCAGACCCGGACTTTTCGCTTTCTAGACAGGCGCGTTACCTCTAGACCACCGATCCACTTGGACCACAAAGTCCAGCTTCATCCACTTTACGGATGCGATGTTAAGAGTGTTGCTCTAATTACCTGACCAACACTGCAGGTGTCTGTATCTCTGTGGCCTAGCTGACGCCAGGACACATTATGACAGAAAGTGTAGAGCCCAGCCCTGTCATGTAGTCTCACAGCACATACACTTCCATAGCAGCATCATGACATCAGTCTCATCGTCACTGATCATCGTGTAATAAAAGAAAATTGTCCCGGATTCGATGGCCCCTGTTGCTCAGGTCTTATGGTGACCTCACTTTCAATTTCCCCATACACATATGTGGCTGTAGTGAATTTGTGTCACAGCTTTCGGGGCTGGTGTTTCACGGGATTAGGTCGTTGGGGGGACGTTAAGGTGGTCGCCAGCCAAGGTGAGCGTCTCCCTCAGTCTGGCTCCGAGACTGGCTCCATGCAGGGCCTCTCTGGCTGGTGGCCGCAAGGAGGCATGGCATTGATAGGCTCCCTTGTGGACTTCTGACCTTAGGGACGTGGCATGACGAATCTGGGCAATAGCTGGGGCGGAGAGAGTGAAATGGGCGAGTGGCGAGGGAAGGGTGGGGCAGGAGCGTCACTGACGACGAGGCAGCAAAATCAAAGCCAAACAAAGCACACACAGGCAGGGCAAAGCACACACAGGCAGGACAAAGCAAACACAGGCAGGACAAAGCAAACACAGGCAGGACAAAGCACACCCAGGCAGGACAAAGCACACCCAGGCAGGACAAAGCACACACAGACAGGACAAAGCACACACAGGCAGGACAAAGCACACACAGGCAGGACAGTCACTCGCATAGTGGGACAGGTCGGCATATAAAGAGAAGGACAGTCCCACAGTGATACAGACAGAAACTATACAAACAGGCAGGGGTGTAGACAGACACACAGACAGGGAGAGAAGGAAAGAGAAGCCCCTCACAGTTGTAAACTTGTCGAAGGGGACGGAGTTAATGGCGTTGGGGAGATCTCTGAGGAGAGTGGATAAATCAGTAGAGAGCAATGAGGACGCCTCTGGTGGGTCGAAGGAGTTGATAGTGCTGAGGTTCACATCCTGCAAAAACAACACCATCATACGTGCGCGCGCGCACACACGCACATGAGTGTGTGTGCACAAATGCGTGCGTTTGTTTTACTGACTAGCACTCTATAGAAGATACTACATGATCCAAAAGCTAAAGCTGGAGTGTAGCCTTCCCAATCCCAGAGTTTGAAGATGTAGCATCAAGTCGGGCAATCCCGTGGGTAGGAGTGTTCTCCCTTTGGCTCATCCTGGAGGTAGGAGTGTTCTCCATTTGGCAAGTTCTCCCTTTCTTGGTGTGTGTGTGTGTGTGTGTGTGTGTGTGTGTTGTGTGTGCGTGTGTGTGTATGTGAGTGTTGCGTGCGTGCGTGTGTGTGTGCGCGTGCGTGCGTGTGTGTGTGTATGTGTGTAATTAACGATATAGCTTGATATTGCTCTGTTCTATGCTTTAAAAATAGGATTAATTGGGGAGGGGGATGTCTTATTCAGTATTGAAAACTGCAGTTGGGTAGACGCTGGAGTTACCGACTTCGATGGATCAATGGTCCTCAGACGATGGACACAAACGGCAAGCTTTAGTTTGGTGGGTTGCACCTTTGGGTCAAAAGGACGGCTCTCGGTAAACTGGTGCCGCAGCTAGGTCCAGCGTTAGTGGTGCATGCAACTGGGCTTTCATTAAACTGGTGCCTGATGGTTGATCCAGCATTAGCGGTGCATGCAACTGGGCTTTCATTAAACTGGCGCCTGATGGTAGGTACATCATTAGCGGTGCATGCAACTGGGCTTTCATTAAACTGGCGCCTGATGGTAGGTACATCATTAGCGGTGCATGCAACTGGGCTTTCATTAAACTGGCGCCTGATGGTAGGTACATCATTAGCGGTGCATGCAACTGGGCTTTCATTAAACTGGCGCCTGATGGTAGGTACATCATTAGCGGTGCATGCAACTGGGCTTTCATTAAACTGGCGCCTGATGGTAGGTACATCATTAGCGGTGCGTGCAACTGGGCTTTCATTAAACTGGCGCCTGATGGTAGGTACATCATTAGCGGTGCGTGCAACTGGGCTTTCATTAAATTGGCGCCTGATGGTAGGTACATCAACAGATTTGGTGCAACCTAAAAAGGGTTAAAAAAAAAAAGGCAAAGGGGTTCCATAACTTATGTGGCCGTAGTGGAGTGAGGCATCAGAGACCTCAGCTTCTCTAGGGGCCAGCATGTTGAGGGCGGCGCCCATCTCCTCTCTCTCGCTGCTTTACCTTCCCTGACCCTAAAGAGGCAGGTACCCATTTACAGCTGGGTGAACTGGGAGGCTGTACTGAAGCCAAGGTGCGCAAACGGTCACCCATCCAAGTGGTAACCACGCTTGATACTGCTTAACAATGGCTGGGGGAAAGTGAGTGCTCTGACCACTGAGCTATCCCGTCCCGTGTGTGTGTGTGTGTGTGTGTGTGTGTGTGTGTGTGTGTGTGTGCGCGCGCGTGTGTGTGCGCGTGTGTTGTGTGTGTGTGTGCGTGCGTGCGTATGTGTGCGTGCGTGCCCGTGTGTGCGTGCGTGTGGCGTATGTGTGCGTGTGCGTGCGTGCCCGTGTGTGCGTGTATGTATGTGTGTGTGTGTGTGTGTGTGTGTGCCACCTGGCTCCCATCAAACGGGGCCCTGCACGCTGCGAGCCGAGGAGACTCACACCCTGACTGAATATGCGGCTGAGGTTGATACTGGGATGCTGCTCCAGCATGGTGGCGTTGAACAGCGTCTTGTTGGCACGGCAGTCTCTGAAACAGCAGCACGTGGCCACTGTAGCCTCCTAGCACTCTGCCTCTTCTGCTGGGCAAGACATCTCTGTCTGTCTGTCTTGGTGTGTATCTGTTTGTCTGTCTGTCTGTCTGTCAGTCTGGATCCCCTCTTCTCTCTCTCTCGGTCTTTTTAGTGTGTGTGTGTGTGTGTGTGTGTGTGTGTGGTGTTGTTGTTGTTGTGTTGTGTTTTGTATTCATGTGTGTGTGTGTGTGTGTGTGTGTGTGTGTGTGTGTGTGTGTGTGTGTGTTGGTGTGGTGTGTGTGTGTGTGTGTGTGTGTGTGTGTGTGAGTGCGAGAGAGAGAGAGAGAGAGAGAGAGAGAGAGAGAGAGAGAGAGAGCTGTGGGGTGCGCACGCTTGTATTATGCTGTATATCGCGCGCGCGCGCGTGTGTGTGTGTGTGTGTGTTTGTGTGTGTGTGTGTGCGTGCGCGCGCGCACACACACACACACACACAACACACACGTGTGTTTATGTGTATGCTAGAGAGAGAAGGAAAATCAGTCAGAGACAAAAGGAGATAGAAAATCAAAGGAGGACACAGGAAAACAGAGACTCAAAGGGGGGCAGAGAATCAAAGGGGGACAGAGAATCAAAGGGTGAGAGAATCAAAGGGTGAGAGAATCAAAGGGTGAGAGAGAATCAAAGGGTGAGAGAATCAAAGGGAGAGAGAGAATCAAAGGGTGAGAGAGAATCAAAGGGTGAGGGAGAACCAAAGGGTGAGAGAGAATCAAAGGGTGAGGGAGAATCAAAGGGTGAGGGAGAATCAAAGGGTGAGAGAGAATCAAAGGGTGAGAGAGAATCAAAGGGAGAGAGAGAATCAAAGGGTGAGAGAATCAAAGGGTGAGAGAGAATCAAAGGGTGAGAGAATCAAAGGTGAGAGAATCAAAGGGTGAGAGAATCAAAGGGTGAGAGAGAAACAAAGGGTGAGAGAGAATTAAAGGGTGAGAGAGAATCAAAGGGTGAGAGAATCAAAGGGTGAGAGAATCAAAGGGTGAGAGAGAATCAAAGGGTGAGAGAGAATCAAAGGGAGAGAGAGAATCAAAGGGTGAGAGAATCAAAGGGTGAGAGAGAATCAAAGGGAGAGAGAGAATCAAAGGGTGAGAGAGAATCAAAGGGTGAGAGAGAATCAAAGGGAGAGAGAGAATCAAAGGGTGAGAAAAATCAAAGGGTGAGAGAGAATCAAAGGAGAGAGAATCAAAGGGAGAGAGAGAATCAAAGGGTGGGAGAATCAAACGGTGAGAGAGAACCAAAGGGAGAGAGAGAATCAAAGGGAGAGAAAGAATCAAAGGGTGAGAGAGAATCAAAGGAGAGAGAGAATCAAAGGGTGAGAGAATCAAAGGGAGAGAGAGAATCAAAGGGTGAAAGAATCAAAGGGGGACAGAGAATCAAAGGGAGAGAGAGAATCAAAGGGAGAGAGAGAATCAAAGGGTGAGAGAGAATCAAAGGGGGACAGAGAATCAAAGGGAGAGAGAGAATCAAAGGGAGAGAGAGAATCAAAGGGTGAGAGAGAATCAAACGGGGGCAGAGAATCAAAGGGAGAGAGAGAATCAAAGGGTGAGAGAATCAAAGGGTGAGAGAGAATCAAAGGGTGAGAGAGAATCAAAGGGAGAGAGAGAATCAAAGGGTGAGAGAGAATCAAAGGGAGAGAGAGAATCAAAGGGAGAGAGAGAATCAAAGGGTGAGAGAGAATCAAAGGGTGAGAGAGAATCAAAGGGTGAGAGAGAATCAAAGGGGGTCAAAGAAACAGAAGAAAACAGAGAATCGAATACGACTACGAAATCTTTATTATCTCAAAAGGGTGAGAAATTCATGTGGGTTGCAAGCAAGCATAACTAAAAACATATTATAGCGCAAATCAGTATCACAGGCCTAGGCAATCATTTCCCCCACTTTAACGCTTTTCATCCACAAATGGATACATGCATAAAAACACGCAATCATGGGCGCATGCGCGCGTGTACACACATACACACACGCACGCACACACACACATGAATTTTCATGACATTTTGTATAACTAATTTACAATATAATACATGAAAAAATATGAAAAACATATGTCTATAAAAAATAAATGAATAAAAATAAAATAGTATACTTTTTTTAATAAAAAGAAAAGTTTAAAAAGAAAGGAAGGGGGCTGCACTTTTCTTTTCACCTACACCTGATCAAATCTCCCTGTCTCTGTCTCTCTGTGTCTCGTCCAGTCAGTCCTGTGTTTGTTGTCATTGTGAGATCCTTGTTCAATATCAGAATAGAGGTGGGGATAAAGCTGTTTTTACTTCGGGGATGGTGGGGGAGGGGGGGGGGGTTAATTTGGGAACTCAATAGCGGTTTTGAGATGGAGGGAGTTCAAAATATTTAGCAAGCATAGGCATACCATCACTCACAATTTCTTTTGCTCGGTCTTTCGCATGACATTCATACAGATCGTTTAGTTTCATTTGCGCACAACCCACAATTTGCCACGTGTTACAACTCTGTTTAGTACATTTTTTTTGGTTTTTGACATTCAGTGTATTATACCAGCTTATTAAAGAAAAAAATGACAGACTCAATAAAGCATCTATAGAAACTTTGCAAAACTTAAACACTGACTTGACGACTCCTGAGCTTTTGAAGAAAAAAGATACGAGAATGACATTTCTTATTTATCAGACCTGTATTAGCAGTGAAGTTTAATTTATCATCGATGACAGTACCTGAGAACTTATATTCATGAATCCGTTCGACTTTTATACCATCAATATGAAGATCTGGTACAGGTTCTGGGTTTTTGAGGAAGTCAATTATCATTTCTTTAGTCTTTAACATTCAAGTCCTGATAGTTTCTTTTGCACCAGGATGAAAACTCTTCGACTTTACCACACTACATCAGATGAGAGTTGGACAGATCTACAAGAGCAGAATCGTCAGAATATTTAATCAATGGTGTAGTATGAGAACCAGTGCAGTCATTAGTATATAGCGTGAAAAGGATAGGAGACAGAATATTGCCTTGAGGAGAACCAGTTGACTTTTCAGCTGATATCGCTGTTAAAAATCGGACACACTGTGTTCGGTTCACCAGAAAGTTCATAATCCAAAGAATGAGGCGAGGACAGGCATTAAGTGAAAGTAATTTGAGTGCTAAGAGATGGGGTTGGATGGTATTGAAGGCAGAACGACAAATCAATGAAAAGTGTGCGAACAAAAGAGGCAGGTTTTTCCAGATGAGGGTAGGTATTGTGCAACAAGGTGAGAGTTGCATCATTTGTGCTCCTGTTTGCTTTATATGCAACTTGGAAAAAAACGAAAAGAAGAAACAAAAAGACAAAGTAGAAAAAAAGCCCAACACCAACACCCCCCACCCCACCCCACCACCACGCACACACATACAAAAACTAAAGGAAGATAGACTGACCAAAGGCAAGACAGAGACAAAGGGAGTGATTTATTTTATTTATTCATTTAATTATTTTATTTCGAGGGTAATGGAATAAGCACCCATGTTGGTTTTTTTTACATCCAGTCCTCGCATGTATGCAGTTAAACAAAATTTAATGAAGATAGACAGAAGGAAAAGACAAAGGGAGACAGAAGAACAGATGAGAGTTGGATAAAGGAAGACAGGAAGACACAGAGATATATAGAAACAAGGGAATTCTATTTTCTGAGCGTACCCAATTAAGCATATTACATGCTTTTGTCGCTGATGGGATTGTTTTTTTACGCTAAGCCCACAAAAGACATAGGAAAACAGAAAATGACTAAACAACAGAAGAGAGAGAGAGAGAGAGAGAGAGAGAGAGAGAGGAGAGAGAGAGAGAGAGAGAGAGAGAGAGAGAGAGAAGAGAGACAGAGAGAGAGACAGACACAGAGAGAGAGAGAGAGAGAGAGACAGACAGAGAGCAGAGAGAGAGAGAGAGAGAGAGAGAGAGAGAGAGAGAGAGAGAGAGAGAGAGAGAGAGAGAGAGAGAGCGCGACAAAGGCAGATAGAAAAACAGAGAGACAGAGCCACAAGGAAAGACAAAGGGCGAGGTAGGAGTGAACTGACCGGAAAACACTGCCTAGGGTGATAGAGACTTTGGAATTATTCAAAACGGTGGTCGCCAACCATGGTCCATCGGGGTGATCCCCTAACACGTTATGCTTCTCTACCAGCTGTACTTCAAAACCACACAGACAGACAGACAGACAGACACACACACACACACACACCACACACACCCCACCCCACACACCCACCACACACCACACCACACAACACACACACACACACACACACCACACACACACACACATACACACACACACACACACACACAACACACACACACCACACACACACCACACACACACAACACCCACACACACCACACACACACACACACACACCCCCCACACACACCACACACCACACACACCACCACCACACACACACACCACACACACACCCACCACACCACCCCACACACCACACACACACACACACACACACACACACACACACACACACAAGTAACTGTTAACTAACTCTAAAGCGGTTCCACATACTTTGTGAAAGCATTCGTTTACTCCTGTTCATGCACATACAGCCATGCTAGATCCCAAATCATAGTTATACATGTATACAAGCTAGTCAGTAGACTGTCCCACAACACAACGCTGTCCCCATGCTTGATTGATCATAAACCCTTCGGATGAGACTATAAACCGAGGCCCCGTGTGCGAACGCATGCAGAACATCTTGCGCACACGTTAAATCCTGTTCCGCTTTTCGAAAGAGTAGGCCATTGTGTGCCGGTGGGAACAGATGACAAAATTGACAAAACCGCATACACACGGGGACTAGATGTAAAAAAGCACACGAGTGATTATTCCATTATCCTCGATATAAAAGAATAAATAAATAAATAAATAAATAAATAATAAATAAACCACACATCAAGCTGCTGCTGCTGCTGCTGCTTTACTTCTGTTTTCTTGTCGTTCCTCTGCTGGAGCTTCTAGAATCACCAATGGAGAGATGTTGGTGTCTGTGGCCGTTTTTGGCCCTCCACTAAGGGTAGCCAGCCGCCTTCGGATTTCATGGACGATGTCTAAACACGACACCAGTGTACATGCGGGGTTTGGTTGTTGTTATTGCTGTTGTTGTTGTTGTTAGTCTGCCTGTCTTTGTCATCGTTTTTACCGGAACGAATGGCCTGATCTTCAGAGCGGCAGACCATACCCGGTTTTAACGTGTGCACACGATGTTCTGCGAGCGTTTGCACTTAGGACCTCAGTTCGTAGTTTTATCCGGAGGACCTGCAAGGGAGTGGAGTCAATGTTTATTTACCCCAGGGGAGAAAATCCCCTCGGTGAATTGTGACCTGATATGCCACTTTTCTTGTAGCACTTTCATTTTTATGACACAAGTCCATGTTTCAGTGTGCGCCTGCGCGAAGAGGCAAATATCACAGGCACTTGACTTCTCCATCAACTCTTGGGGGAAATCACTGGGACGTCATTGCCTATCCCTCGCCAGACTGTATGACACACAGTGGGTGTGTTCCTGTCTCCCTGCCTCCATGCCTCTGGCCACGGCTGGCCTACTCCTCCATGGGGGATGGATGACAGTTCAACAGCCTGCATGACTGCTCCATGCATCTGTACTCGAGGCTCTGCTCCATGCATCTGTACTCGGGGCTCTGCTCCATGCGTCTGTACTCGGGGGTTCTGCTCCATGCATCTGTACTCGGGGGCTCTGCTCCATGCATCTGTAATCGGGGGCTCTGCTCCATGCATCTGTACTCGGGGGTTCTGCTCCATGCATCTGTACTCAGGGCTCTGCTCCATGCATCTGTACAAGAGGCTCTGCTCCATGCATCTGTACTCGAGGCTCTGCTCCATGCATCTGTACTCGAGGCTCTGCTCCATGCATCTGTACTCGGGGGCTCTGCTCCATGCATCTGTACTCGGGGCTCTGCTCCCTGGATCTGTACTCGAGGCTCTGCTCCATGCATCTGTACTCGAGGCTCTGCTCCATGCATCTGTACTCGAGGCTCTGCTCCATGCATCTGTACTCGAGGCTCTGCTCCATGCATCTGTACTCGAGGCTCTGCTCCATGCATCTGTACTCGGGGCTCTGCTCCCTGGATCTGTACTCGGGGCTCTGCTCCATGCATCTGTACTCGAGGCTCTGCTCCATGCATCTGTACTCGAGGCTCTGCTCCATGCATTTGTACTCGGGCTCTGCTCCCTGCATCTGTACTCGAGGCTCTGCTCCATGCATCTGTACTCGAGGCTCTGCTCCATGCATCTGTACTCGGGGCTCTGCTCATGGTTTCATCCAAAGAAACGACAGGTGGAGTGGAAGCAGTACTAATTCGAACTCTAAGGGGTGGTGGTGATGTTGGTGGGAATCCCCTCAAAAATGGACATCTCAGCAGAGATTGGAAAGCACAATCATCCCCAGTTACCTCCGGATCGTGAGTACGACACTTTCCCCACTGGGCTTTCTTCCGCCCCTTAGTATTCTAGTTGTTTGTTGTTGCTTTTTCTACTGACCTGGTCTAGAATGTCGAAGTTGGGGTCCTGGATCACAGTGCAGATGATGGCATCCAGCGGAGCCCCCAGCACGAACAGCAAATTGGTCAGCAGCAGCCATATGGAGCCCAGCATCATAAAGATTCCTATGCCCCTGTGTACCAATAACGCCAACACAGTGATGCAGTTAGAGAGGGAAAATGACATGTAACTAAAAGAGAGAAGGAAAATGACATTAACTAAAACAGAGAGGGAAAATGACATGTAACTAAAACAGAGAGGGAAAATGACATGTAACTAAAACAGAGAGGGAAAATGACATTAACTAAAACAGAGAGGGAAAATGACATGAAACTAAAACAGAGAGGGAAAATGACATATAACTAAAACAGAGAGGGAAAAATGACATGTAACTAAAACAGAGAGGGAAAAATGACATGTAACTAAAACAGAGAGGGAAAATGACATGTAACTAAAACAGAGAGGGAAAATGACATGTAACTAAAACAGAGAGGGAAAATGACATGTAACTAAAACAGAGAGGGAAAATGACATGTAACTAAAACAGAGAGGGAAAATGACATGTAACTAAAACAGAGAGGAAAAATGACATGTAACTAAAACAGAGAGGGAAAATGACATGTAACTAAAACAGAGAGGGAAATGACATGTAACTAAAACAGAGAGGGAAAATGACATGTAACTAAAACAGAGGAAAAATGACATATAACTAAAACAGGCAAACCCGGGATTCCCTTTCCTTTGGCCCGTGACATCGATACAAACACGCCAGACCTGGCCACAGGAAATGAATGTTCATACCAGTGTACACCAATACAAACATCAAAACAGACAAACGTGCAGTTTCTCCCTCCCCCGGACATAAATACAAGCATACTACAAGGAATAAACATGGAACATCTTTGCTACTGTACATTAATAGTGTTGTTTTTAAAGGTAGAGGTTTTCCCATAACCTGTGCAGCCATTGGGAAGTGATGTGTCAGAAACCTCTGTTTCTCTAGGGGCCAGCATCTTGAGGGCGGCGCCCATCTCCTCTCCCTCGCTGCTTTACCTTTCCTGTCCTTAAAGATGGCCCACCTAAAAACACACTCACAACCACTCACTTACATCACCCACACACATAGCCTCCTCAAGACGCTCCCCCCTCCCTCTCTCCTCTCCTAACACACAGAGAGGAGAGAGAGAGAGAGAGAGAGAGAGAGAGAGAGAGAGAGAGAGACAGAGAGAGAGACAGAGAGAGAGACAGATAGACAGACAGGGACACAGAGACAGACAGAGACACAGAGAGCGACAGACAGATAGAGACAGACAGACAGAGACAGAGAGACAGACAGACGAGAGAGAGAGAGAGAGAGAGAGAGAGAGAGAGAGAGAGAGAGAGAGAGAGAGAGAGAGAGAAAAGATAGAGACAGACAGACAGATAGAGACAGACAGAGGCAGAGAGAGAGACAGAGACAGAGAGACAGCCCCCAGATCCAGCCCAAGAGCTGGCCACTCACGCGTAGATGAGTCTGCCCCCGCACACGGTGTTGCAGAAGGGGGTCTTGGGCTCCTGGCCCATGTCGATGAGCCGTGACCGTATGGAGTAGAAGAACATCACCATCAGCACCCCCACCACCATCAGCAGCATCGCCACCACGTCCAGCCACAGCAGCCCACCCATCAGCGACGATCTGGTGGACAGGGTGAGCGTCTGATGTCAACACAATCACCATGAGAAGGGAAGGGGGGGGGGGGGGGGGCGGGATAGCCTGGTGGTTTACAGTGATACGCATTGCGCTCGTGATCTGCTGACCCGGGCTCAAATCTTGTTCAAGAGGATTTTTTTCCTTTGGAGTTAAAAAATTAGTGCCGAATCCACTTCTCCTAAAAGTCCTTCGGGTGAGACTGTAAACCGAGGTCCCCGTGTGCGAACGCACGCAGAACATCTTGCGCATCATGTTAAAACCCGTTCCGCTTTTCGGAAGAGTAGGCGATTGTATGTTGGTGGGAACGGATGAGAGAATTTACGAAACTGCATACACACTGGACTGGATGTAAAAAAAAGCACACAAGTTCTTATTCCATTATCCTCGAAGTAAAAATAAAATAAATAAATGTATTATTATCATGAGGTCTACTACAATTACTGGCCAAAGCTAAGGTTAAACAGCGTTGAGCGTGGTTGCCTCGCGAATGGATGACTGTTCATCGCGCCTTGGCTTCTGTACAGTGCCCCAGTTCACCCAGCTGTAAAAGGGTTACCTGCCTTTTTAGGAACAGGGAGGGTGAAGCAGCCAGGGAGAGGGAGACGGGCGCGCCCTCAATATGCGTTTATTTATTTTAAAGTCGGTTATTGTTCAAAACTGGATGACACACTTAAACTTAACATGGTTTTCCACACTCGTTAGAAAGCATGTAACTGCGTTTTTGACACTGATGATGCAGCTGATTTTTAGAGAGGTTAGGAATGGGGGGGGGGGGGGGGAGGGATTTCCAACAGTAAGATTAATTATTGCTTTTCGTGTGAATTTTTTTTTAAAACCCAAGCTTTTGCATTTTCAAAATTGCTTTGATACGAAATCACTTCGGATGGCAAGATTGTTTGAAATGTCGTAGGATAATTGTTTTTAACCCCATTAAAAGGTTTCAGCATTTGCTGGATTTCACAGTCATGCTCCCGCTAATTTTTAGCCATGGTTGAGTGTTCTCAGGTGGGAGGGACTGGTACCACACAGTTGTGCGTCATCTATGTGCCTGACCTGGCACAGGGTCACACAGCCCTGATGGAACGTCACAGTGCTGGCTACACCCAGCACGCTCACTGTGTCACATGCCCCTATAGTTGGTGATCGTTGGGCTGGACTGAAATTGCTGTCGCAATGGTCCCTCTTTGAAATGCTACTTTGGGTTGTCCCCTTTTCTCTGCTCGCTTAATTCTTGCTTTTTAAACAAAAAACCTCAATCCTATTGTTTGATGTACAAAATAAATCACAAAACAATGCCCCCCACCCTCCCCTTAAAAAAGTTCTTGCTCCTTCAGTTCCCCTATAGTGAGTGTTGACCTGGAACCTTGACATCGATACATGGCCCTACCACTGCAGCTCCTCCACCTTCCCCATCTGACCGTGGTTAGAAGCCCTTTGTGGAGTCCTGTGTGTTGTCTGAGCTGTTAGGCACGGCTTTGTTGGCTAAATGGCTGGTAGTGATGGTGGATGACATCTTGCAGAACCACAACCGTTTTTGTAGCGTGGATTTCCTTTTCCAGCTTTGCAGTCGGGGGGGTCCCAAAGTGAGGATACAAGGAGATGGGCAGCACTAGGATTGTCCATCTGTCCGACTTGGGACCTGGCTGTTGATGGTCTTGTCTCTTGATACTGTGTTGTAGATTTTGAGGATACCTGCCGTTTCGCTTAGCCAATCATCCTCAGGGTACAGAAAAGAGTACAACAGGCAAAAAACCCAGAGTAAGTTCACCACGAAACTAGTCCTTATATACAGACTTTTTCTCGACTCTCATCGAACTCGAAAAGAAACTTAATCAAACAAAGCCCCTACAGTCAATTGTGCTCGGTAATTACAACCCCACCCCCCACCCCCATCCGCGTTGTGGCGCACTGACAGTACATTTCCACAACTTCAGTCTGAAGTTACATTCCAGCTTTAGCTTCTGGGTCAAGTACTGTCTTCTATGGAGTGCTACTTACAAAAAAAAAGTTGCTCATTTTCACAGATTTTTTTAAAGTATGAAAGATGGACGCTAAGGCTGAGTGGTCAATATCATTTGACTTCAATTCCATGGGTCCATGAAGTCGTGGCTTCGAATCTTGGCGACGCCTGGTGAACTTAGGGTGGGTATTTTTTACGATCTCCCCAGTCAACTGTAAAACTGCCAGTGCCTTTATTCCCTTCGTGTACGTACATATACAGAAGATCAAACATGCACGTTACAGATCAATTCATGTCAGTGTTCGGCGGGTTACGGAGACAGGAACATACCCAGCATGCATCCCTGAAGATGGAATGTGACTACCTTCATGGCGGGCAAAAAACGGTTGCATACGTCAACTTCTCACCATGGGTCAGCTTCGGAGCTCTAGCCGTGGATCGAAAACTAAGTTTGAAACAAATGCACCGAGCAATTGTTTTTGAGATAGCGGACATAAAGCAATAGCAGGCAGTCATGATAAAGTTGGAAATGATCATCAATAATGATTATGAGGTCTGCTCGTCTTCCTACAGTGCCGATTCCAAGGCATTGCACCTATTTTTTAAGGCTAGGAGGCTGGCAGACGTCTAAGGAATGAATGGGCAGTGATTGTTGAATTTAAAAAAAAAAATTCAAACCTATCAAATTTGTGAAAAATGTCATGGGTCTGAAGCTCACTTCACCTGGTCTCACCTGTCCGCATCATCACAGAGTTCAGTGTTGGCCGCCGCGCCTAAAGACACTGACATGATCCTCCTTCCTTCTCCAAGTGCTCCGGTCTATGCTGTACTGCCCTGGGGACTTCATGGATTCTCATACCACAGGATTAGGTGACCTTGCCAGTGAGAAATGCTGGGGGTCTCTCTTTTTTCCCTCGGTCTTGCCTCGAACGACAGTTTTTATGAGGTTCGTATAATATGTAGGTTATGTAGCGCATGGCCAAAAACGAGTCTTTAACCAAAAATAGGTGGGTTTTTTATTTTGGGGAGGCAGTGGCAAGTACTGTATGTGTGTTTAAGTTTATCCCCACCAAAAAACAGTTGAATATAACCTCCCCCCCCCCCCCCCACCCCATCCTCCACATTAAAGCCCGAGACAGGCCAATCGGATTTTGGGTATGAATGCCGGTAGCTCACCTGGTTTGGTCAAAATTCTGAGCTGTGTCTTTCACTTTCTGCAGATTGTCCCGGGTTTTATCCAAAGGGATCATATCCACCACCTGCAAATCAGGTCAGGGCATACCAGTGTGGTTTCTTTCCTCGCTGAAGCCAACCAATCTGTCGCTGCTATTTCACACACACACACACACACACGCGCGCGCACACACATCACCAGCCGAACACAGACAATAAACGGGCCCCAGGCACACCTGCCACAGTCACGTAAGCGGGTAGATGTAGACAAACACACAATGCACTTAAGCATGGGAACACACGCTCCTTTACCAGCATTTAAACACACACACACACACACCAGATTTCAAGATTTAATTCCGTTTACCACCATGATTACAAACTAATTCCACACACACACACACAAGCACTACGTATTTTTCGTCCCTTTCTTCCTTTTCATGCAAATATGGACATCACACTAATTTTACGGGGACCACACACACACACACACACACACACACAATTATGTACCTTATAGAAATTTTTAAAAAATTGACTTGACTTGATTTGACTTTCACCCCCCCCCCCCCCCCCCACACACACACATCAATGTACCCGACAACTTATATCATTAAGAGTTAAGCGATTTTGTAAAGAGACCAAAACACGGTTATCTAAGAAGACGTGTGGAGGAGTGGCTTTTTTACATGCATGGATGTATGGATGGAATGAGAGAAGGAATGATACCTGCATGAATGAAGGGATAGAGAACAGAGCAGACAAAAACGAACTAAGTGAATAAACAAACAAAAGAATGGAGGAATGACATGAGTGAAAGAATACATGAACCCACGAACGAACAATCAATCAATCAAACAAATTAATGAATGAATAAAAAGGGATGAATGAATGAAAAATATATGAATGATTGAATAAATAATTAAATAAATAAATGAGCGACTAAAAAACCACAGCTAAGTTAATGATAATAAACCACGACAAAGCAAATATACACTTGAATGAATGAATGAACGCAAGTGTTTTCGTCCAAGCCAACATCTCAAAATGCCACGCCTTTGCTATATTCAGATCAAACATGAAAATGACAGTCCTCAGTCACATTCTACCACCCTCCAATATCGCAGATACAACTTTACCCAGTGACTGTCACCAGCATAGTCTTTTGTCATTACGGTCACATTCTAATGACTGTCACCAACATAGACTTTTGTCATTACGGTCACATTCTAATGACTGTCACCAACATAGACTTTTGTCATTACTGTCACATTCTAATGACTGTCACCAACATAGACTTTTGTCATTACTGTCACATTCTAATGACTGTCACCAACACAGACTTTTGTCATTACTGTCACATTCTAATGACTGTCACCAACATAGTCTTTTGTCATTACGGTCACATCGTAGTGACTGTCACCAACATAGTCTTTTGTCATTACGGTCACATCGTAGTGACTGTCACCAACATAGACTTTTGTCATTACGGTCACATTTCAGTGACTGTCACCAACATAGTCGTTTGTCATTACGGTCACATTCTAATGACTGTCACCAGCATAGTCTTTTGTCATTACGGTCACATTCCAGTGACTGTCACCAGCATAATCTTTTGTCATTACGGTCACATTCCAGTGACTGTCACCAGCATAGTCTTTTGTCATTACGGTCACATTCAGTCTGTCACCAACATAGTCTTTTGTCATTACTATCACATTCAGTCTGTCACCAACATAGTCTTTTGTCATTACGGTCACATCGTAGTGACTGTCACCAACATAGTCTTTTGTCACCACGGTCACATTCTAATGACTGTCACCAACATAGTCTTTTGTCATTACGGTCACATTCCAGTGATTGTCACCAGCGTAGTCTTTTGTCATTACGGTCACATTCAGTCTGTCACCCTCAAATAGTAACTAGGAGACAGCTTTAACCGATGACTTTTATCAACATGGTCTCTTTTTCCCCCCTAAACTATCTGATACTCACCTTATCTCGCAAATCTTTTATTACATTCTTGAATTTGTCCAATACTTTCAGCTGAACTTTTATACCATCTTTCAGATCTGCAAACAGACATCTTAGTACCATCAGCATCTTTCCCGGCATTTTTTCCTTCAATGATTAGAAGGAACAGTCCTACATGAGTATTTTAATTAATCACAAGCCCCCCCCTACACCCACCCACCTGCACCCCAATCCAGGCCGAAAAGCGGCCATTGTTCTCACACAATGTCTGCATCACTGCTCAGAGTTAATACAAGCCTGTCTCCTGCGCAACTTCTGTACCACAGCCGAAAATTCAAGATCAAGTATTAAAAATTGTTCTCTCCGTGAGTTCAAACACTACAGCCCCAAACTGGCAATCACTGCCCCATCATCAGTATTCTCCTGCGCCAAGTTCTGCATCACAGGCGAAACTTCACCACGCCACACCGTTCCCCCGCAAGTTCTACTTTAAAGCTGAAACAATCTAATTTGTGTTCTGCACTCAACTACACAGTATAATTATACAGTCACGGCAGATTTTTCTGGCTGAAATCCTGGCTTTTCTTTTCGGTTCCAGCCTTTGTCTTTACTTTTCCTGTCTGTGGATGTCTTT
>CM054139.1:52813032-52815532 GCA_028751875.1 Rapana venosa | reverse complement strand
GGAAACTGGGCAGAAATTTGATTATAGTGGAGATGCCTTGCCCACAGTACATCCCACTCTCTCGGCCAAGTGGGCATAAGGACAGTCAGCGTTGGAGATGTTCTTCAAAGGCCAACCATCCCCCAGGGCTGCAGCACATAAAGACTGTGCGAGTCAAGCCTCCTCAGAGTCATAGTCGATCACTAAAGACTAAGCTGTAAAGTGGAATTCCATGAGTGGAAAAGCCACTGGTCATACAGCCTCTCACTTTGCTGTTGCCCCCAGCGTCAATGGTTTAATCAAGAACTGTGATAAAGCCCAGGCGCTGACAGCTAGCATGTATACACACACACACACACACACACACACACACACACACACACACACACACACACACACACACACACACACACACACACACTCTATAGACCAATAGAAAATGCTTGTCTATGATATATATGTGTATAGCTATTCTGCCTCTAGTCAAAGCATTGCTAAACTTTTCTTCTCTTTAAAGGAAACGGCGGCCTTAGGCCTACGGAGATTTGCTGGCTGAAAAACCAGTGAGACAATAACTCAGGGTTCTCTGTTGAACATTAATTCAGCAAACGTAAAAGAGTCCATGACAACTCGACAGCAGTCTGTGGTAAAACAGCTGTCATAAAAAATCCTCTCGTAGGGAAAGAAGCGCACACACAAGCAGAAAAGAAAAGAAAACAGGTGGGCCGCGCTTCTTGCAAAAGGCGCACTCTCCCTGCTTTGATCAGCTCGAAATTCACTCTGAAAACTGTATGTCGTGACTTCTAGTTGTACATAATGAAACGTAATACGATATGATACCGAATTACACAACGCAAAACAGCACAACACGATATAACAAAAGACAATACAGTATGATTCACCACCACACAATATAACTATGATATACAACAGACCACAATACAATACAGCAGTCGGGCTGTCAAATTGAAATCATCTCGGGGTGAAAACGCCGCCACCCATAGCAGAATGTATTGAAAGTAAAACCCGGTGCCTCACAGCTTCATAGCAAAATTTCCCCCACTCATTCCATGCGAGTATGCTTCACCGAAATTCACCCTTTTAACTGTACTGGCTGTGAGTCTTAGGACAATGATTACCGGTACGATCATGATTACGAATTACAACGACGCACGCAACAGACCAGGATGATCATTCAAGACATAGTATCGTTCACCCCACGTCTGCAACATATACCTTGCTGTACAAAAGCACATCAACTGTATTCACACCGCCCTGGACATCGTCAAGACTGGCAATCAAGGAGTTGAAAACCTTTTGTCAGCTTATCACCATAGTTCATGCACAGTATTGAGAATGTCTGCCATTACTCCCCACCCTTTGTGACCTCGTTCACCCCCGTAGTAACAGCTTCATGTCAGCCTATAAACATTTCACCCACATCATGTAAAAGTATGTTTTCACCTGGGAATACTTTCCATCAAACCCTTCTTCACTGTACCTGTCCTTTTAGATGTTAGAGAACAACAGTTTTCGTCAGAAGGTCATGGATTTCGTTCCCATGACGGGCTGGTAATTGCTTGTGCTTTCGCCACAGACAGATGAGTCATTCAGGGACATAGCTTGCTCATATCCAGTCTGCAACATTATACTTTGCTGGTACATGTGATATAGAACATCAGAACTGTATTATGTATACACGTTTCTTTACATGGTTAAATATGGTTGCCAATCATAGGAAGTAATGACTTAATGAATAACGCACCCGAGTGGCCATTACTGCCTGCTATCATATGTCAGGCTTTTACCGCGTTAATGTGGATTTGAACCATTGCCTTGATCATGTCTTAAGCTGGTTAATGTTGCCCATATAAACAGACCATTGTTTTTCTTACGCTGGTAAATATTTGGCCCATTATAGAACCAACCTTCCACATAGAAATGACGCTGTTTACTGTTGATTATAAGAAAACAAAGTTTTCCCCCCTGTTAATAGTTCCATATAACCATTTGCCTTATGATATTTCTTTACCGCCTGGTATATGTTGGCCCATTATAGAACCAGTACCTGCTATCATAGTATACATTTCTTTACCGCCTGGTTAATATGTTGGCCCATTATAGAACCAGTACCTGCCATCATAGTATACATTTCTTTACCGCCTGGTTAATATGTTGGCCCATTATAGAACTAGCACCTACCCTCCTAGGTCTAGTACATATGATGTTTTTTGTCTGCCACCTGATAAAATTAATAACGTTGCTGTTGGTTCAGTATAGAACCAAATTTCTTCCCCTATGGCATACTTGTTCATTGCCTGATAAACAACGCTGATTCCTTCCTCAGGGGACCAACAGCTATCAACATACCAGCTGCCAAGGCGCAGAGGTGAGCGCATTGCATGGGTTCCTGCTGGGAGACTGCAGGTTCAAATCTCTTAGAATCATTAATGTTTATATCATTAATCAGTAGTTATATGTTTGAAATCTCTGTGAAGTTTCCGGATATTCTGTGTGCGCA
>CM054139.1:52780532-52810532 GCA_028751875.1 Rapana venosa | reverse complement strand
ATACAAAACAAACAACAAAAAAGACCAAACAAATAAAAGAAAATCCCCCCCCTCAAAAAAAGAAAAAATATTCCAACAAAAAGAGCGCCCCCCCCCCCCCAAAAAAAAAAGAAAAAAGTTCAACAGGGAAAAAACCCCGAAAAAAACAACAAGGAAGAAGAAGAAAAAGAGAAAAAACAAACAAACAACAACAAAAACCAAGAAAGAAAAGAAAACAAAAGAAAAAACCCCAACCCCCCAAAAAAAACAACAACAAAAAACAAACCAACAATAAAACTTATAAAGTCATAAAAATAAACATCTACACATTGTAAAATGGTACACATAGTTGTTACACGTAACAATAAGATATTGAAATAGGGCATTCATGAAAATTCAAGTACAGCCGACAAGCCCAATAAAATATTGAAAGTATAAAGTATGAATATGTCCTTCAACAGGATACACAACAACTATAACTGTAAGCAAAACAATAAAAAGGAGAGAGAGAGAGAGAGAGAGGGGGGGGGGGTGTATTGAAGAGATAATATTAAATATACCATTCTCAATACAGTACACGATCACCATCAATACTCATTTTGATTATACCCGTTCAAATTATATGTCATGATAATGAAATAAACTCAATACCCACACACTCACACAATAAAAACAAGAAAGAAAAGAAAAGAAAAAATCCAAACCTATACAGTCATTGTGAGAGAGAGAATGTGTGTGTGTGTGTGTGTGTGTGTGTGTGTGTGTGTGTGTTTCAGAGATAATACTAAATATACTGTTGGAAGGTTCTGGGGAGGGGATGTTAGGACACTGGCACTCCACACTCAAAGGAATGATGTGAGGCCACGCAAGGGTTTTATGGTAACACTTTATTTTTTTTTATCTACCAAACAACACACACCTGAAACAAACATAAAATTCAGGTAACTACTCTATCCATATTTAACCAGGCACATCATTGATGAAAAGGCACACACAGCAAAATAGCTATATTGTCGTCTAGCCAAATGTAAGAAAACCAAATTCCTTTCATCACTCACACCAAAATACCAAGTTAATCCTAGGGAACCAATAGAGAGTATACAGTTGTAAATCAGACAGCCAAAGACTACAAAATAACTAGGAAAATCCTTTCCTCGATACTCTCAACTGACATTATCCTAATAATGTCCACAGAACTAAGCCTATACTAAGATCTTTCACAACATTGGAGAGAGAGCGAGAGAGAGAGAAGAGAGAGAGAGAGAGAGAGAGAGAGAGAGAGAGAGAGAGAGAGAGAGAGAGAGAGAGAGACAATGACAATGACAAATTCTTTTATTTCGAGGATAATGAATAAGCACCCATGTGCTTTTTTACATCCAGTCCCCGCCCTTAGGGATATATATGATAATAAAATAAAATAAAGCTCATAGCAATACACTTACACAGTATACGGAAAAAACAGAGAGAGAGAGAGAGAGAGAGAGAGAGAGAGAGAGAGAGAGAGAGAGAGAGAGAGAGAGAGAGAGAGAGAGAGAGAGAAGACAATGACAATGACAAATTCTTTTATTTCGAGGATAATGAATAAGCACTCATGTGCTTTTTTACATCCAGTCCCCGCCCGTAGGGATACATCTTAATAATAACCCAATACTTATACAGTAAGGAGTGGTGTTTAGAGAGAGAGACAGAGACAGAGAGACAGACAGAGGGAGAGAGACAAGACAGAGCGAGAGAGACAAGACACAGCGAGAGAGAGAGAGACAGAGACAGACAGGAACAGAATGACAGACAGACAGACAGACAGACAGCCAGCCAGAGAGACTGACCTCAGTGGAGAAGTTGATGAAGGTGACAATGTCCTGAGGCGTGTAGCGCAACGTGTCCACGACAGAGGGCAAGGTCTGGCTGATGTGTTTGCTGGTCTGGAAGGCTGCTCCTATGCCCGTGCTGAAAGGGGTGTGTAGGGGGTGGAGGTGGCTAATATCATGTACTGCTGTACACATCGTTCGCTATATCCGCGCTGCCATGTTTCATTGCCACTCTACTATGCTAAACACCACTCCTTACCGACCTCTTCTCTCTTCTAGCGCGCGAGCGCGCGCGCGCACACACACACGTACACACGCATACACACGCATACACAAACACACCACACCATATCACACCACACCATATCACATCATACCACCACACCACACACACAGACCACACCACACCGTTCATTCAAGCCTTCCGCTTTTCGTGAGAGTAGGCCATTGTGTGCCGGTGGGAACAGATGACAGAACTCACAAAACCGCATACACACGGGGACTGGATGTAAAAAAGCACACAAGTGCTTATTCCATTATATCGATATAAAAGATTTTTAAAAAACCCACACCACACCACACCACACACACACACACCACACCACCTCATGTCCATCAACTGACTCTCTCTCTCTCGCTCTCTCTCTCTCTCTCTCTCTCTCTGTGTGTGACACGAACATGACTGTATACAAGTGCGCCTGTGCAAGGGCGTGCACACATGCACATACAGAGGCACACAGTCTCGGTCATGTGTACACTGTCACTCACTCACTCACACACCCACACACAAACACGCACGCACAAATACACGCGCGTGCGTACCCGACCACGCACAAACACTTCAGCACATGTGGGCACATACCCCTTCTCACTAACACACGTGTGCGCATGCCCATTCAGAAACGGAGGTATGGTTAGTAATGACAAATATGGAAGATAATTTTAAAAATTAAATAAATGAAATGATTTTGTGAAAACGGCGAAAATTTCCCTAGATGTTTCCCCTCCCATGAAAAACCTTTCTATCACAGAATAAGGCTTGTTAAAAGAAAAACAAACAAAAAACAAACGAAAAAAAAGCTGCCGTTTATGCTCATTTTGAAATTAAGTACCAGAGTAGCCAGAGGAATGATCCTAGTTCAGATGTCTCTAAAGTTCTTCGTAACTCAAGCCCCTGACTTCTGAAGGTGCTCTCGATTGATATTTTATCAGAAATGTCAAAGCTGCTGAAATCATCCAGATGAAAACGGGAAAATCGCTAGCACTATACCCCCCAAAAAAAATTATGATCGAAAAACAAACCAAAAACGAGACCAAGGAAGAAAAGACGCATTCAGGACTTCAATTCAGTTACTGTTGTTTTCATATGATTTGCATGTCTGCGAGTATTTTTATTTTATTTTACGAAAGGTCAAAATTCGGGGCACTCACGAACCCTACACGCTTAAAAAACAAACAACCACCAACAACAAAATAAATGGTTTTTGGGTCCTGAAAATGACATTCACACGTTCTTGTATCTTCACACGACACTGGGGCACACACCAGAACGGGTCAATTCTGTACTTTGCTGTTAATGTTCTTGAAGAGGAGACGAAAGGAGCTGATCATGAGATTTCCGAAAATGAGTAATAATGTAAACACACCTCTTCATCTTTATAAAGAAAAATCAGGCTTGTTCTTCCTGAGACATAGCCGAGTTTCAAGACGCCATAGGCCTCGCTGTGTTTACGTGACGCATGATGTCACTGGTTACGTCTACAGTCCATCTCGGCACATTAAAAATCCATAAATTAAATTAAACGTCCTCGGAATGTGTTGCCTTTTTACAAACGTTTGAGTGGTTGGCCGCTAAGTGGTACAGAATTTGTTATACTAAACTTTTTTTTATTATTTTATTTTTACAATTTCTCCTTTTTTTTCTTAGCCAGAGCTCCAAGGTTCACCAATGGCAGAAGCAGCAAAAGAAGAAATTCTAGTAGTGGTAGCAGCTTCTGTTGTAGAAAAAACAACAACACTACGACAAGTGCAAGAAGAAGACCAACAACAACAAATCAGAGGAGCAGCAGCAGCAGCAGCAGCAGCAAAAAAAAAAAGGACAGGTATGAGATGACAAATACCACCCACCCAACCAATCGACCAGAATCGACAACAGGAGACAAAACCAACACACACACACACACATCACACACACACACACACACACACACACACACCCCACACAACACACACACACACACACACACACAGCACGCATACACACACAAAGCACACTCAACAAACCAATCTAAAAAATCATCCTGCCTATTGGAAAAAAGCAACACACAAGTCTCACCCGGCCAAAAGCAGATGAAAACGAGGGCGATGACGCCCCATATCAGCACGCAGAGAACAGAGGGGGCCTTCCCATCCCCTCTGTGGCAGCAGCCGCAGAAGCAGAGACAGCAGGGCACAAAGAAGCCCACCAGCAGAAAAAACACCAGCAAAGAGATGCCCAATGCCAGGCAAACTTGGAAGCGGATAGGAAGAGAGCCCAACGCTGCCTAGAAACACACACACACACACACACACACACACACACACACACACACACACACACACACACACACACACACACACACACACACACACTTAGAGTGAACAGACGTTAAACACACAACAACAACAACAACAACAACACACCACACACACACACACACACACACACACACACACACACACACACACACACACACACACACACACACGCGAACAGCTTCATCATCGGCATCTACAAATTTAAACACATACACACACGCGCGCGCGCGCGCGTTTATGCGCACAAGCATCATGGCATACCACACCACACCACAACACTGACGTCAACACCAGCAGCTCTCTTCATTTGTGGCACTCGTGAGCCAATGCCTGGGTTTCATCCCCGCTGTTTGACGTCCATTCAAGAGTGCTGCACTTGCACTATATGATGCTTTTTGTTCTGTTTTTCTTCTTCTTCTTCTTCTTCTTCTTCTTCTTCTTCTTCTTCACCACCAGGCTGTGCCCTTCAAGTTGAGATTTGAAAGACTGGGAACTTGTGACATGATCACACCACTCCCTTAGTCTTTTCTAGACTATGACAAGATCTTCACGGGGTCTGTGGTTTATATGATGATGATGATGATGATGATGATCATCATCATCATCTCTCCTCATCTGTCACATGGTGTAGGAAGGAGATGCCAAAAAAATCTTCCTGAGCACCGTAGCTAAGATGTTTCAATTCTTTGATGTCCAAGACTAGCATTCGTACTGATTACGGAAAGGTCACGTGCAGACAATAATTTCAATCCTATCCAGCGAATCAGGTTTCTGTCTTTCCAGACTAGTTTGCTCTTGCCATAGCTGGTCATGTCTGTCCAGCTCTTTAAAATACCTCTAGTTTTGATTCCTCCTCATATCATAGATAATGGATCCTAGACACAGGAAGTTTTGGTCATTATCTGAAGTTCTTGCCCATTGAATGTTAAACTGGATGAGATTGGACTTTCACCGTCCATGATACACTTCGATACTTTGTCCAAGTGTTTCCTCAAGTTAGCAGTTCTTGTTCCAGATTGTACAAGGGGAGGAGTTCTCGCACTTGCTCCGTTCCTGCAAGTCCATCAACGTCATATGCAAAATGAAGGCCTGTGCTGGTTCTCCCTTCCATGCTGACTGAGCCCTGCTAGTCTTCAAACATCACTTTGTGATGCGATCTTAACAGATGTCTATTTCGAGAGAGACAGGGCACTGGCGTGCACCAGCCGACATACTGCTTCATTCTTCCTAAAGTTTTGTTGGGAGGTGGTCAATAGGGCGGCCTGCCATTCTGAAGTGAATCTATTGCCTCTTCTTTCTCTTGGAATGCACAAGTTATCTCCATTTGCCCCCTCTCTCTCTGTTCAGGATGTTGGGGTTCCCCTAATGCCTGGTTGTACAGTTTTTGACAATATTCTGTCAACCTGGTTGTAATTGCACGGCGTTTGTGGTTTTTTCGTGTGAGGCACTTCCCATCTTGACCGTATATCTTGATTGCAATTGACATCTGACCTCTGCCCTCTGGTGAAGTTTTTCAAAGTTTTATGGAACATCCTCCTGTTGCTTATTTCCCCCACCCCCGGACAAAACAACTTTGCTCAGCTTCTTTACACTGCTGTTCAACCCACACTTCTTTAACAAGTTGAATACTTTTTTCGATTTTTAAAAAAACCTTGTACTCTGCAGCTCCTGTGTATGTCTGATATGCTTCAGTTCTCCCCTGGCATCGTTTCTTTCAAGAATCTCATTTGCCATCCATGGTTTACTCTTTAAGCACTGATTTCCAAGAAAAACATTTTGGCTGTCCCTGTCATGATTCCATGTAAGGTTTTGTCAGCACTTCCATGTCTGCCTCTGATGCCAACAACGGAACAAGCATACTGCCTGATTTTCTTTGACAGGACTCTTGGTATGGTAGGATCCTACCGCGCCTGAAATTTTCCAGGCAAAAGTAGGTCGTTTTCTGTTAGGTCTTGCAATTCAATCATCTGTAAATGATATTGTGGTTCATAAGTTTTACAACAACGTATGCCTCTCTCTCTTTTAATTTTTTTTCCTTTTTACTACTTCTACTACTACTTCTACTGGGGACGGGGTAGCTCAGTGGTCAGAGCACTCGCTATCCCCAATGTTAAGCAGCATCGAGCGTGGTTACCAACTGGGCGGGTGACCGTTTGCTCGCCTTGGCTTCATTACAGTCCCCCAGTTGTAAACAGGTACCTGCATCTTAAGGGTCAGGGAAGGTAAAGCAGCGAGGGAGAGGAGACGGGCACCGCCCTCAATATGCTGGCTCCTGGAGAAGCCGAGGTCTCTGATGCCTCGCTCCCCGACAACCACACAGTTATAGGACACCTTTACCTTTTGCTACTACTACTACTACTACTACTACTACTATTACTACTTCTGCTACTACTACTGTTGCTGCAGCTGCAGCTGATGATGATAACGATGATGCTACTACTACTAGACCTTTACTGCTTCTTTTGTCGCTGCTGAGCTACTTCTACCACTGCTGCTGCTGCTTTTACTGATTCTACCATATTAATAGTCTACTAACAGTGACCATCACTTATCGTCATCACCATAACAAGACATCAAAGCCAAAAAAAAAAACCTACTGTAAAATAAAGCATCCCTCGTACCAACACTGTTCAACTTACTTTGAAATTACCCTTGCTTAGAAATATGACCAGATCTGAAACAAACAGAACAAAAAACGTGAGTGCACGCAGAGTACGTAACAGCAAATATAGGCCATGCACACACACACACACACACACACACACACACACACACACACACACACACACACACACACACCAATATGTACTGGTGCTGGAAGGGCAGATTCCTATAGTACTGGTGTTGGAAGGGCAGATTCCTATAGTACTGGTGCTGGAAGGGCAGATTCCTATAGTACTGGTGTTGGAAGGGCAGATTCCTATAGTGCTGGTGCTGGAAGGGCAGATTCCTATAGTACTGGTGCTGGAAGGGCAGATTCCTTTAGCGCTGGTGTTGGAAGGGCAGATTCCTATAGTGCTGGTGTTGGAAGGGCAGATTCCTATAGTGCTGGTGTTGGAAGGGCAGATTCCTATAGTGCTGGTGCTGGAAAGACAGATTCCTATAGTGCTGGTGTTGGAAGGGCAGATTCCTATAGTGCTGGTGCTGGAAGGGCAGATTCCTATAGTGCTGGTGTTGGAAGGGCAGATTCCTATAGTGCTGGTGTCGGAGGAATGTGGTGATGGTGATCCCCCACAGGAGGTGGAAGGCTCAGTCTGACCCAGTAATCAGCCTATTGCTGTTCTCAGTGTGGGGCTGTGTGGGTCCTGTCCTGCGCACGTAAGATCGATACCAGCACTGGTCACTCCATGCTAGTCGAGTGATCTCAAAGGATCGATCTCATTTTGATGAATTGGCCAGGTTTGGTGGGACCGCTCCCAAAACTTTGGGTAGAACATTTTCTGGTGAAGTGTCAGACATCTGACATGGAGGGTACAGATTCCACCGGAGTTAACATTGCTTCTAACTTGTTCCCTTGCCATTCGTTGGAGTGATACGTGAAACCAAGGTCTTGTGAATGTGGTACATATTCAGCACCCTGCAAACACGATAACAAGATCGCTGGTGTTGAGGTAACGCGCCTGCATAGAAAGCGAAAAGTCTTGGTCGAAAGTGTGCGGTGGTTCGAATCCCGTTTGGACCCGAAACTTTCCCCCAGCCATTAGACCATGAGTGGTGGTCTTGGTGCTAGTCCTTCCGATGAGACGATAAACGGAGGTAACGTGTGCCACAGATAATTATTTAGCGCACATAAAAGAACCCAAGACAACAGTTGAACCTGGTAAAATTCTGCACAAAAAAGCCACTCTGGTAGGGAAACGAATACAGTTGCAGACAGAAAAGAGGGTGGCGCTGCTCTTGTGGAGACGCGCTCTCCCCGGTGAGATCAGCCCGAATTTCACACAGAGAAATTTCCGTGACTGAAATAAAATAAAATTTTAAAAAATAAAAACGTGCCCGTTTTTCATGTCAGAGTAGACCAGTTATGGCCAGTGGAAGGGGTGACACACCAATACCCAGGAAGATGTATTAGCAATTTGGGTTAGGCAGATTTTGACAGGTTTACTAGGAAGATGGCTTGGCTGATTGGGTTTAACATGTATGAGATGTTTCCCATCCCATCTTGATGAAAACTGAATGGGCATGTCCCTGTGATTGAACATAATATTGTTGTCATTTATGGTTAGTCATTCAGGTTTATAGTGTGTGCGCTGTTGACCATGAAACTTCAGCCCCCACCCTCTGTGTGTATATATATATATATATATATATATATATATATATATATATATATATATATATATATATATATATATATAGAACGCTCGCCTATATATAGAACGCTCGCCTTAGCAAAAATCTCACCATTAAATTTGTGAACCTCGGAGCTCTAGCCCAGGAAAAAAGCCGAGAAATGTTTCAGGTGCTTTTAGGGGTAGCAGATACAAACTACCATTTACTGCAACCCTGTCTGGCCCGGATTATTACTTTTTTTTTTAAAAAAGGTTTTTGTTTTCGTTTTGGTAAAGTGCCTGTGGACCTTTTTACATTGTACCTCTACCACCCAACTTTCTATGATCAAGCCATTGTTTTGGGGCCTCCCTCTAAAAAAAAAAAAGGTATGCATGTTGCATATATAGATCTATGAATTATAAATCCGAACTACTCAGGGTTTAGTCATTGTTTGTGTGTTCCTCAGTTTGCGCTGTGAGGTTCACCAGTGGGGAGATTTCGGGTGTGTGACCGTTTTCCCTCAATGAAGGTAAGGGCATACCGACTTCCAGGACGATGTCTAACCACGACACCAGTGTGCATGTGCTTTTATCATGTTGTTTTCCGTTCCTACCGGCACACAACGGCCTACTCTCCCAAAAGGCGGAACGTGTGTTGACACGTGCGCAAGATGTTCTGCGTGCGTTAGCAAACGGGAACCCGGTTTACAGTCTCATCCATCCAAGGACTGCACAGTCAGTAAAAGCTGAACACTGGATGTAGACATGATCCGAGCTTTTGTTTATTACAGGGTGCTTTTGACTACCAAACAAAGCACTGTACACACAAACCAAGGCACTAAACACTACTCTTTCCAAACGGGCTTAGGGAGAGTCGCCCTCGGACAGAATGAAGCTAGAAAGACGGTGAGGTTCCACTGACTGTATGGATAACCAGGGCCGAAAGTTGTGGAAGATATTGATCTCGCGAAGTTATAGAAAGGCAGCAAGCCCCCATCTACCATGGAACCCTTGGCGTGGGCATGGTACTCGGCAGTTCCAGAAAAATTGGCAAACACGATATTGCTCTGACCGTCAGCCTGGTTCCCGTACTCGTCTGAGAAGTACTCTGGATCCGCGGCGGAGACAACCACAGGCAGCCTGCCTGCCAACTTGGGCCAAAGGACGCAAAGGAGGATGCAAACTCGCATGCTGCTTTTCCACTTGTTGTCTACGATCACTCCAGGGGTTACACAGTCCAAGTCACTGACCCATATGGTTCTGCGAGGTCTAAACCCTCCCCATAGCGGGCAAACGCAATCATATCCGCTCTCACACAGGGATCATCTTGAACCGTCTTCTCCCCTCCACGCCTACTTGTAGAATGACGTCAAAACTCTGACTTCGTTGCGTGTGTCTGCTTCCTGTACGTACTTCCACGCAATAACTCTACTTCAAAAGTTGCCAGGAAATAAAAATCCACTAAATTTTTTTTTTACATTTTGTTTCAATAACTTTGGCAAAAACACAAAAAAATGTTTGCTCAACGTCCGGGTGGCCAAGAATTCTTGCAAATTTCTACGCTTTACAAAACAAGTTTTCGAGGAGCAGGTTTGACATTACTTTTCTAAGATATTTGTAGAAATAATAAAATCACTGTGCTATATACCTGCCTAGTAGTTTTGGCAATTGAAGGATAACACTGTAGGCTAATTCCAAATAGTGATGTGGCTACCTCTTACCAGGAACTGTTTTGTTTGTTGTTTGAGTGATGAGTTTTGTTTGTTTGTTTGATTTTTGTTTGATTGGTTGTTGTTGTTTTTTATCTGATAAGCTTTTTAAGTGTAAAAGACAGAATCTGTGCCTATACATTTTGTTTTCTGGTTCCTAAAAGAAGGCAGGGAGGGATCTAGTGACCCCATTTACAAGGCCACTTATAGACCTGCTTTGGTCTGCAAGTGAACAATGTTTTCACACGAACTGCAAATGAAAAGCCATCTTTTTTTTCTGTGTTTTTTCCCCCGCCACAGCAGTAGTAAATGTTGACTTTCCCGAAACCCCAACTGGATCTAGTGATACCGTTGCAGTAGCTAGCATGGTTGTTTTACCACAGGAAATGGGCATATACGTTTTTTTGGTTCGTTTTTTTTTTTTTTTTTTTTTGGGGGGGGGGGGTTGTTTGGTTGGTTTTTTTTTAATCTAGCCATGCGTGTGGGTATTTTGCTTTGCTTTATTATTTTCTTGAAAGGGGTGGGAGTGGGCGGGTGAGAGGCGTTGTCAACAAGGGGCGGAAGAAAAAGTAACATGAACATTAAACTGGTGACAAACATTTAACATTTAATGTAACACCAAGGGCAATAAACTAATATACTCTTGTTTACGACCCCACTGACAACGTCGATGCGGAAACGGGGGGAGGGGGGAAGGGGGGGGGCCGCAGAGAGAGAGAGAGAGAGAGAGAGAGAGAGAGAGAGAGAGGAGAGAGAGAGAGAGAGAGAAGAGAGCATGTTCATAGTATAAAAAAACACCAAACAAACAAAACACAGATAGATAGAGGAAGAGACAGACAGACGGATTTGGGAAGAATATGAAGGTTTTGATTTGTAGATGCAAAGAGAGAGAGAGAGAGAGAGAGAGAGAGAGAGAGAGAGAGAGAGAGAGAGATTGGAAGGCTATAATTATCTCTCAAATACAGCAAAGCTCCGTACACAGATAATTAAAAGCAAAATAAACCGGGGAAAACCGCATAGGTCTATTTAGATCTACGTCACAGCGAAGAAATCGGAATTTGCAAAAGAAAATACAGCTACACATGTCGATGTTAGGTATACGTCACAGTCAAATGGTTACATGCAGACACGCATGCGTGCGCGTGCGTCACACACACACACACATGGGGAACGGGGTAGCCTGGCTGGTTAGAGCGTTGTGCATTACGCTTGTGATCTACTGGCCGGGTTTCGAATCCCGTTCAAGGGGATATTTTCCCTGGAGTTAACATCAGTGCCGACTCCACTCACATCAGAAGTTCTTCGGATGAGACTTACAGGGTGATTTTCAGAAAAAAAAATTCCAATACTAACTTTTTTAAAACCATAGCCGGCATCCACACTGTCTGTGTGTAGGCTTTAAATGAACACCTAAAATGCACACTACAGGAATAACAGACCATAGCAAACCAACCTTATAAGATTCAAAATGAGGAATATTACAATGAATTGAGGTTAAGACGAGCAGTTGCAGAGTTTAACATCGACAAATCCATATTCTACCTGTCTAACGTCACTTTATGGGGGACGGGATAGCTCAGTGGTCAGAGCACTCGCTTTCTCACAGCTAAAGGTTAAGCAGCATCGAGCGTGGTTACCACCTGGATGGGTGACTGTTTGCGCGCCTTGGCTTCAGTACAGTCCCCCAAATCACCCAGCTGTCAACGGGTCCCTGCCTCTTTAGGGTCAGGGAAGGTAAAGCAGCGAGGGAGAGGAGATAGGCCCGCCCTCAATATGAAGTGAGGTCTCTGACGCCTAGCTCCCCTACGACCACATAGGTTAGGGACACCTTTAATATCACTTTTTAGTGGATAGACGTTAAAACGAAGCCACAGATCATATTCTAGAACACACGTCAATAAGCCTGTGATCAATAATTATTCTTCTGAATGTTCAAACACAGCCTCGAACCGTATCTATAATAAAGAAGGCTTCGTGTGTAGTTGTACTGAATTCCTTGTTTCGTTTAGCTGTATTTCTTCATGTTTATGAACACCAACCAATCCTGGCTTAATTAACACAGAAAGTCAACATCTCTGTGTGTGCGAATGCCTCCTTTTGTTTCTGCATGTGCGCATGCATGTACACTCGTGTTTGCGCTGTGTGTGTGTGTGTGCGTATGAGAAAAGAAACACATGCTCCTATTGGGAAAGATGCAAGCTTATCAGGCTGTGGTTTTAATGTCAGGTTTTAACTTGATGATTTATAGCTCTAACTAGGGTTCGTTTCTGACTTAAGTTTTGCCTTAACGATTGTTGAGGGTTTTATCATCGTCGTCGTCATCATCATCATCATCATCATCGTCGTCGTCGTCGTCGTCATCATCATCGTCGTCGTCGTCACCACCACCACCACCACCACCACCACCACCACCATCATCATCGTCATCATCATCATCATCAATGATGGTTGTTGCTTGTAAACAAAAGAAATACGCCAAGTGAAACAAGGAATTCAATACAAAATTAATGAATCACAATTATTTATTATTATCATTATCATTCTTGTTGTTGTTGTTGTTGTTGTTGTTGTTGTTCTTCTTCTTCTTCTTCTTCTTCTCCTCCTCCTCCTCATCATCATCATCATCATCATATTCTTCTTCTTTTTCTTGTTATAATTATTATTATTATTATCATTATTACTATTATCTGGGAATCCCCGAAGCAGGAATGCGGATGCCTTCATTATGGGTTATAAACGGTCTCATACTCAAAACCTCACCATTGGTGAACCTCGGAGCTCTAGCTGAGAAACAGGGGAAAATTATCAGGGAAGACTTTTTGTAAACACTAAAGTTTCTTTCTGTCTGTCTGTCTTTCTTTCTTTCCGCTCTGTTCTCTTTTTCTCTTTTTTCTTTCATCCTTCTTTCTTCTTTCATTTTCTGATGTACCATTATCTTTTTTTTTCTTTGAAGATTAATCGTTTCGAAAACAAATGTTCCTTTCATTTGCTTGCTTTCTTTTTGTGTTATTTTATTTTTTTAAAATTCCTTTTCTCTCTTTTTCTCTCTCTTTCTTTTGTTTTCTTCTCTTTCCTTTTTTGTTGTTGCTTGCTTTCTGTTTTTTTTCTTTCTTCCTTTCACTCTTCTGCTTTTCTTTGCTTCCTCTTTTTGTGTACGTAATGGCCCTTTATTTGTCTTGATTTCATTCCTTCTTTTGCTTCTGTCTTTTTTCGTTAAAGTATTTTTTGGGATTGTCTGATACATTTTTTTCTTTGTTTCTCGGATGGAACTCCGAGATTTGCTAATGATGAGAGTTTTTGTGAATGCGACCGTTTACCCATCGTTCAATAAAAGGTAGCTGCATTCCGGCTTGTAGGAGACGACACCAGTGTGTATGCGCTTTATTTTCACATCCGTTCTCACCGGCACAGAATGGTCTACTCTTCCGAAAGGCGGAAAGGGCGATGCAATGCGACGCGCAATGCGTTTAGTTGCTCGTGCACGTGCAGGTATGTATGTGTGCGCTTGTGGACGAACATCCGAGCATACGTAAGAAAATGTGTGCTGGCGCTCCTGCAGCCGCGCCTCTATGTGTGTGTGTATGTGTGTGTGTGTGTGTGTGTGTGTGTGTGCGTGCGTGCGTGGTCGTGCGTGCGTGGTGGTGCGTGGTGTGTGTGTGTGTGTTGTTGTGTGTGCAAAAAAACAACCCCGCGCATAAGTATTTGTACATTATGTGTACACGCGCACGAACATCTAATCTATCTATCTATCTATCTATCTATCTATCTATCTATGCACGCCAGTGCCTGTGTGATGCCTATAATATGCGTGTATTCGCACGAGGGGGCACCTGCCCATGAGTGTGTATGCGTGTGGTGTATATGATCAGGCGCATTTTCGAGCAGAGATACCAGCGATTAGTTATAAATCACACACTCCCCCCCCCCCCCCCCACCACCACTCCCTTCCCACCCCTTTCTATCCAGCACACACACACACACACACATAAGCACACTGACCAAACCACAGCTGCTATAGACTCCAGCTCCTGTAGCAGCTGTTCATATTCTCACACAGCTAAACTTGGTTTGGTCTTTATGGCCGCAGTACTTCACGCTGTCCGATAGTGGGATAGACCTACAGCCCAATCATGTTTTGCCTTCGCGATAACCATCCATAAAACACCCCTCAGTTTATTTTGTGACAGGCAAGATACCATCGGTCAGGTGTAACTCCACGCCACTGTGTTACTCATCGCAACCCGGTGCTGAAACTCATTTCTCTTTTATAAAACTTGTTGTCTACAGTGGTTGGTTGGATAATCGGGTTGGACTGCGTCAGTGTAACAGTTACTACTACACCTTCTGTGAATAATTGAGAGAACGGTCACTTTAGTGGCGTTGTATTATTTGTAAATCCAGGACTCCGTTTTAGTTAGTGCTACTAGCTTCTGTGAATAATTGAGACAGCGGTCCCTTCAAGTGGTATTGTATGTATCATTTGTAAAGCCACGACATCTTTTTGAGTTAGTACTACTACCTTCTTTCTGTAAATATGTGATAATTGTTATATCATTTGTATATCCACGACTCCTTAACGGGTGTATCAATTGACCACAGTGAGTCGTTAAACTCGTGGCAAAAAACTAAACAAAACAAAAAACCCCATATCACCACCCCCAAAAAAAAGAAAAAAGAAAAAAAAGAAAACAACAACAACAACAAAACACAACCCCGAAAACGCGAAAGAAAGACAGAAACGAAGGGTTTTACTGCGAAGGCCTGTGCAACGTGTTGTCTGTCCATTGAACCACTGCACAAGGCGTGGACTGGTGTCTGGCTATTAACTGGCTACATGATGAAGACGATCCTGTTCCTTTGTTTTCTCTGCAGTCTTCTTCGCGGTGCCGGGGCAGTGGCGGGTAAGATATAGTTCTTTTGTAGGATCAGTTTGTTTGGTGTTTTGGGATTTTAATGTTGTTGTTGTTGTTGTGGTGGTGGTGGTGGTGGTTGTGGTTGTGGTCTGGTGTGGTGGTGGTGGTGGTGTTGTGTGTATGTGTGTGCGTGCGAGAGAGAGAGAGAGAGAGAGAGAAGAGAGAGAGAGAGAGAGAGAGAGAGAGAGAGAGAGAGAGAGAGAGACATTATATCTTAAAGTGACATGAACCATTCTCTTTCTTCTCCTCATTCGTTCTACCACAAATATACCTACAAATACCCTTATAGACTAGGAACTCATTACTGCTCTCTCTCTCTGTTTGGTAGTGGAAATTACAACCAGGGATTATTATTATGTATGTATGTATGTAGTTATCTCTGTTTTGTTTCGTTTGTTTGTTAGCTTTTTAACTAAAGTTTGAAGCAATGAATTCAACGTTATTTGATCGGGTACGTTTTGGTTTTTCTTTCCCTTTTTTTGTTTATTGGTTTGCACTAGTGTAGTAGTTGAGAATTTATATTTTTATATTATACAGTTCTCTCTTTCTCTCAAAGAATTTGTCTCTCTTACTTACAATGCGTAGATGTTCATTTTATGACTTTATTGGGTTTTTTTCCTCTTTATTGTGTGAGTGTATGGGTATTAGGCTTGCTTTATCAGAATGACATTCAATTTGTATGAGTATAATCAAAAAGTGTTGATGGTGATCGTGTGCTGTCTTGAGCATTATATATTTAGTAGTATCCCTGAAACGCACTTCTCTCTCTCAATGACTGTATAGAGACTTGGATTTTTTCTTTTCTTTCTTGTTTTTATTGTGTGAGTGTATGGGTATTGAGCTTATTTCATTATCATGACATATATAATTTGAACGAGTATAAACAAAATGAGTGTTGATGGTGATCGTGTACTGTTTTGAGAATTATGTATTTAATATTATCTCTTAAATACAGACCCCCCCCCCTCCTCTCTCCTTTTATTGTTTTGCTTATAGATGTAGCTTTTGTGTATCCTGATGAAGAACATATTCTTCCTTTATATTTTCAATATTTAATTGGGCTTGTCGGATGTACTTGCATTTTAATGAATGCCCTATTTCAACATCTTATTGTTACGTGTAACAACTATGTGTACCATTTTACAATGTGTAGATGCTTATTCTTATGACTTTATAAGTTTGTTTTTTTCCCCTTGGTTTTGTTGTTGTTTGTTTATTTGTTTTTCTCTTTTTTTTTTTTTTTTTTAATTCCTCGTTGATTTTTGTTGTTGTTTTTTGGGGTGGGGGAGGGGGTCTTTTTGTTGTTGTTTTTTGGGGGTGGGGGTGGGGGAGGGGTCTTTTTGTTGAGCTTCTTTTTTAGGGGGGGGGGGGGGGGGGGCGTGTTTTGAGGATTTTCTTTTATTTGTTAGGTCTTTTTGTTTTTTTGAAAGGGTTACTTCCCTTTGTTTCTACTGTGTGAGAGTATGAGTATTAGGTTATTTTTAAGATGTATCCTTACGGGCGGGGACTGGATGTAAAAAAGCACATGAGTGCTTATTCATTATCCTCGAAATACAAGAATTTGTCATTGTCATTCTCACGTGTCTTTGTTTCCCTATTGGAGTGACATTTTCTACATAATTTTGCCTGCAAAAACCCTCTTGTTGCCTTGGGTTCTTTTACGTGCGCTAAATGCGTGTTACACACTGGACTTCGGTTTATTGTCTCATCCGAAAGACTAGCACCCAGACCACCACTCATGGTCTAGATCTAGTTGATTGGGAGGGGGGGGGGGAGAGTTTCGGTAACAAACGGGAGACTGAACCATCACGCACTTCCAACCCGTACTTTTCGCATTCTAGGCAGGTGTGTTACTTCTTTATCACCCGTGTGAGTGTGTGTATGTGTGTGTGTGTGTGTGTGTGTGTGTGTGTGTGTGTGTGTGTTTATTTATTTATTAATTCTTTTATTTATTCTTGTATATCGAGGATAATGGAATAAGCACTCATGTGCTTTTTTTTTACATTCAGTCCCCGTGTGTATGCGGTTTTGAAAATTTTGTCATGTTTCCACCGGCACGCAATGGCCTACTCTTCCGAAAAGCGGAACAGGATTTAACGTGTGCGCAAGATGTTCTGCATGCGTTCGAACACGGGGCCTCGGTTTATAGTCTCATCCGCCGTGTGTGTGTGTGTGTGTGTGTGTGTGTGTGTGTGTGTGTGTGTGTGTGTGTGTGTGAGCGCGTGCCCTGACATTCATGTGTATGTGGACAGGCTGTGTGTGTGTGTGTGTGTGTGTGTGTGTGTGTGTGTGTGTGTGTGTGTGTGTGTGTGTGTGCACGTGAGCACGACTGTTCTATGTCTGTGTGCACGTGCTCATGTCTATGTATTTGAACGCGTCTCCTGACATTCGTGTGCATGTGGGCAGGTTGTGTGTGTGTGTGTGTGTGTGTGTTGTGTTGTGTGTGCACGCGTGGTCTATGTCTGTGTGCGCGTGCTCATGTCTATGTTTATGTATTTGAAAGCGTGTCCCCTGACATTCGTGTGCATGTGGGCAGGTTGTGAAGAGGTGGCAGAGACCGGCATGTGCCGGGGGTACATGCCTCGCTTCTGGTTCAACGCCCAGAAAGGCCTGTGTGAAGAGTTCATCTATGGCGGCTGTGGCGGCAACGCCAACAACTACCACACAGAGGAGCAGTGCAAAGCCGCCTGCATGCCGCACGAGCTGTGACGCATTCATTTTCTGTCCCTGGTCTGTCAGCATTATGACGTAAAATTTGGCGATCTGATGACGTCGATTGGATTGTGGTGGTTAGGAAGTGATTGAAAGTTGAGAAGTGACTTTTTTTCCGTGTACTGAAAATGTTTTGATTAAGCAGAAATTTATTCGAGTTTTGTTACAAAACAGGTACATTTGGTACGTTTTAATAATTTTGACAGGATAACAAGTAATATGACAAAAGTCTTGTCTGTATACATGCGTAACTTTGCCCACAAATTGTGAAATGAGTTTGATGGATTAAAACGAGTTGATGCTACTTCAGAGAGTATGTAAGCTTATTAGAGACGGAAAGAGAGAGAGAGAGAGAGAGAGAGAGAGAGAGAGATTATTTTTCAAGGGTAACACAATAAGCATGCGTATACTTTTTTCATCCGGCCCTTGCCCTGATTAGGGACTATCAACAAAACAAAGGCAAAAATCTAACTACAACAACGACAACATGATTTTTAAAAAAATTATATATTTAACAATACATAATCCCTAACTGACTTGAGCATTAATTTCGAGAGTACATAGATTCCTTTCTTATTTTTTTTTTTATTTTTTTTTGATAAGAAAATGAGATATACGGAGAAAGAGATAAATTTCAAATAAATCATAAACAATACAATTGAAAGCATCATACTAAAATTTAAAATTATTACTTGATAAAGAAAGAGAGAAGGGAGACAGCAAGAGAGGAAGAGAGAGAGAGAGAGAGAGAGAGAGAGAGAGAGAGAGATTACACGCATTCTTGCTAACGTTCGCACACATGCCTGTGTTTAGAAGGGTACGAGCACAGATCATAAGGTTACAGTTCATAGGTCATAGGTTAAATCACCCACAACATGAACAGTCAGACAACATCTATTCATTTCAATCTGGGCCTGGCTGTCCCCCTACCAACTGAAGCACAAGCCTTCCACAAAACGGCAGTCTTTTCTTTTTTCTTCCTTTTTGTTTTCCTTCCTCCGCTAGAGCTCCGAGGTTCACCACTGGTGAAATTTTGCGTTTGGTTCGTTTTCTCACCAGTAAGATAGCGTACTCCGACTTTGGGGATATGTCTAACACAACACCAGTGTGGATACTTTAAAAAAATTTTTTTAATCGTCATCCATTCGTTCCTACCCGCACACAATGGCCTACTCTTCCAAAGGGCGGAAATGGTTTTAACGTGTGTGCATCATGTTCTGCGTGTGTTTTGCACATGGGACCATGGTTTGTAGTCTCATCGAAAGACTTTCGGGGAAGTAAAGTCGGCACTGATGCTAATTCTAAGGAGGAAAACCCCCTCTCAAATAATTATGTGTCTCGGACCTGCAAAGTCAGATCACGAGCTCAACGTTCTAACCACTTAGGTACCACCACCACCACCCCACCCTCAACCATACATCATTTATTTTTGCTAGACGACCATGTGGTAACTTGTACAGAACCTGCTTCCTGGTAAGCAACAAGCAATGCCCGGGAAAGCACTTTTCCCGTCAGTCTCACACCAGACTATTGTAAACCTTTTATTAGACCGTCACTCTATGAATCACAGTGTAACAGAGGTCTTCCTCACAGCTGTCTATGGTACGGTCTTACGTCATATCGATTCCGACATGGCTTTTTCCATGAATCTTTTTTTAAGGCTGCGTCATCTGTGTCACTGCCACACTCCCCATACCACTCATCCCTATCTCGTAAATATCCCCTTTACTATGAATGCTTTTACTTTACCAAATCTGTCTACGACTCTGTCCTATTTCTACTAATTATGATAACAAAACAACCCCAAACAAGTACTGTAAAGAAAAGCAGACTTTTTATTTTGGAAAATAAAATTAGAGTTACCGTCCTCATGCCTGTTAGCGAAGGCGGATTCGCCATTTCATTCCCAATCAGCCCTATCTTCAATCATTTTCTTTAAATGCCCCCTCCCCCTACACGTCTCTCGACACAAACCCAAGACTCTCACACTTCGCTGCTATCATCAGGAAACCCTTGCAGCTGGGTCTGACAGTGGAGAAGAGGAGGAGAAGGAGGAGGAGGAGGACTAGGGGGAGGGAGATTAACTGCAGGCATCACTGTCAGGGCCGGAAGAAGTAAATGGCATCTTCTACATTGACCCGCAGTCGGGTGAGGTCAGAGGCAGAATAGCACGGAGTGAGTGAGGGGGACGTACCACCGACCTATCACCATGGGAAGCACCCGGTCTGCACCGACAACGCCGTTGAATCTGGAACAGAGACAGAGGGAAGTGAGGTAGGGTTGGGGTGGAGAAGAAGAGCGGAAGGGGGGGAGAGGTTATTCACTGACACCCTATGATTATGTGGTCGTCAACAGCGTCAGACAGTGGTCTTCGAGTTAGTCTCTGATTTTAACTGGGTGGGTTGGTGTCGGTTACATGGTATGCACTGCAAGTAATCTGATAATTGTGTGTATGTTTAATTCATCCTATACCTCAACCTACACCACCCATCAATAGTTGCTCACTGACCACCGTGATTACACTGTGAATGTGCTGTGATGTGTAAGTATGTGTGCTGTGGTAGTTGTTCCACTGTGTGTGTGTGTGAGTAAGCAATCAGTAACCTGCGTCTTTATCATCCCAATATCCAAGGAGCTTCATCTCAACCCAATCAATTTTATCATCTCATGCCATCGCCGCGCATTACTCATTCGCAAAACTTACGCACATTTTACAAAGCACACGCAGAACATCAATACCCCCACCCACCAATAAAACAAAAGCAAACAAGAAACCCCGAAGACCAACACCTCGGAAACCTGGTGTTTCTTTTGGCAAATCCTGAGGTTTTGAATCTTCTCCGGATCTCCTCAGTGACGTCATTGAGATTCCTAGGTCACTTCCTGTTGACATGGCGCCAGCTGGAGATGACATCAGACCTGATGTGACGCCACAAGGGCACATCATGACGACCTCACAAGAGGGTGGGACACAAGCTGAGCACTCGGGACACTGGGGAAGGGATGCTGAGGATTTAGCAGTTGGGGGATGCTCCATGGACGGCTGAACACCTGTGTTATGAGAAGAGCTCAACGAGGCTTGTGGCAAGGGTTAGACACGGTGGTGGGAGGGTGGGGTTTTGTAAAGGATTGGCCGATTTCCGAGGTGTCGGTGGTCGTTTGCAATATGTCAGTACCTGGCGGAAAAAATGTCAGGAATATTTTGTTTTGGAATTAGTTACTATTGGTAACAGCTGCAGCAGCAGCAGCAGCAACAACAACAACATCAACAGAAGCAGCAATAGTATCAGCAGCAACAATCCTGTCTGGATGCACCTCATCTCTCTTCCACTATTGTTCGTGTTGCTTGGAAGCAGTCCCACAATGTATTGCTCTGGTTCCTAAAACTTCCTCTGCCTGAAACTCGGCTTTTCTCCTCCGGGAAAGGAGTATAAAACAAGAGCAGCATTACCCATTAATTTTTTTTCCTGTCTAGTCTGCATCTTGTGTTCACCTTTCCTTTCAAAAGTGTTTTTAAGAGAAGTGTTGGCAGTGATTCCAGAGAAGTGTTGGCAGTGATTCCAGAGAAGTGTTGGCAGTGATTCCAGAGAAGTGTTGGCAGTGATTCCAGAGAAGTGTTGGCAGTGATTCCAGAGAAGTGTTGACAGTGTTTACAGAGAAGTGTTGGCAGTGATTCCAGAGAAGTGTTGACAGTGTTTACAGAGAAGTGTTGGCAGTGATTCCAGAGAAGTGTTGACAGTGTTTACAGAGAAGTGTTGACAGTGTTGCAGATATACAGTTTGAGATACCAAAAAAAGAGAGTGGGAAGAAGGGCAGACAGTCAAACTGAACTGAAAGAGACGATTTAATTTTAAACTACAGAAAAACTAGGTTAGATGATATCTACACACACGCGCGCGCGCGCACGCACACACTTAATACACACATTTAATACACACACATAATACACACATAATAGACACACATGCACACACGCACATACATACACATACACCCGCGCTGTTTGCTGTCACCGTGAGAATCACAGTGCCTGGCCTCGAACGGAGAACATAAGTGATGAAGATTGCTGACTTTCAGACAGGGGTTTCTGGCAGGTAATGGTGGTACCCGGGGTGGAAGTTCCACCCGCCCGGCGCCAACATGACAGAATGAATGCTACCCGCGCCTTGCTCAACGGGTTACCCGGCCGTTCATTCCTTTTTTTCTGATCGATGTTTGTCAATAATTCTGCATTTGTATGTTGGGACACACAAGTGGTATAGACAGGAAGTTGGCACACACGCACACTCTCCCCAAAAGTCCTGCGGATGAGACTATAAACCGAGGCCACGTGTGCCAACGCACGCAGAACATCTTGCGCACACGTTAAATCCTGTTCCGCTTTTCGTAAGAGTAGGCCATTGTGTGCCGGTGGGAACAGATGACAGAATTCACCAAACCGCATACACACGGGGACTGGATGTAAAAAAAGCACATAAGTGTTTATTCTATTATCCTCAATATAAAAGAATAAAATTTTAAAAATAAAATTAAAATAAACATGCACGTGCACACATGTACACACACATGCATGCGCGTGCATACTCGCGCACGCACACACACAGATGCACGTGCACACACACACACACACACACACACACACACACACACACACGCGCGCGAGCGATTTGATGTCTAAACATGACACCAGTGCGCATGCAGTTTTGTTTTTTGTTTTTTTTAAATTTGTCATCGGTTCCTACCACCGGCGTGCAGTGGCCTACTCTTTCAAAAGGCGGAACTGGTTTTGACGTGTGTTCGAGATGCTCTGCATACGTTCGCACACGAGACCACACAGTTTATAGTCTCGTCCGAAGGACTTTCGGAGTTGTAGAGTTGGTGGTACTGATGTTAACTCCAAGGAGAAGCATCTCCATGGATGGTGCCTCTGTGGTGGCTCGATCACGATGACGAGCTCAAGGCTCTATCCACTGGGCTAGTCTGTCCCCCGTTTCTGTGTGATACGTGAATGTTCTGTGAATGTCTAACTCTTCAGATAGGTATTATGTGCCAACAAGTGGTCAAACACTCTGGCTAGGAAGGGATGAAATACAAAATAAAATAAAATTAAATTAAGTAATATAAAATCAATGTGTTTGTGTGAGTGAGTGTGTGGTGTGTGTGTGTGTGTGTGTGTGTGTGTGTGCGTGTGTGTGTGCGTGCGCGCGCGTATCTGTGTGCGTGCGTGCGTGCGCGCGCACGCGCGCGTGGGTGTCCTTGAAAATGAAATCAACAAAAATTACAGTATACAAAAATGTAAGATTTTACTACGAGTATTATTTCGTCACAATAAAAAAACAACCCAAAAACAACGCAAAACGCAAGAAGAGATATACATACAATATAATCTTTAATCACGTTCGTCATAACAGCAAATGCTTGGTTTGCTTCTGAAGAGAAAACAAACGCAACGATAATCGGAGCACTTGAGCAGTTACAAACACTTCTAGAAGAAATACAGGCTCCAGAGCTAACTAACTCATGCCTATGGGCGTTCCATCGCCATAAGATCGAAGGGAGGAAAGTCTCAGGCGATCTCTCTGTGACACAGGTCTGACTGCTTCACGGTTATCTTTCTTGCCAGGCGCCCAGGTCTATGGGGCGGAAGGAAGAGCAGTCCCTCACTGGGTTTCTGAAAGCAAATATCGGGGAGAAAAATGTGAAACATACAAAAAAATAAATAAAAGAAAATGAGAGAGTGTAAGAGAGAGAGAGAGAGAGACAGAGAGACAGAGAGAGAGAGAGAGAGAGAGAGAGAGAGAGAGAGAGAGAGAGAGAGAGAGAGAGAGAGAGAGAGAAGGGTGAGAAAGAGAGAGAGAGGAAGGAGAGAGATTTATGTATTCTTTTATTTCGAGGATAATGGAATAAGCACTCATGTGCTTTTTTCATTCAGTACCCGTGTGTATGCAGTTTTGTAAATTTTGTCATCCGTTCCCACCGGCACACAATGGCCTACACTTCCAAAAAGCGGAACGGGTTTAACGTGTGCGCAAGATGTTATGTGTGCATTCGCACACGGGTCCTCGGTTTATCGTCTCATCCGAAGAACTTTTGGGGAAAGTGGAATCAGCACTGATGTTAACTCCAGGGGAAAAATCCTCTTGAACGAGAATCGAACCCGGGTCAGCAGATCACGAATACATCACTCTAACCACCAGGCTATCCAGGGAGAGAGAGAGAGAGAGAAGAGAGAGAGAGAGAGGAGAGAGAGAGAGAGAGAGAGAGAGAGAGAGAGAGAGAGAGAGAGAAGAAGAAGAAGAAGAGAAGGAGGAAGAGAAGGAGGAGGAAGAGGAAGAAAATGAAAGTGAGGAAGACTTAAGAAGAGAACAAGAAGTAAAAGGACGAGAAGGAGAAGAAAGAGGAGGAAGAGAGGAGAAGAGGCAGGAAGGAAGAGGAGGAGGAGGGGCACAAGGAGAAAGGAGAGAACGAAGAGGGGGAAAGGAAGGGGTGGAGGACGAAGGGGAGAATGGAGGGAGGAGCACCTCGAGGAGGAGAAGAACAGACGAAGAAACGGAGGAGAGAAAGAGGAGAGAAGGATGACGATGAGAGGAGAAGAGGCAGATAGGAGGAGGAAGAGCAAGATGGAGGAGGAAGAGAAAGATGGAGGAAGAGGAGGAGAGGAGGAGAAGAGGAGGAAGAAAGAAGAGGAAGGAGGAAGAGGAGAGATGGAGGAAAGAGAGGAGGAGGAAGAGAAGGAGGAGAGAGAGAGGACGGAGAAATGGAGAAGAGGATGGAGGACAGAGAGAGAGAGGAGAAAGGATGAAGGAAGCGGAGTAGAAAGATAAAGAGAAAGATGGAGGAAGAGGAGGAGGAGGAAGAGGAGGAAAGTAGGAGAGAGGAGGATGGAGGAAGAGGAAGAAGAGGAGTATGGAGGAAAAGGAGAAGAGGAGGAGGATGGAGGAAGAGAGAGAGTGGAAAGAGGAGGATGGAGGAGGAGAAGAGTAGAGCAGGAGAGAGATGGAGGAGAGGAAAGAGGGCGATGGAGGAAAGGAGGAAGGGGAGGGAGGAGAAGGAGGAAGAGAAAGGATGGAGGAAAAAGGAGAGAAGGAAGGAGGAGAAGAAAGAGGAGGATGAGGAGGAAGAGGAGAGAGGAAAGACGAGGAAGAGAAGGATGGAGGAAGAGAGAAGGAGATGGGGGAGAAAGAGGAAGGAAATGGAGGAAGAGAGAGGATGGAAGAGGAGGAGGAAGAGGGTAGATGAACTGACCCCAAGGAAGCCTCCACAAAGGGGTTGACCTGCACGGCAGACATGGTGGTGGTAGCACACATCACGTCCGCTAGCCCCAGGCCTTCAATCGTCTGTATTTGGGCTGCACATCATCATCATCATCATCATCATCATCATCATCATCATCATCAATAACAACATCATCGTCGTCATCATCAACATCATCATCATCAATAATAATAATAACAACAACATCATAATCATCAACATCATCATCAATAACAACATCATCATCAACATCAACATCAACAACAACAAAATCATCATCGTCATCATCATCATCATCACCATCAGCAGCAGCAGCAGCAGCAGCAGCAGCACAGCAGCAGCAGCAGCAGCAGCAGCAGCAGCAGCAGCAGCAGCAGCAGCAGCAACATCATCATCAACATCAACAACAACATCATCATTATCATCATCATCATCATCATCAACGTCATCATCAATTGATTGTACTCATTGTTGCCACCACCAGCATCGTCGTTATTCATCATCAACGTCAACACACACAAACGCGCGCGCGCGCACACACACACACGCACGCATGCACGCACATTTTGTCTATTATCACTAATACTGAAAAGACGTTAAATCAAAAGAAAGACACATACACATACACACACAAACACACAGACGCACGCATGCGTGCACAGAGAGAGATAGAAGTAGATAGAGGATAGGCAGATAGATAGAAGGATAGATAGATAGATAGATAGATTGATAGATTGATAGATTGATAGAGAGAGATAGATAGATTAGATTAGATAGATAGATAAATAGATAGGGAGAGAGAGACAGAGACAGAGACAGGGACAGACAGACAACATCCTCCACCGCCCAAAAAACACACACACTTCCAGACATTAAACTCCCCCTTCTCCTCACGTCACTTCTCCCCCCCCCCCCCCCCCAACCTCCCCACACACAAATGTTTCACCCATCCCTTCCTCCTCCCTCTTTCCCCTCTACCCGCACCCACCCACCCAACACCCAATTGCAACCATACAAAGACACACACACACACACACATACACACACACAACACACAAACACACACACACAAACACACACACACACACATACACACACACAACACACACACACACACAACACACACACATACACACACACACACACACACACCCAACACACACACACACACATACACATACACACACATACACACACACAAACACAACACACACATACACACACTCACACAAACACACAAACACACACACAACACACACACAAACACACACACAACACACACAGACACACAACACAACACACACACACACACACACCCACACATACCCCCACACACACACAAACAAACACACACACACACACACACACACATACACACACACACACACACACACACACACAACCCCCCCTCCCCCTCCCCCCCCCCCCCCCCCCACACACACCACACCTACCCGGGGTGAAGGCGCCGGCATGGCGCGTGTTCTGGTACCAGAACCTGTCGCCGAACTTGAGGTTGTGGAATTGGCGGGAGAGAATGCAGGAGAAGGTGGGGCCCACCACCCCTCCCCGCATCGGCCTCTCCGCCAGTCCTCCCGTGAAGAGGTCCACGTCTTGCAAGGTGCTGGAACCACAGGCATGCAGGGAAGGGGTGTTATACTTTAGTATTGTGTTGTATTGTTTATTTATTTATTTATTTATTTATTATTTGATGTTAAGCAGCGTCGAGCGTGGTTACTAGTTGGATGGGTGACCGTTTGCGCCACGCCTTGGCTTCAGTACAGTTCACCCAATAGTTCACCCAGCTGTAAATGGGTACCTGCCCTCTTTAGGGTCAGGGAAGGTAAAGCAGCGAGGGAGGGAGAGGAGATGGGCGCCACTGCCCTCAATATGCTGGCCCCTAGAGAAGTGAGGTCTCTGACGCCTCGCTCCCCTACGACCTTATAGGTTATGGGACTCCTTTACCTTACTTTACCTTTTTTATTATTTTAGATTGAGGATAATGGAATAGACACTCATGTGCTTTTTTACATCCAGTCCCCGTGTGTATGCGGTTTTGTCAATTCTGTCATCCGTTCCCACCGGCACACAAAGGCCTACTCTTTCGAAAAGCGGAACAGGATTTAACGTGCGCGCAAGATGTTCCGCATGCGTTCGCGCACGGGGCCTCGGTTTATAGTCTCATCCGAAGGACTTTGATATTCAGTTCGATTTTGGGGGGGAGGTCAAACTGGGAAGAAAGGGCGAGGCTGGGAATCGAACCCAGAACCTCACGGTTTACTTGTTGGCAGGCAAAACGTCTTAACCATCCTGCCACCTTCCTTCTATTGTATTGTGATGAAGTCAGTTGTGAGTGAAATTATCACCAGCTGAAATCAAATCAGTATCGACTTTCAAGTTATGTATTCTCCAAACTTAAGAAATTACGTTTTGAAAATCCTTTCTTCCCAAGAAATATAAAGACAAGTGTGTACAAAATACGATTAAATGCTTGGAACACAAACTACTCAAAACACGTGACATGCTCTTGTTGTTATTTTCTTACAGTCCAGCATTTACTTTCAGATTGTCCTATGCTTAGAGAGTTGTATAAAGGAAGAAAGAAGAGTTCAAAACATGGGGGACTATCAATAAGTATCATACGAATCTCGGCAATATACAACATCAATTGCTGAATTCAACAGTCGCAATGTTATTATAGTCTTTTCTAAGGACTATGCATACTCCCGTCTCCTTTAATCGATAGTTTTGCCATAAACTTTGGTGTGTGTAAATCACCTAATAGTGAATAGACATCAAATCAAGGAGGAAAAACGGTTGTGGAGTGTACTGTGATCTGTTTTATACCACCAGTCCTCCAGTGAACCGGTCCACGTCTTAGCAGGGCCCTGTGTGATCACAGGCATGCAGGGGGTGTTGTACTGTGCTGTATTGTATGCACACCCCCACCACACCCTACCACACCACACCACACCCTACCACACCACACCCCACCACACCACAACCCACCACCCTACACCCCACCACACCCCCACCACAGCAAAACCACACCACCCCACTCCACATTCCCCCCCCCACCCCACCCCACCCCACCACACCACACCACCCCCACACCACCCCACTCACCCCCCCACCCCATCCCCACCCCTCCACCCCCCACCCCCCCTACCCCCACCCCCCCCCCCACCCCAACACCCCCACACACACACACACACCACACAACTCACCGATACACTCTCAAAAACGGCACATCAGCAAACTTGCCGATCCGTGTGGCCTCCCTCAAGGTAGGGAGCCCGCAGAACTTGCGGAACTCGTCGAAGGGAGCCAAGCCGTGGTCGCGGCCCCTCTGCACGTTGAGGGCAGCCAGGTCCAGGCTCCTGCCGTCCTTGTTGCGGAAGAGGTGGTCCGTCAGGTCGCCGTTCATGTGCAGGTCCCCGCCCTGGGAGCGATCGCGGATCAGGCCGTTGAGCACCATGTTCAGCCCCGCGCCGTGGTCGTGTTGCACGAAGTGCGGGTGGAAGAACATGTCTCTGAGGTTCAGCTGTTTGAAAGGGAGGTAGGGTGGTGGGTGAGGTTGTTTGTTGTTATTAGGATTCTTGTAATTTTGTTGTTGTTATAGTAGTGGTTGTAGTATCATCACTATTTTTTTAAAATTGTAATTATTAATATTATTATTACTATTATTCTTAGCAGCAGCAGCAGCAGCAGCAGCAGCAGCAGCAGCAGCAGCAGCAGCAGCAGAAGCAGCAGCAGCAGCAGCAGCAGAAGCAATGAAAGAAGAAGAAGAAGAAGAAGAAGTAGTAGTAGTAGTAGTAGTAGCAGCTGTAGTAGCAGTAGTAGTAGTAGCAGTAGTAGTAGTAATAGCAGCAGCAGCAGCAGCAGCAGCAGCAGTAGCAGCAGCAGCAGCAGTAGCAGTAGTAGTAGTTACTTTTATCATCATGATCATCATGATCATCATGATCATCATCATGATCATCATCATCATCATGATGATGTTTGATCAGCAAGAATTGTGTAAACTATGTGAGGAAAACATCATCCAAAGTTAACTTTTCAATTTACAGCCATCCTTAACTGTCTTTCAAGAAAAAAAAGTTGCACACACACACACACACACACACACCACAACACACACACACACACACACACACACACACACCACACCACACACACACACACACACACACACACCACACCACACCACACCACATCACACCACACACCCATCTCCCCACCCCCATCCCACCCTGTCCTCCCTCTCCCACCTCCCCCCATCTCTCTCTCTCTTTCTCTCATAATCTCTACCGACCAACATCCACTAGGCTAGGCTACACTCCACACCTTCTGAAAGCCGTAGCTGTTTTTGCCGTTGACCATGGAATGGCCAAACCTGAAGGCCGCGGCGGAGAAGGAGTTGATGATGTTGGGGTTGACGTAAGGGTCATACTCATAGGGCCCGCTGCCGTGCAGCGTCAGGTTGTAGCGCCTCATCTCCTCGTCACCCACCACCAAGGGAAGGTACTCGGCGTAGGTCACGTGTTGCATGATAGCACCGACGATTTTGCGCGCTTCCTGTCCATGTAGGCAGACAGAGGGAGAGAGAGAGGGAGAAGGAGAGAGAGAGACAGACAGACAGACAGACAGAGACAGAGAGAGATTGGTTGGTTGGTTGGTTGGTTGATTGATAATCATTATTCCCAAGAGAAAGACAGACAGACAGACAGACAGATAGATAGATAGATAGATAGACAGACAGACAGATTGGTTGGTTGGTTGG
>CM054139.1:52763032-52773032 GCA_028751875.1 Rapana venosa | reverse complement strand
CAGACTCACGGGAGCGGCAGGTGGGGGAGGGGGCGAAGGGCTTGGACCTGACGAAGTTCATGCAGGTGGAGTTGAAGAAGCGGTCAGTGGCGGGAGACAGCCGGATGGCGAAGCAGTTAGGGTTGCTGGTGGATGTGTGGTGCTGAGTGCTGCTGCAACACCACAGACTCAATGAATGGAAGTGTGTGTGTGTGTGTGTGTGTCGTGTGTGTTTTGTGTGTGTGTGTGTGTGGGGTGTGGGTGGTGTGTGTGTGTGTGTGTGTGTGTGTGGGTGTTGTGTGTGTGTGCGTGTGGTGTGTAAGTAAGTAAGTCCCTTTAATTTGAACGTCTTTCCACTTTAAGTTAACCCAAAGGCCCTAAAATAGGAGACTGAATGAAAGAGATAGATAGATAGATAATAGATCTACTCTGTGTGGTGCATGCGAGTGTGTGTTGTGTGTGTGTGGTGTGTGTGTGTAAAGTGCGTTGTGTGTTTGTGTGTGTGCGGGGCGCGTGTGTGTGTGTGTGAGTGTGTGTGTGTGTGGTGTGGTGTGTGTGTGTGGTGGTGTGTTGGGGTGTGTGTGTGCGTGCGTGCGTGTGTGTGTGTGTGTGTGTGGGGTAAGTGTGTGTATGTCGTGTGTGTTGTGTGTGTGTGTGTGTGTGTGTGTTGTGTGTGTGTGTGTGCGCGCGTTGTTGTGTGTGTTGTGTGTGTGTGTGGTGTGTGGTGTGTTTTGTGTGGAAAGTGTTGGGGTGTGTGTGTGTGTGTGTGTAAGTGTGTGTGTGTTGGCGTTTGTGTGTGTTTGTGTGTGTGTGTGGTGTTTGTGTCAAAGTCAAAGTCAAAGTCAAAGTCAAAGTCAAATGATTATTTGTTAGGCCACGGGCCCATACAAATGGAGTTCACATCCGCATAACATGCACATACAGTTACACAGTTCCACATTCAAGTGCATCCTTCCTGATCAGATATGCTTTGTAGACGTAATTACAGAGTTTCAAATAAAGTCTTTGTTTCCGCAAGAAAGCATAGCACAAATTTGAACATTGAGGGTTTTCTGAAATATTGGGGGGAATAAGTTTTGAACGTAAATCAGTAACTTTTGGGCACACCAACAAAAAGTGCATTCTGTTTCAGGAGTTTCTGCACAAAAAGGGGAATAAGCATTGTTCACATTCACATTGTACAAACCATAACTCAGAAAGTGTGAGCGCAAAGGCATTGCCAATTCTAAATCTTGTAAATATTTTACGCACGTTAAGACCCTGTCACAACTCGAAAGTAAAGGACGTAAGGTCAAGGAATCAGCGTATGTAGAGTAAAACGCGTAAAAGTCATTGATTCAAGAGCAGAATGCCAGTCTTGTGAACACGAGTCAATTTAAACGCTGTTTAAACTGTGCGATAAACATCCTGACATCTCCTACAACTGTGCTTCCCATACAATGCCATAACCAAACATATACAACATATTCCGAACTTTGCATGCCCAAATTTGTATAAAATTTTGACTTTGCAGAAGCAAAAGCAAATTTAGTACAGCTTTTTTTAGGGTATCTCGAATCATCCATACCCACAATGCGCAGCCAAAACTATATACACTTGCAAAAATATTGACCTTAAGCGGAAAACGGCCAACTCTCCAAAACTAAATGTCTTGGAGTTCTCTGACTAACACACATGTAGCGTTTCATGGCTGATAGATGCACCCTTTTTAATAATGTCATGGTTATTTACTATGCCCCATATTTCTGCGCCGTAATCAATATTGGCTGGATCTGACTGTCGAACAACTTAAAAAATATGTCTGGTGAAGTTCTCCAATTGACCAAAGTAACCTTAGTATAGCTGTAACCCCTTTTCGAGCACGATCAGACAATCTTTTAGTGTGGGCTGGAATGAAATCGTGTAGTGAGAAAAAATGCCCAGATATTTGTACATGTTTACTGTCTCTAACATACATCCCCCTACCTCCATTTTTCGTTCTCAGCCAAGAAGCCACCGTTTCTAAAGACAACTACGTTTCGATTTTCAGGTTAACAACCAAAAACTAAAAAGTTTAGCAGTGTTATGTAATACATTGATCTGAGTCTGTAGTCCAATAACGCGTCTGACAAAAGTACAAAAGTCGTCTGCGAATAGCAAATAAGTACCTGAGTCAAACAGGTGACAACTGAAGCCATGCCTGCCATTTTCATTAATGTCTTTGGTCAGTTCATTAATTATAAAGAAAACAAAACTGGGGAACCCCCTTCTCCCCCGTTTCAAAAACCCCGTGGACATAAAAAACGTGTCGTCAGCTTAGCACCAGCTCGAATGCGGACTTTCACAACATCATACATTTCTTTTAGTGCATTCAAAAATTTTCCTCTTATTCCGTTTACATGCAAAATTTTCCACAGTTTCTCCCTACTAACATGTCGAAAGGGTTTTCTGAAGTCTATAAAAGCAGCATAAAGTTTCTGTGTCTTTAACAGTTGCTTCTGAACACAAGCCATAAGAGTAAACACATGATCATGGTACAATGTTTTTCCCTAAATCCTGCTTGTTCCTCGCCTAAAACCTCATTTTCCGTAATCCACTCAAAAGTCGTTTTATTCAAGATAAAGCTGTACATTTACTACAAATGTTTAGTAAAGAAATCCCCCGAAAAGTTATCTGGCGATTCAGGTCACCCTTTTTGTGTAAAGGCTGTAAGATGGCCATTTCCATCATCAGGAAAAAACCCTCCTCAAAAATATGGTTGAAAAACTTTAATAGAACGGCAAAATTACATTGATGCTGTTTTTAAAAAAACTCGCCGATTAGTCCATCAGGACCTGCAGCTTTTTGACTTTTTAAGCTTTGACACACGGACAATTTCAGACTCTGTTATTGACTGTTCTAACTCACCACTTTCAAACTGGATATCTATATTATCATAGTAAGTGTCAAAGTTAGTGTTGCTGGTACAACATGTAGGGGGTACTTCATTAAAAACATTTTGAAAGTGGTGAAACCATGTATCTATAGTTATGGGGTTGTAGCAAATTTGCTGGGCCTAACAGAGCGAACTGTGTCCCAAAACTGTTTGCTGTCATTTAAATGACGTTTCAGTGACTCCAGCACGTTCTCTCTGTAGCCCTTTTCTTTAACTCTAGTAATTCTCTGTACTCTCTCCTCTTTTGAAAATATTGCAGTCGAGAAGACATATCAGCAGTTCTATTAACTTTACGAAGGTGCCTCCTTAAAACTGTTTCTGCTCTGTTTACATTCTAAATCAAACCAAACCTTACGTTTTTTCACAGCCAAAGACAACCGTTTTTTTTCATTTCTTCTCCTGCAATAATGAAACATTCATTGAATTTTTTAAAGCTTGATTAATGTCAATACCCACAAGTGCTGTGGCTTCATTCACTATACTGTAACATTTCCAGTCTGCATTTTCTCTTGAAAAGTCAACTTTTGTCATCATCCCATTGAAATTTTGTAATAGAAGTAATTTCATTCTTTCCTAGGGTAGCTAGGCAAGGATCTGTCTTTGCACACACAAAGGACAACTCGACAGCAGCGTGCTTAGTTTCTATTAAAGGGCTAACTTTTAAACTACAGCAGGATGACAACAGAGATCGTGATGTGAGAAAATAGTCTATGACACTACAACCATTTTGTGACAAATACGTATAATCACCATGGCAATCAACATGCTGTAAACCATTCAAGACAACCAAACTAAATTCATTGCACATGTTTATCAAATAACGGCCAAAGGCATTGACTGCAGTATCCTTTGACACTCGTTTAAAGGCATCAGTCATGTCTGCTCTGTCAGCTGACTGGTCTCTGTCGTAGAGGTCACTAATTTCATCCACAGGGTCAGAGCAATCACAGTTTAGTGCACCAGTTCTAGCATTTAGATCACCAACAAATGATCAAAGGCAAGTCACCACACTCCTTAATTACATCCAACAGACAGTCTTCTAATATAGAAACACCATTGTAGATATCAGTCTCTTCATAGTATTTAGAATATTTCAGGGGTATGTAAGCTCCAATTAATATACAGTCTGTCTGGGTACCAAGGAGCTCCCCACCAAGTTTCAATACCAGAATATTGTCCGTTTCGATGTTTATTTGTTTAACATAAATACACAGTTCTTTTCTTATTAGGAGAACCAATCCACCCGACAAACGACCATGCACACTGTCCGACACTTTCACCCCTGGGCAAGAAAAACACTTATGCATAGGGAATAAGGAATGGGTATGGTTTCAGTGAATGTTTCTACAAACAAAACTATATCATATTTGTTAACAAAAGTTAGTAATCAAACTCATTTCGAAGTCGCCAAAGACCCTCTACATTTAAAGATACTAGCGATAGCTTATCGCTATCACGTACAGACGATATTTCGGCACTGTCGTCTGCAGAAGCACCAGGCATTGTGGGAACTATTCCACCAGGCCGCTGGCCTCCAGGCTGAGAGCGTGCATGGCCCTGGCCTGACCGTCAGCGAGGTTCACCCTTGCCTTGCTCACTGCCACTGCCTGAGCCAGACGTGGCCACAGAGGGACTGCTTTTTCTGAACACCTCCCTCCAGTTCTTTGACAGACCACCCACCTGCTTGCTGGGCACGCTGGTACTCTGGTGACGACTTCTTGTGTGTACGGATGAGACACCAGGACGACCAGCTTGTTGCGTTTGCCTCTGTGTGGAAACTCTGCCCCGGCCCTTGCCTCTCCGGTCCTCGCTACGACTGGAACCGTCACAGCCAGCCACCTGTCCTTCACTGGGCTGTTCAGGGGAGATCCTCTTCCGAACCCCCGGGGTGAGGAAGCTCCCTCACTCCCAGGGGGACTGGCGGAACGTTCCTCTGCTGCTCCACCCAGTCCACCAGCCTCCTCTGACACCGCGTCCTCTTCGTCTGCATCCTGGTGTGGGCTGTCAGCATCCTGTCGTCTCCCAGAAGTAGCGTCTTCTGCTGCTGCTGCTGTTGTCAGCTGCGTTGCCATGTCAGCCGTAGCGGTCATACTGCTAGCGCCTCCCTCATGTGACCAGATTCTGTTAGCTGCTCTTCTTCACACAACAGGGTTCAAAGTTGTCTGCCGTGTTGTCTTCTGTATGGTCTGTGTTGTCTGGGAGTCCTTCTGTCAGACTACCCTGACTGTCGTTAGTAGTCACTGGTGGCTGCACTGCTGGATCTGTAGAGCCTGCATCTGGGACATTCCGCTGCTCCTGTAGTTCTTCACTGCCTCTCTCTTCACCAGCTGCTCTTCTCTCTGTAGCCCTTTCTCCCTCCTGCTGCACGACTCCCTCTCCTTGACACCGCTCTTTCTCCAGTTGTCATGTCGCTGAGTGCCCCAGGTGTGCTGAGTGTTGTTGACCCTGGAATCACCCGCCACTACCACACGTCCATTTTTCAGGTAGCCCCTTTTGCCTTCTGCTTTCAACTTCTGCATCTGCTGGTGCTGGGCAGGAGTCAGGTCTGGCCCCACTCTGATTCCCGAGGCTCTGGTCATTGACTGCCTGCACTCTCTCTTGGACATCAGTGACTTGGTCAGTTCACGGTTCTTGAAGGTGATGATGACTGGTCTAGGCATCCTACCATTAGGATTGCCAACACGCACAGCATCTCAATGTCTCTGAGGCCCAGGACAAAATCATCAGAACCAAAATATGAGTTCAACGTACCGATGAACTTGTCTGTGAGAGTTTGTCCACGTCTCATTCCTTTCTTCATCCAAGCCCGTCAGCTTCAGGTTCTTTCGGCGCAGGTCAGACTGCAGACGGTCCAGCTGACTGTGCAACATGTCCGCGTACTGCTCCGACTCCCGCACTCTGCTATAGAGGTCCTGGATGTTGTCTGCATTTTCTTGCACTGTTTTGGTGAGCCATGTCAACTGCTGTTTAATGTCTGACATGTCTTGAGAAACAGCGTAGTGATTCACCGCCATCTGTCGCTGCATGTCAGCACCTTGCTGACTGACCCCAACATCATGGACAACACTGACTGCATTTGCTGGGACAGGCCGTGAAGGTTGGCATTCGCCTGTGGCTGAAGGGGGCGGGGTGGGGGACCAGATTCTGTTCGATGTCGCCACATCTCATCAGCATTGCTACGTTCAGAAAGATTAGAATGAAATCAGAGGGCCTACATGAAACAGGAACCTTGATCGTTTTGATAAATCTCGCTGCTGCTTTCCTTGCCCTGCCTGCCATGAAAGCAATGAATGTCCAGACAAAGATGCCCATCTACAACCCTCCATTGTACAGTCCCTATAGGCATTCTTGCCTGTCAGGAATGGGGGAAAAAAAAACTAAGTCGAATTTTTCAACGGGTTGAGTGTTTATCCTGACAAAATCAAGCGCTGGCCAAACACGCCCGAACACCTCGGCAGTCGCTGGTGAACTTGTGTGTGTTTGGTGGTGTGTTGTGTTGTGTTGTGTGTATGTGTGGGTGAGTTGTTTGTGGCGTGTGTGTGGGGTGTGTGTGTGTGTGTGTGTGTGTGGTGCGTTTGTGGTTTTTTGGTGTGGGGTGTGTGTGTGTGTGTAAGTAAGTAAGCTTCATTTTGAACGTCTTTCCACTTAGTGATACCAGACGGCCCTAAAATAGGAGACTGAATGAAAGAATAGAAGATAGAAGATAGAAAAATAGATAGATAGAAAAGGGTAATAGATAGATCTACTCTGTGTGGTGCATCCCGAGTGTGTTGTGTGTGTGTGTGAGTGTGTATGTGTGTAATGTGGGGTGTGTGTTTTGTGTGTGTGTGAGAAAGTGTGTGTGTGCGTTTGTGTGTGCGGTGTGTGTGTGTGTGTGTGTGTGTGTGTGTGTGTGTGTGTGTGTGTTTTGTGTGTGTGCGTGTGTGTGTGTGTGTGCGTGGGTGTGTGCAGTGTGTGGTGTGTGGGGTGTGTGTTCGGTGGGTCGGTCGTTCGTTCGTTTGTTCGTTCGTCTTTAGTTTTTTACGTCTTTTTCCTATCACTGATATTTGACGAAGGATAGAGAGGGAAAAAAAGAAGAAAAGCAGATGATTGTGTGTGACTAAAAGAGTGTTGTGTGCGTGCGTGCGTGCGTGCAGTGCGTGTGTGTGTGTGTGTGTGTATGCGTGCGTGCGCTTGTGTGTGTGTGTGTGTGTTGTGTGTTGTGTGTGTGTGTGTGTGTCGTGTGTGTGTGTGTGTTGTGAGGGCTATTTTGGCTATTAAGAATGGAAACACCACACTCACGTACACACACTCACGCGCAGGCGCACACATACATACACGCATGCATGCATGCACGTACACATATACTCGTACACAAACAGGCATTGACATTGAAGACAAACAGGCATACTAGATACAGACACGTGCTCAGACAACCATACGCACAAACTCTCTCACAACCACCACACACACGCGCCACGCACACCACACAAACCCTCCAAACACACACACACACACACACACACCACACACCAACACACCACACACACACACACAGCACACACACAACACAACACACACCACACGCAACACACACAACAAACAACACACACATTACACACCACACCACACACAACAGACACACAGACACAGCAACACACACACACACACACACACTCCACACAACACACAGAAAACAAACTGAGAACGGACATCACAATTTACAAAACCGCATATACCACGAGGACTGATGCAAAAAACAACAACAAAAACAAAGCAAAAAGCACCATGCGCGCATCTATTTTGTCTCGGAATAAAAGAATACATATAGCAAATTACACTCCATGATTTCTGTAATGGAAGACACAAAAATGTATACCTAAATCGTATGGGGGCTATCCAGTAATATCTCGCTCGGATACATCAGCGGTGGTTACATAGTCCAGCTTCGAGCATCCATATCTGCACACACACAACACACACACACACAACACACACACACACTCACACACCTACACCACACACACACACACACAACACACACAAAACACACACACATACGCGGAGCGCGCAACACACACACGCGCGCACACACATACACCAACACACACACACACGCAAACAACCAAACACACAAACACACAACACACACACGCAAACACCCACACCACACCACCACACAACACACACACACACACACACACACACACACACCACACACTAGCGTGAAATGGAAAGTGTTAAATAACTTTCTAGGACTATGATACCGCGTTGCGTGAATGGGTCGGATGTTTCTTCATATAGCTTCTTATGTAGCCTTTCAAAAAAAAAATCTCTGTGCACTGCACTGCCATGCATTACTCTACACTCACCCAACCTACACCCACACCACCTCACACCACGCACTCACACCACACCACACCCCACCACCAACCACATCACCCACCACACACCACCTCACACCATCCACACAACCTCACCCCACCCACACCCCTCACCCACCCCCCCACCTCACACCCCACCCCACACCTCACCCATCAAACACCACCTCCCCCCACCCCACCCCCCTCACCCCACTTCACCCACCCCACACCTCACACCCCACCCCACCACACCCACACCCACACCCCACCACACCACACCCCACCTTACCCCAACCTACCCCCCCCCTTACCCCACCCCCCCCTACCCCACCACAAGATAACCAGCTCTACGGCACTCTAGGCTAGTCTCCACTAGCTACTACCTCTGGCCACAGGGGTGTGTGTGACGTCATGGTCCAGAAACTGGCCCCACATGGTGAACAGGTGAGTCAGGTTGGCCGACTCCGTGTAGGGGTTGTCTCCCGTGTGAAGCACCTGGCTGACCTCCCTTGCGCTGGGCAACATTTGGCCACGGATGCCCCGACTGCGTGGCATGTCCCTGCCTGTCAGACAATCGGACAATCAGGGGATGGATGGATGGATCGATGAATCAATCAGTCAGTTGGTCAGTCAGTCAGTCAGGGGGCCAGACATTCGGTTGGTCAGTCAGTCTGTATGCCATTCATCCACCTAGTCCAGTCTGTCAATTAGAAACTTGTCATGGTTGACGCCATGATTTGCATGCAGCATGAACATGCAGCATGCCGGTATATATATATATATATATATATATATTTTATATATATATATATATATATATATATATATATATAATTACACACACACACTGAAAATGAAAGGAAGAGTGATCATAATTCATTATAATAAACGGGTGCAAATTCTAAGTTTTTTCCCCCCCTGGCGTGATGAGCACCGTCCCCTGACTCATCTTCAGGGAAACAATTATGTGGTTCTCTCTCTTCCCCCTTACCTCCCTGAGAAGTGGCAGGCAGGCACTGCCCTGAGTGTTTTAGGCCCTGTCTTTTGAACAAGTTCAATTTGGTGGAGCCCAACCCTCTCCGGGCACAGAGTGCAAGCTAGGGATGCGGAATAGCCTAGTGGTTAGAACATTGCGCTCGCAATCTGACGACCCGGGTTCGATTCCCGTTCAAGGGGGATATTTTCCTCTGGAGTTAACATCAGTGCAGACTCCACTCTCCCCCAAAGTCCTTCGGATGAGACTATAAACCGAGGCCCCGTGTGCGAACGCACGCAGAACATCTTGCGCACACGTTAAATCCTGTTCCGCCTTTCGTAAGAGTAGGTCATTGTGTACTGGTGGGAACAGATGACAGAATTTACAAAACCGCATACACACAGGCACTAGATGTAGTAAAAAAAAGCACTTAAGTGTTTATTCCATTATCCTCGATATAAAAGAATAAATAAATAAATAAATAAATGTTGCCGTCTCCCGTCAAACACTGACATGAATGACGGGATCTTAACCTGCATAATTTGATCTTCTGCATGCATATAGACTCGAAAAGAATTAAGGCAATTTCAGATCAGGTGAGATTTTGCGTATGTGACCCTTTGTCCATCATTAAGGTAGCCGCATTTCGACTTCAGGCAAGTTTTCCGACTGGAGCGGCTTTTTCCTACTTCAGAATTTTACCAGGGACGATTCTCTTGTTGCCGTTGGTTCTTTTTCGCATGCATTGAATACGTGTTTGCTCAAGGGAGCTCAGTTGATTATCTCATC
>CM054139.1:52703032-52755532 GCA_028751875.1 Rapana venosa | reverse complement strand
TTAGTGTTAATAATATATCATTATTACCATGATGTGCAGCAGACGACAATCCCAGGCTCAATCCCCCTGTTCTCTGTCCTGTTTTCAATCCCTGGTCTGTAACACACACACACACACACACACACACACAACACACACACACACACACACACACACACACACACACACACACACACGCACGCACGCACGCACGCACGCACGCACGCACGCACGCACGCACGCACACACACACACACACACACACACATTATCGGCGGCCGCTGTGGTGGTGCTGGTGGTGGCGTAGTGTAGTGTGATGGTGGTATGTAGTAGTAGTAGTAGCAGCAGCAGGAGCAACAGCAGCAGCAGTGTCAGTAGTAATATATATAATAATAATAATAATAATAATAATAATAAATGGAACTTATATAGCGCTATATCTTGCAAAGACAAATCAAAGCGCATGCATTCAACCTTATCTTACACAGTCATGCAATCAATGATAAATAATCAATAGTTTAAACAAACAGATATTACAAACATGGTGCGCTACAGACAAAATCTATGAAATAAAATTACAATAGTCAAATGTTTTTCAAAAGCACACAGACACACTCACACAGGTCGTATACTTTAGCAGGGTGATAGGACATGGGTTAGTGAAGGTGGGATAGTTCTGATATGAAACAGGAGGGAGGAAATCTTAGGTTTGAAATAGATATGTCTTGAGGCTGGATTTAAAAGTGTCGTAACTAGATTTCTGGCGAAGAGAGAGAGGGAGCTCATTCCAGGTCGATGGACCCGAAATAGAGAAAGAGCGGTGGCCAACGGTGGATTGGTTGAATCTAGGTATTCGTAGGCACAAGGTATCTGCAGCAGAGCGGAGGGAACGTGAAGGAGTGTACAGCTAAGACATTCACAGAGGTAGGAGGGTGCAGTTTTGTGGAGACATTTGTAACAGAGGGTGGATCGGTGGTCTAGAGGTAACGCGCCTGTCTAGAATGCGAAAAGTCCGGGTCGGGTGTGTGCGTGGTTCGTACCCCGTTTGGGCCCGAAATTTTTCCCCATCCATTAGACCATGAGTGGTGGTCTGGGCGCTAGTCTTTCGGATGAGACGATAAACCGAGGTCCCGTGTGTTACACCAAATTTTCAGCGCACGTAAAAGAACCCACGGCAACAAGGGAGTTGTCCCTGGCAAAATTCTTAGAAAAAAGCCACTCTGATAGGGAAACAAATACAGTTGCAGACCAAAAAAAAAAAAAAAAAAAAAAGGTGGCGCTGCTCTTGTGGCGACGCGCTCTCCCCGGGGAGAGCAGCCCGAATTTCACGCCGAGAAATCTCGTGACTTAAAGTGGTATAAAAAAAATAATAATAAAATACTGATCTTATAATTTACTCTCTGTGGCACAGGCAGCCAGTGGAGAGATCGCAAGAGAGGGGTAATGTGCTCAGATTTTTTCTTCCTGAGAACTAGTCGAGATGCGGAGTTTTGTATATGTTGAAGGGAGTGGATAGATGATGCTGGCAAACCAGACAAAAGAGAATTGCAATAGTCCAGACGAGAAAGAATGAGAGAAGTGACAAGTTTGGCTGTTGCATCTGTGGACAGGTACTTTCGAATTGCACTAATACGCCGTAATTGATAGTAGAAACACACACACACACACACACACACACACACCTGAGAAATAATCTAAACTGGGCTTTACCCCAAAACATTGAGAAAGACATTTTTTCGTGAGCTATATTTTCTAGAAACAACAAGAAACTAACAGCAATAACAGCAACAAATCCAACAGTGTGACTGAAAAGTATGACATGGCCTACGCCCCGGAATTAATCACTGTTAGGGGGAGGGGAGGGGGAGGAGTGGAAAAACCAGTGTAGCAAAAAACTGACATAACACATGCATATCTGTCTTAACTTAACAGGCCTCCAGGAAACAACAGCTCTCTGACAGGGCCCGTTACTCTTATGGATGGTGGTGACCTTTACGCATTCATCATGGCGGACATGGTAAGGTCCTAGTAAGGGAGGATAACTCTGTCATCAGGACAACATAAAGATGTCAGTCAATATGTCACGTGGCCCGTCAGCAAAACAAGGGACTGAAGTTCGTCAAGGATGTCTTTCTCCCCTTCCTGTCAATCCCACAGCCTTTGATGAAGGAACTTGGACAATACCTTCGCCCACAGAAAGCTGTCGCACAATTCATATTGTGGGTCCGTATTTCTTTCTTATGGGAGCGGCTAAAACAGTATGCTTGATTATGGTCACGTGTAACTTATGTAACCGTTCCTGTTTTATTTTACAACCTCTAATCTCACCCCTGCTGTCTCTCGCTCTCCACCTCCTCTCGTCCCTCATCCACGACTCTCTCTCTCTCTCTCTCTCTCAGTTAAAAAACAAAGAACTTGACAAAGAAGGGAACGGTTATGTCATCGAGTGCGTGAACCAGTCGCATTAAAAACAGATCATGGGTTTTGAGTTGGTGTTTTTGTTTTTTGTTTTCGTTGTTTGTTTGTTTGTTTGTTTGTTGGATGTTTTTTGTTTTGTTGTTGTTGTTTTGTTGTTGTTGTTTTGTTGTTGTTGTTTTGTTGTTGTTGGGTTGGTTTTTTGTTGTTGGTTTTTTTTTTTTGGGGGGGGGGGTTACCGTAAAAGGCCTTTTATGTGATCTCTTCAATTTAAGAGAAAAAATTCGAGGGAGAGATAGACAGAGATAGATATATATATATATATATATATATATATATATATATATATATAGAGAGAGAGAGAGAGAGAGAGAGAGAGAGAGAGAGAGAGAGAGAGAGAGAGGAGGGGATATGAGGAACAACTGACCCTTCTGAAATTTCGCTTTCAAGCTGGCTGTACATGTTTTGCACATAAATGGATTTAACACAGCATGAACACTTTTACATCAAAGCCTGTTGTTGCTGGTGCAATTCCTGCTGCTGCTGCTGCTGCTCTTGATGTTGCCCTGCGTCTCCTTTTATAGTCAATGACTTTGGGTTTCAAAGATCACACAAAAGAAGCAGGCAGGTTGCACTAAAACAAATTTTGTTGATTGTCACTCCAGGTAACAAATGGACAAAATCGTGAAGATGTCGGCTTGTAGTTTTTGTAGAGCAGGTAATTGTGTGTATCAGAGTGCATTGTTTAGTCATATCGTTTCTCCATCCCAAAATAGATGAATTTTGTACATTCTTTCCGGAGGATTGATGGCCTAACCGTATAACACCCATCTAGAAAGTGATTCTCAATAATACCTCCTCTGTTTGAGTGTGAATCTTTAAGAGATCCAGCAACGTTACAGTTAGTTGTGCACCAAAGGTCTCCACCACTCTGTACGTGCAGCACAGAAGTAACGCGTTGCTGAAATGCTGGTGTGTCTGCCTAGCAGTTGTAAACACAACTGTGACAACGTTTGCATTCTTCAGGGCTTGCATGACGCTTCAGGCAGCGTTTATATAGTATTATAGGCGACACACTGACAACGGGAAGCCAGAGTAACTGCAGATCCCTTCATTGTTTCTGATGTTACTGGCCTGGTTCTGCTGCTACTGGTCTCTGGTTTTGCTGTTACCAGTCTGCTTGATTTTTGTTTACATTATAGTTCCATGGGTGATTTTCCTCCCTGAAATTCTTAATTTGGGAGCTCCACTTTAGTACAGGGTCTGCCGTATTTGTGATTGCGTGGGGACTGGCAGGCCTGAGCACTAGAACTCATGCCGACAACTTCACCAGCTGTTTCAATATAAGTGTTCCCTTAACCTATGCGGTCGTTAGGGAACAAGGTACCAAAGAGCTCAGCTTCTCTAGGGGCCAGCATACTGAGGGCGGCGCCCATCTCCTCTCCCTCGCTGCTTTACCTTCCCTGTCCCTAAAGAGGGCAGATACCCATTTGCAGCTGGGTGAACTGGGGGACTGTATAGAAGCCAAGGTGCATGATCAGTCACCCATTCAAGAAGTAACCACGCTCAACGCTGCTTAACCTTAGCTTGGAGAGAGCGGGTGCTCTGACCACTGAGCTATCCTGTCCCCAGTTTAATATACATAATGTATTTTCAAATACTCTCATATAAAAGGTAAAAGGTAAAGGAGTCCCATAACCTATAAGGTCATAAGGGAGCGAGGCGTCAGAGATCTCACTTTTCTAGGGCCAGCATATTGAGGGCGCGCCCATCTCCTCTCCCTCGCTGCTTTACCTTCCCTGACCCTAAAGAGGGCAGGTACCCATTTACAGCTGGGTGAACTGGGGGAACTGTACTGAAGCCAAGGCGCGCAAAGGGTCACCCATCCAACTGGTAACCACGCTCTACGCTGCTTAACTTGGCTGGGGGAAAGCGAGTGCTCAAGGTTAAGTTGATCACATGATAGATGTGTTACTCATCATCTGCAGTAGGATCTGGTGGACAGGCAGGTGGCCAACACCTTGGACACAGTCCCTGATTATCGCTCTCCCGAAGAAAGGCAATCTACAACTATGCTACAACTACCGTATCATCAGCCTGATCAGCCATCCAAGTAAAGTCATGCTAAGAATCTTCCTGAATAGACTAACATCGCAAGCTGAGGAGGACGGAGCACAAGGGCAAATTTTCAACTTTAGAATACTCTGTGATAAATACTTGCAACTTAAGTAAGATCTTTACCACGTCTTTGTGGACTTTAAGAAGGTGTACAGCAGAGTTTGGCATATAGCTTTATGGGCAACCATGAAACTATATAACATCAACGCCAACCTGATCAGAGCCATAGAATGCCTCTATCACAAAGCAACAAGCGCAGTCTACTACGACAACAACATAGAAGAATGGCTCCGAACGACAACTGGAGTATGCCAAGGACGTCAGCTCGCTCTCTCTTGTTCTGTTCAACATCTTCTTTGAGAGAATAATGGCTGACGCACTTGAAAACGATGAGGGAACAGTGAGCATTCGAAGCAGGGCAATTACAAACTTACGTTTTGCCGACCACACCAACGGCCTAGCTGGAGAAGAGCAAGAGCTAGTCAACTTTGTAAATCACCTTGATGAAGCCTCTTCGGCATATGGCATGCAGATCAGCGCAGAGAAAACCCGGTTGTTGACAAATAGTGCCAATGGCATCAGCACCAATATTATCATATACAACAAGAAAATCGAGACCGTCCATAGCTTTAGATATCTGGGAACTGTAGTACTGGATGAAGGAGCAAAACCTGAAATTCTCTCAGGACAGCCCAGATCACAACTGCAATGATTAAACTAAAAGTCCTCTGGAAAGACAAGACCATTGCCATCAGCTCCAAGATCAGACGGATGCGTTCCCTGGTCATTATTTTCTATATTTTTGTACGCACGTGAAGCGAGGACCAAAACAACAGACAATGAAGGAGGATACAGGCTGTGGAGATGAGATGCCTTCGCAAACTTTCTTGGTATATCATACAGAGATCACATAACTAACAAGGAAGTGAAAACCAGAATTAAAAATGCCATCGGACCATATAATGAGCGCCTGACTTCAGTGAAGCAACGCAAACTGAAATAGTATGGGCATCACGCGAACATCTGGACTGGTAAAGACTGTCCTACATAGAAAACAGTACAAGGAGGGAGACGAAGAGGCAGACAGTGAAAACGATGGGAAGACAACACCAGAGAGTGGAGTGGACTGGCCTTGAGTGAAACGAAAAACTACGGAAAACTGAGAAACGTAAGGATAGAGGAAGCTGGTTGCAAAATCTTCAGTGGTACCCCAACGATATATTCACCTGTCCCGCAGTCTAATAGATCGTTGGGGTACCACTGCAGAGATACCGACAAACAGACAGACAGACAGACAGGCAGGAACACAGACAGACAAAATTCAGTGGTAAACTTACATGTTTGCCCAATCAGTTGCCGAGGATCAAAGGCAGCAGTCACAACACAGTTCAGGGCCAGCAAAACACACACCTGTGTCCAGACCATCTTCACCTGTACCTTTTTATAAATATCTAATCCTGATCGAACTGTCGATCCACAACGCACACTAAGACAAACAATGAAACGATGTTTTTGCTGATTTTTCTACAAACAAAAACCTCAGGCTTCCTTTAAACTTACCCTTCCTTTATTGTTTCTGAGTGTACGATCCTTTGATTGTTTAGTTTAGGTGTGAACACATTCAAATGATTGGGATTTATGGCACCCACAGCAATTTCCAAGGTGGTTTTTTTCGATTGCTTCTTTTTCGTATTCTAAATAGTATTTTTGGCTTTTCTGTTTCCTGTCTTCTTTTCAATGATTTAGCTTTTACAGATCAAACACACACAAGAAGTCTGACTTTAACATTTTTATATATTATAAACAAACAACTTCTTTAGAACCCTCTTCCCTTCCTATGGTTCGCTGAAGGTTTAGTTTGAGTTCGCTGACTCTAAAGGGAGGTAAAAAGCTTAAATTGGTTACTGTTTGGAGGAGACCTACTTGTCTCTGTATAGAACACAGACGCGCTAAGGTCTTTAAGATCAAGTCATAAGAACATATATATAAATAAGCAAACCCTCCACTCGTTTACAGACATAGTTACGATGTTGTAAAGGAGGAGACATGAGGTTTTACCATACAGCTTTTCAAAAATGTTTCCTTGAAGTTAGTTTGTATAATGTCTTGTGTTGATACTTATAAGTCCCTCGACTCAACATCACTTTTCACAGCCGTCACATCTAGGTAGGATGTGTTGCACTTCCGGCTCCAGTGATAATAATAATAATAAGAAGAAGAATAAGAATAAGAATAAGAAGAAGAAGAAGAATGTATGGAATTTATATAGCGCTGAATCTTGTAAAGCAACAAATCAAAGCGCTCAGATGACTTTTTTTTTATATATCGAGGATAATGGAATAAGCTCTCATGTGCTTTTTTTTTTACATCCAGTCCCCGTGTGTATGCGGTTTTGTCAATTTTGTCATCTGTTCACACCGGCACACAATGGCCTACTCTTTCGAAAAGCGGAACAGGATTTAACGTGTACGCAAGATGTTCTGCGTGCGTTCGCACACGGGGCCTCGGTTTATAGTCTCATCCGAAAGACTTTGATCTTCAGTGATCTACATGAAACAATAAGAGCACCCTGAGGCCACGAGCTAGAAGAAGCCCTGCACTGCCTGTGAGTCACCAAAGGGTGGTGATTCTTGTTCTGACTGATCTAACAGTATGAAGACAGCGTTCACACAGTCCACTCTAACAGCAGTCCCTATGAATCTGTTGCCCTAGGGATGGACGCATTTTCTTTGACACACACACATGTACACGTACACACACACACACACACACATACACACACACGTACACACACACACACACACACACACGCACAGCACACACACACAACACACACACACACACACACACACACGTACACACTCACACACCACACACACACACACACACACACACACACACACACACACACACACACACACACACACACACACACACACACACACACACTTCTAGGGATTGCTAACTGGACCATAGAAGGTCTTAAAGAGAAGAAGCTTCATTCTAGCAAGCGTTTCTTTCAACTCTTAACCTTAGGCTTATTTCTTGATAATTTGTTTCGTTACTGTTGGCTTCTTTCAGTGTTTTCTATACTCATTCTTTCTTTGATGCTAATATTCCCGAAGAAAATACATATTGTACCTTGCACGTATGTCTTATTTGTTGTTGGTGGGTTGGGTTTTTTTCTTATTCCGACATCATTGAGGGCAATGTTTGACGTAGGAAAACCTGTATGGATTTTAATTCCTAGTGCAACACAAATATTCTTTATTATTATTGCTATAATTATCCAATCATCATCATCAATCATCATCAGCAGCAGCAGCAGCAGCATAGCGCCAGTAGCAGCAGCAGCAAGCAGCAGCAGCAGCAGCAGCAGCAGCAGCAGCAGCATATCATTATCATCACCATCGTCATCATAAAATTCGTGGCCGATCTCTCTCAGAGGTGTGTGGCCCTTTCACCGCCAGAGGAGTGACGTGAAAAAGAGTGATGAATAGTTACTACGTCATTATGGTAATATCCGCCTTTGTCTTGTCAGACATGGACATTGTCGACAGACTTCCCTGCTTGTTTGGTGACTGACGACTGGGCAGCTGTCTAATTGTGTATGTTAGCATCCCCCCCCCCCTCCCACACAATTCCCCCTGTGCGCGCGCGCGCGCGTGTGTGTGTGTGTTATAATATATATATATATATATATATATATATATATATATATATATATATATATATATATATACCACACAAAGTGAAAGCATAACAACCAGCATAATAAATGTTCCCCAATATTTCGGCTTTGCCTTCCTCAGGGGGGTTTATTATGACGTGATGGAATGACGTCAATCTCAATTTTACATCATTGTGAAATTTTTCGTATGACATTTTAAATTGAACACCATACTGAGACGATGTTAGAGGGGGAGAGAGAGAGAGAGAGAGATAGGGGGGGGGGGGGGGGAATTTTACCTGGGACAATTATGGTCATATAGTTTATGTTCACACACACACACAAACACACACACTTGCGCACCCACGCATACACGCGCGCATGCACACATATACACGCATATGCACATACACATACACATCCTTTCAGGAGACTATAAGCGAAGTCCGTGTGGGAGCACACGCAGAACATCCGGCCCACATGCCAAAACCCGTTCCACCTTTCGGAAGAGTAGGCAATTGTGCGCCAGTGCAAATGAATTAAACGAGTGCCTATTCCCTATTCCACACAAAGTGAAAGCATAACAACCAGCATAATAAATGTTCCCCAATATTTCGGCTTTCGCCTTCCTCAGGGGGGTTTATTATGACGTGATGGAATGACGTCAATCTCAATTTTACATCATTGTGAAATTTTTCGTATGACATTTTAAATTGAACACCATACTGAGACGATGTTAGAGAGAGAGAGAGAGAGAGAGAGGGGGAGGGAGAGAGAGAGAGAGAGAGAGAGAGCGAGAGGAGAGAGAGAGATAGGGGGGGGGGGGGGAATTTTACCCGGGACAATTATGGTCATATAGTTTATGTTTATATGTTTTTATGTTTATATATATATATATATATATATATATATATATATAAAATAAAGTAAATTGTTAGGTTTGTTCTTCAGTTAAACATGGTTGTAATCCTCTATAGCCCCAAAAGGGGCTAAAGGAATTAATGAAAATATTGAAAATCTTAAACTCGTGCGCGCGCGCGTGTGTGTGTGTGTGTGTGAAAGATTGCGTGTGTCCTGTCGTATCACAATTTTCGGTGTTTCTATTAATCCACCTTATGTCAGTCACACCTTTTGAGTGCGCTCGAGTATATCATGTCTATCCCGTAGTGTAGTAGACCGTTGAGGCACCACTGAAGATTTTGCAACCACTCCACACCTCGTGGTTTTCAGCTTCGTCGGCGAATAAGAGTTGTTTTTGTCAGAAGAGGGAAAGAAAGGATGGCCATCTTGTTTTTGTACCACCCTCTCTCTACCTCTTCTCTGTCTCTCTGTGTGCCCCGTTAAGCTTTTACGTCAGACTGACTCAAACCAAAGAGAAAGACATTAATTTCTTCCCTGGACACGTCACCTCAGTGAAAAAAAACAACAAATTTACGTAAGTGTCTGCTCTTTGTGTGTGGTAAGACAACTCTGTCTATCACCCTATGCACGCGCTGGCGCGAGATATGGCTGTTGAGTTGTTTTTTGGTTGTTGTTTTTTTTGCTTTGTAACTGTGTATTGCAATGATTTTTTCCCGCTCTGTAACTGTGTATTCTTCTATCTACTCTTCCATTCACATTATTGTCCAATCAGGTAACTTTATGTATGTAATGGTTCGATATTATATAGATACTTGGTCTCCTTTTGTTCGTTGCTCAATCCATAACAATCAAAGTGTGTCGCTTCATCTTCATCACGTCGCTAACAGGTGTTTCTCTTATTGTTTCAGATGTGTTGTGTTGGGGCAAGTGGGGGAGGAGATGGGGATGAGGGTGGTCCACCTTGCTACAGAAGCGGGGTGGGCTCCATCAGGTTCAATTTGCCCATGACACACTGCATGCCTGAAACATTCAATAAGGTGTCCCAGCGATTTCTTCAGGAGGCAGGAGCAAAGTAAAAAAAAAAGAAAAAGAAAAAAAAGGGCGTCAGCATTCAGTTTTTGCTGTCGCTGGATGAGAGCTAGCAGGCATGCACATAACTATTCACATTACTAAGCCCCCTACTATCGACAGTACTAGCTCCTGAAGTCGTGGAGCCAGACTGAGCGAGTCACCCACCCGAGGTGGTGACCACCACAACGTCCCTTTAACGACCGTCCCCTGTGAACCTCCAACCCCAAAGGCTTTGACACAAATTCATCACAGGCACAGAAGTGTATGGAGAAACCGAATCTGAGGTCACCATGAGACCAGAGCAACCGAGGTCACCGAATAAGGGGCTTTTTTTTTTCATTGCATGATGATCAGTGATAATGATGATGACGCAATGATGCTGCTGTGGAAGTGCATATACTTTGAGACTACTTGACAGGGTTGTACTCTACGCTTACTATCATGATATATCCTGGCGTCAAGCGGGCCAGAGAGAAACAGACACCTGCAGTGTTGGTCAGGTAATTAAATTAAGCAACGCTCTCAATCTCGCATCCGTTAAGTGGATGAAGCTCGACTGTGTGGTCCCATTCTTCCCACTGAGCCCACAGCACACTCACTGTGGGTAGGAGCCAGCCGGAGTCTGAAAAATCCCTATGACTCTTATGGGGTTTGAACCTGCGACCTTCCAGTCAGTACCTAAGGCGCTAACCATTGCGCCACAGCGGCTGGTAGAAAGATTGTATTTTGTACCTTGTATCTCTTGCATGGGGACGGGATAGCTCAGTGGTCGGAGCACTCGCTTTCCCCCAGCCAAGTTAAGCAGCGTCGAGCGTGGTTACCAGTTGGATGGGTGACCGTTTGCGCGCCTTGGCTTCAGTACAGTTCCCCCAGTTCACCCAGCTGTAAATGGGTACCTGCCCTCTTTAGGGTCAGGGAAAGTAAAGCAGCGAGGGGGAGGAGATGGGCGCCGCCCTCAATATGCTGGCCCTAGAGAAGTGAGGTCTCTGACGCCTCGCTCCCCTACGACCTTATAGGTTATGGGACTCCTTTACCTTTACCTTTTATCTCTTGCATCTTGCAAACAACCCCAACAAAACTGCATAAAGAAAGAACAAACAATAAAAAGTATCTTTGTGAATGTTTTATTCAGTTAATGAACAGATACAAACACAGTTTTAGGTGAAGTGGACGAATAAAAATTCCCATGACATACCAACACATATGTACACACAAAAAAATGCCTCTGTATGCATACAATTTACAAAGCAGGGGAAACATTAAGAAATGATGACCTGAAAAGTTATCAGGTTAAGTCAGGACAAAATGTAAAATTTCTCTGATGATATCGTTAATCACTGGTAACATGGTACACTGCCATATAATTTTACTCAGTGAAATAAGAGAATGTATAATCGGTTGCAAAATCCACTGTGGCCATAATCTCTACTTACTAACAACAACAAAAAGTTACATAAATTTTTGTTTTCTTTCCCTGGTCTTCATTGAAATGAGCTTAAAAGCCTGAGATAGGATTAGTAGCTTAGAAAGGAACCTGACCTCACTGATTTCTGCTTAAAATGATATTTTCGCCAACATTTCTCATGCAATGTCAAAAATGATGCACTATGTCTATTTTCTCTTGTAATTGTCCTCTACTTCTAATGCAGTGTACATTTCAACAATGCTCTAAGCCCTTCTGGTCTCTCTCTCTTCCTTTCTGTAAAACAAAAACAGATACATAGATATCACAATAACTCTGTATACATAACATATCCTTTGTTTCTAACATGATGAGTGTCCCCCAATTCAATCTAAACACTATGACTTGTACCACTCATTTTGATTCCAGAATACATGACATAAATACCAGTTGAAAACACACCACATGCTCTATGCAAAAAACAACAAAAACAACCCACAACAAAACATATGACATCTTAGCTTCACACCTGAGAGTCAGTCTTTGATCATATACTGTCTATCTCTTGAATATGAAGAAACTACCATTCTACTTATGATGACTGAGCTCCTCTTCTGAAAAGCTCTACATCAGTAAATTTACAACAACAACAAAAGCTAAAAATTCACATTAAAAAAATTTGCTAGCTAGAAGGATATGTCCATGCTGTTCAAAATGAAATTTTCTGTTCTGATGAAAGAATTTCCACAACAACAACAAACACATTAAACTGCATGCAACTTTCAATGACAAACACTTTGTGCACACGGTACACCAATCTCTCAAGACACAATCAATACTATTTTTATTTCATGCAGTCTACAGCCCCCATCAACCAAAAAGGCTGTATCAGGGCTGTCATCTCATTCAGTTTCAGTAACTCCCAATCATATTCACTTAAGTTCCAAACCAACAACACCAACTGCCATTAAATATATAACACTGTCAACCTGGATACAAAATCCCATAAACATGACAAAAAGTACCTTAATCATTTCATTCCTTAGGGCCAATGAAAACCAGGCCGTGCTGAAGATGCCAGCCATTATGCTGAATCTATCATCCCCAGGTTACAAAAGAGAGGATAAAGTAATGCATAAGAAAAATGCCATATGGGTAAATAACACTATAGAATGGACATCCTGTGCCCAAGTGTTTACAATATCACTACCTGGTCAACAGAACAAAGCATTACAGGAAAAATATCATAATGTCTGAAAAAGAAACTATTTGTACAATTTTTTTTTCAATTAAAAGGCAGGAGAGTGGACAAGGCAGGCAGACAATGAGCAAGAGAGATGACAGGAAAAAGACAGAAACAAAAAGTGATAGGACAGAGGCCATTTCTTGCACAGAATTTCCAGAGAGTATTATTTATACTGACGGATCCCTCTGCATCCCCAAGCAGGAGGGGGTATAAAAAAGGTAAAGGTAAAGGTGTCCCATAACCTATAAGGTTGTAGGGGAGCGAGGCATCAGAGACCTCACTTCTCTAGGGCCAGCATATTGAGGGCGGCGCCCATCTCCTCTCCCTTGCTGCTTTACCTTCCCTGACCCTAAAGAGGGCAGGTACCCATTTACAGCTGGGTGAACTGGGAAAACTGTACTGAAGCCAAGGCGCGCAAACAGTCACCCATCCAAGTGGTAACCACGCTTGACGCTGCTTAACTTGGCTGGGGGAAAGCGAGTGCTCCGACCACTGAGCTATCCCGTCCCCTAGGAGGGGGTATACTCAATACTAAAAAAGAAAACTGTTTAACAAAAACAACATGTCAATATACCGATGCCTCAAAATAAGAACATGTCAACAAACAGACCTAAACAGTCTTTTCCTTCAGCAACCAACCCCCCCCCCCCCCCCCCCCCCCCCCCCCAAAAAAAAAAACCCCTGACCATCAATACTTCTGCCACTTAACACTTACCTCAGATGATATCCCTTGACCCACACAGTTTATCACCAAAGAACATCTATCGTCAATTTATATCAGTGAGCAACTCTGGGACTCAAAATCACACGTATGTACAAACTGTAGACTCTCCACCCGCTGTCCCAGACCATATTTCATAAAAGTAACACTTCCAGCCTTATGCCCTGTAGGAGCATGACAAAAACCATATCAAAAGCACTGAAGACCAAGTAGTACCACAGAGGCATCAAGTCTCTATTCTTTTGGCTTTGAGCCCTGACCACTGCTCTGGAGGTAAACAATCCATAAGCAAAACTAAAAAGTGGGGATGGGTGGGGGGTAGACATTGCGAAAAACATACAGGAGTGCCCATTACATTCTGAAACTGGAAATTGCTGGATTAAAAAGAAAAATGAGGAACACAATGCATGAATAAAATCAAACCATAAAGCAAAGGAAACCCCCACGAATGTGAAAAACAAACAGAACAATCTGTTACATGTCTATTGTGGCAATTGCTGAAAAGAAATGAACAAAACAACACACGTAAATAAAAGTAAAACTTTACAGCAATGGAAAACACAGGAACGCCAACAAAAAGCTATGCCGGGAAAAAACACACCATACACAGAAATATTCACAACTATAAAGCACTGCCGTCATATCAATAGGAGATTCCTATATATATCCATTCCTCCTGGAATCAATATAAATAAAAAATAAACTGCATACCATACAACTGTTCAAAGCCAACTCAAACACAATCTCAAATTGAGAATATCACATCCTTCACAAACCTAAGCGCAAAGCGAAATGTTGTGGCCAAAAAAGCATGAAATGTGCTATTTCATACAACTCTGCTTGAATTTAATGTCGAACAGACAAATCAAGAACACAAACAAAGAAACAAACAGCAAAACGAAAAACTGAATGAAAAAGTTGGTGAAGCAGTGAAAAGTAACTAAACTGATATGCAATGTTGAGTCCACAGATTTGTTTACAGGAATAATATGCTGATAAATAAACGCTGAAATGAATGCAGAGCAAAACAAAAGAAAAATGTGACAATGGGGAAAAACCAAAATAGAATCTTTAAAAAAAAGATGATCACAATTGCATAAGGATAAGGGTGTACACACACACACACACACATTGAAGAAAGGCAGCCACACAGAAAGACCTTTTTTATATACAAAATACACCTACAACAATTTACAAAATACACTTACAACAACATAAATGCCACATGCTTTGACAATGTTATCAAACTAAGGTCACAAATACATGTACATTCATATCAACAGCTCTCAACACATGCCCCCTCCCCAAAATAAAACCAACAACAACAACAACTCTGGATAGTTCCTCCTTCTGATATCTTAAACAGGTTTGTTGTTGCTTGTTTTATTTTATTTTTTTAAACAGCCTTATTTACATAATATATGCAGAAATGATTACACTTTTCTGAAAAAAAAATGTTTAGCTCTTTTACTTCAAAGTGTAAATGTTAGTATATTTTAAAACCCACATTGATCTCAGGTCTTATTTAACGATTACCAAAACTACAGCTGAATTAAAACCATGATGATGATGATGAAACAACACAATACTGAAATTATCCAAAATACTTGTACAAGTACGGGTATGATTTATGCTTGATTTCATCACACCTTCAAAGCCGTCACATTTGTTACCCTGTAGTGTAGAGGAGGTGACCAGGGTTTGTTGGTTGACAGATTAACTAGACACAACCTCGTGAGATTCTTCATATTTTATTCATATAGCAGTGCAAAGCAAACACTTTTTTCAACAATTTCTTATTATCTATCCATATAAGTGCAAAAGAAACGCTGTTTTTGACAATCTCTTTTCAACTGTCAATGAAACGTATTTTCTGAATCTGCCGGTTTCAGTGACAGAAGAAAAATAATCTGTAAAGTCTTGTGGTCGCTCTCTGCAGCCATATGCTCCACTCTTCACTTCCACTGTTTCCTTTGGTAATTACCCGCTTAAAATTTTTTAATTTTATTCATCCACTTATTCTTTGGTTGTCAGTCTCTCAGACCTATGGTATGCTAACATATTAAATGAATGTGGTATTTAAAGCTACAATTCAACAGACATAGCACGTTACTCAGACTGACTTAATCTTCTAGCACATGAAACTTGCAAAGAAAAAAAACAACTTTGTTGATGCTCCTTGTCTTATGTTGTGGTTCTCACAGACCCACACTTTGTACACAACAAAACACAACAAAAATAATACAACGTTCAATGCTCACAGTCAATCTCACAGATCTTTATTTTCAGAAGCATTAGTTTCAAGTTTAAGTGTGGTTGCTTGTGCTTTCATAGAACCATAATTATGTGAAACATATTTACACTGCGTGACCCATTTTTCAACTCTGATTCCTATATACAAATAACTTAATAAGAAAGTGGGAGAAGGAAGAAAAGCAGTGTTAAAGAGTAGGGGAGTGGGAGGGGCAGGGAGAGGAGAGGGGGGGGGGGGGGGGGGGGGGGGGGGGAATGGGTTCCATTGCCAGCAAGTGGAACGTTGTTCAAGAACAGTACAGTAATGACCTTGTTGTAGTTTTACATTTATTTCAATGTTACATAACTGTACACAACAAAAGCACCAGCCAGCATTTATTTGGGGAACGGGAAGGAAAGTAATTGCAATTATTTGAACAGAATACAATCATGCATACTAATAAATACTTTTATATTTCAGGAATTGTGTTACAGACACTCAGAGAAAGGAGTTGCATCTACACTACACACCAGGAGTGATGGAAGGCTTATCAACCTGGTCCCCCTTAAAGCAAAGATCGAATCCCCTCACTTTCTCAAAGAGAGAGATGCTGTTTGCTGATGACGTGGCCCCGACCTCTCACACCAAGGAAGAGCTGCAACAGCTATCACACTGTTCGCCCAGGCCTGTAAGAAGTTGGGACTCACAACCAGTACTAAAAAGATCAATGTCAAGATGTTCCAGCACCACTATCAATCTGTATTAGTGAAAGCACTGACCATTTCACCTAACTGGGCTCCATCATCACCAGTCCCTATCCTTTGACAAGGAAACTGATACACACATTGCCAAAGCCTGATGTCAACACATGGCGAGGAAGTACAGGACAACAACAATAGCCTCACCCTGAACACTAATCTAAAGGTGTGCCAAGCATGTGTTCTCAGCATGCACTGTGCTTTATGGCAGAGTGTGGTCAGATGTTGTCAGTTATTTCCTCATTTAATCCTGTGTACTCTTTATATGAAGAAAAAATTGTTGGTTTTTTTCCCATTTAGCCATGACAGTGAAAGACCTCCCACCCCACCTCCTCTCCAAGACAAAAAACACCCAAAACACTGAGTTTTTTCATGTTGATATCAGATGGTATCAAATATTGAATAGCCATGTCTATTTTCATTATCATAGAGTAGTCAGCGTATCACATCATATTCTATCTTGCAACAATATACACATAAATGCCGACTACCTCTTATAGTCATATCCTTATAGTTTCCTTTTTTTTAATCTTCGATACATCTTTTACAGTTTGGCGCAGTGTAGTGTAAAATATCTAACACATCTACACAATATATGTAATTGTAACCATATTTATCATTACTGAAAAGCCAAAATACAAAAACAAAATGGGGGTGAGGGAGAGGAGGGGGTAAATTTAACCTCCTAGTCTATATGGCAGATGTTATTGTAACCATAATATTAATTATTACTGAAATGCAAAAGAAAAAAACGACGAAAAAGTGAATTTAACCTCCTACTCCGTTATGCAGTATGTTTTGTACTGCAGCTGACTCTGACTGGTACATTTCACACACACTATCTCAGCTGTTGTTTATGCCTTCGCTACTATGACTTTCACATTTTTGGGGGGTCTGTTTCCTGGGTTGTGGGATGAGTTTTGTGACACACCTATTATCTATGTCGAATTCCAACTTACCTGATGTGTTTATCATACAGCCAACTAATTGACTGATAAATATCAAACATTATATCACAGCTGTTACAGATGCCTATTTTAGTTACTGTGATTTTGGCAGTTTTAGTTGGTCCCGACGATTGTCTGATGTGTTTTGTGACTCCTTCACAACACTGATTTCAAGGTTTCAAACTGCTTTTACATATTACACACAATAAACATCTACAACTTCTAGTATACAAACCACACAAAAGCATTTCTGTACTACATGTGCATTTGGTCAGGTAGTTTAAAACATAAAGAGCTTCAGTATCTATGTTTCAATATGATTTCCATAATCAAGTCCTCAATCAAAATGTCTGAAAGGCTATTTGTACAGAAACTATTCTGTGACAATTATGCATTCATCATGATTTTTTTCCATCGTGAATTAAATATCATGACATTTTGATTAACCACGTCTGACTTTTAGTTATCAAAAGACATAGTCACATCGCCACATTTCACATCAATGCTCTGGCCTGCAATATTACAGTTTTCCTTGTTAGATATCAAATCTGCAAATCTTAAAAATACAGTATAAAAATCTTCATTGTAATGCTTCAAAAAGTTCATTTTCATTCAAACTAATCACCATTTTCAATTGTAAAAAATCATTAGAATTCACAATCTCTGTCATTTGCAAATGAATAAACAAATAACAAAAGATGGCTCTTGTGTCTTCCTGTACATCTGAGCGCTTTGATTTGTTGCTTTACAAGATTCAGCGCTATATAAATTCCATACATTATTATTATTTTATTATTATTACAACAATATGATCCCTCCACCTTACATCACATAATTACTGAAGCATTTACTCTCACAACATGTGAACAAAACACCAACCACAAGCATCACATCAATACTGCGTGAAGGTAAACACAGGGTGGGTTAAACCATACCATAAAACAGTGTAGGTGATTGGGGTCTAAAAACAAAAACTCCAGGGAACTGGGACACAAGGTTCAAGGACACAACCGTACATTGTAAAGAAGGAGTCTGAAAGAGTGTCGGTATACGAAGCCCTATCCAAAGCAAAAAAGTCATCCACAACACAACCCTGAAGAGTAAAATGATCTGAAAGAAAAGAACAATTGTTTCAAAAACTATGCAGAAAAGTACAATCATCGCAACACTAAAACACCATGCTGCTTTGAATTCCTTCTTTTTTTTCCCCAAATCCTATCACAAATGTTGAAGCTTCCCCCCCCCCCCCCCCCCCCCCCCTCACTAGATACTTTACTGGCCCCAAACCACTCCTCTTTTAAGTCATTGCACAAATGTATCAGCGTGTTCCCCCCTCCCCTTAAAAAATCCATCAACAACCAAATCCCCCCTCTTAAAAAAACAAACCCTCCCAAATAAACAACCCCCCTACAACAGCAACGAAAAAGAAGGAGAAATTTGCCTATCTACCAGTCTCTTTCCTTTTTCCTCAGCTGTTTCCAGTCACAGATAAATCGCTACATCTTCTATCCATGCCTGGTGGCCTCTTATTCCAACAGACATTATTCAAACTGACCCCTAGTTTTACAAAATCACAAATAAACTCCTAGTCTGTCTGGTAACTGTAAGTTGTAGCAGCAAAAAAACTCAAACAACAAACATAGATAAAACCAACAAAATAACCAACCAACAAACAGCTACAACAACAACAACAAAACTAAACCCCTCAAATGCATAACAACATTAAATCTGATGCCTTAAGTCGACTAATTACATTTCATAATTGACATCCACTTTCAAACTTTTGGTGTGCTTTAAACTTTACAGATGATCGGACACATTGAGTACTCTCCAAATTCATATAAAAAAAACATCCAATCATTTAGATTCAAAGAAAAACAAAACACCTATTTCCCCTCTCGCCTTATCAACATATAAATACTGTAGGATATCGTATCTTCATCCCTGTATGAGTTCAACAGATGTGTCTTACGCATACATTCCAAAATTTTCAAACCATGTATACACTCATGCTCCCCCACCACACATGTGCTCGCTCTCTCTCTCTCATGAGTAACTGCATTTTTAATGTCATAAAACAGATTTTAACTCTCCACACGATCTTTGGCATATGGTCCCAGATATCTGCCTGCACACAGCAATGGTCAACTCACACTGTCCACTGTGCCAAGAGACATCACAAAAAACCCTTACTCAGCATAAGGCCCTAAAAATAATCCACACAAAACCAAACTAACACACACACATAGTTATGTGAACACATGACATAATACAAATGTATATACTAACATCCACACACAGTCATATATAAAGAAACAAAAATTATGAAAAAAAAGGCTACAAAAATGCTTAGCATTTTGAAAACAGATCTAGAGCCTTTTTGTAAACTTTGTTTTTTCTTTTAAAGTAGAAAATGTTTTTCTATCAAGTTTTTTCCCCACTTTATTTATATATGAGATTGCTTAGCTTGACCTAGGTTTAACAAATTAGAAAGCAAGCATAATTTCAAGACATTCAGAAACAGTATAGTCAACTGAACTGTGTAGGAGTTTAAACAATGGAGATTCTGTATTGAAGCAGGTTTAGAAAAATGCTAACATCTATTTCACTGTCACATGTATGTACAAATGCACACACACACACACAGACATGCATGATGCATATTCACACACACACACACGCGCGCACATGTTCCAAGACAGAACAACATTTTTCTTCACTTACAACCTTTTTTTGACAATTTCAAACATTTTCAGTCTTTTTCTGTACTCTTTCTTTCAACCCTCTACATTCTGAATTGCTCCCTACCCACAAACACCCTGACTATACAAATCTGTTTCACAGTCCCCAGCACTTTTGTAGTCTTCATGGGACATAAACGCCTAATGGTTCTTCCAGCCCCGCCATGATTCTGAAACAACTCTAAAAAACACAAAGCTACATAAACAATTTCAACAAACATTTTTAGTATGGTTAGAAACTGTTTAAGTGTTTACATGACTTTCAGTCCAAACAAAGTTGCCCACAGAATCAAAAGGTCACTAAAATGTGATCTTTTATTTCAGTTGAAGACTTATAATCTTATTTAGCTCTGAAAAATTGTTTGGCTGCTATGAATAAAATAGGAAACAAACAGCAACAAAAAAACAGATGCAAAAGAAAAATTGCTAAAGGAAGGTGGAACAGTAAAATTTCTTGCAACAGCGAAGAGCAGCCATCTTTGGTTTTCTCCTCCTCATCCTCCTCTCTGGGTTTGTTGGTCACCAAGTGATGGTTCTTTCCTAAAATCTAAGAGTGTAATCAATACCTACACATTAAAAAGAGAAAAATAAAAGAACGAAAAAGGAAAATCAACATAGCAACACAGAAGAGCAGAACTCCTTTAACCAAACATGAAGAGAGCAAGAATTATTCGTGGCTTCCTCATTTCTGACTCTCTCTTGGTCGCCAAGTGATGATTTTTGGTCAAACGTCTAATAGTCTGATCAGCACTAAAATAACACAAAATCAAAAGAATACAGGAAAATCAATTCAGAAATGGACCACAGTAGATTTCTGTCTCAATGAAGGAGACAACTCTGTTCTCTTCCCTTCGCATTTCTGGTTTGCTGGTCACTGATAGATGATTCTGTTCACAAGTCTGGTAGTCCGATTAGGAAAAAAGAAAAAGCCCAAAGAACCCTTCCCCCCTTACTATACATATAATGTAAAATAGCAGATCTCCATCCACAGGAAGAGAATCCCTTTTATTCCTTTCTTCTTTCTGACTGTGTAGGTCACTGAGTGATGCTGTCTCTCCAAAACTCTGACAGTGATCAATCAGTTTAGGTTTGGACAGTCAAGTCATACTGAACACGCGGGGCCGAGAGGACTGAATGAGTAGAGCTTGTTAGCAGTGGCGAGGTCAGTCATCAGGGCAGATCCTGTACGTATGTTGAAGGGAAGATACCACTGCGTCCGTTTAACTCCCCTGACCACCAGCCGTCTCCCAGCTTTTCGTATACCACAATCACGTCATCTGTAACATAGCCATAACAACAACAGTGAAAAATCAATTCAACATATCTTGTTTTTACTAAGACACCATTAAAACAGAAACAATATAATCTGAAGGTCAATACTTCACTTTTCAAGAGTAACTTGCAGCAAAATGTAATCACACACACCAAACAAAAAACTACTACCAAAAGCAAAAACCATACCCTAACCACCATTCACAGGCTAATAAATGGGGGAGGAAAACTTGGTTGAAGACAAAACTCCAAAAACAGCTTTCATTTTCAAAACATAAGCATGACCTCTAGACAATGACCCATTTCAAGAGTTCTGATGAGAATGCAGTAAAAATGTGTCGCTACTCAAATGGTGCCACTTTTTTTGTCCCCTGTCTGAAAGGGTATCTGTTTCTATATGAGAAGCAGCTTTTGCTACGTAATCTTGCCAGGGACAACTCCCTTGTTGCCAAGGATCTGTTCATGTGTGCTGAATGTATGTTGCATGTCACTTTATCACCTCATCTGAATGACTACCATCCACACCACCACTTACGGTCTAGAGGATAGTGGCAAACTTGGCTTCAGACAGGACTTGAACCCACAACCTTCTGCTGTCTAGCTAGATGCATTACTGCTAGCCCACTGATCCACTTTCCTTGAAGTAAACATGACCATGGTTTCAAACCTACAATCAGTGATGACAACCTGGTCCCCACCTTTTTTGATTGACAGCTCGTCCGGTTCACTGGCGTTGTAGTCATACAGGGCCTGGCACTTCCCCACAGGGGAGGGCAGGTCATCAAACTCATCTGAAAACCACCAGTGCCCATCACTCAATGAAAACTGAACAGAACATACTGCTGCATCACCATTTTCTCCTTTTAATCCACACGCTTAGTTTCCATGAAATCATGAATTTGATATTCCAGCTGCTACGTTACTTTTTGCCCTTTGATATCTTCTACACTTATGGCAAAAGATTCTACCAGAAAGATGTGTGCTGTTATAAAGTAATAATGAAAGATGTGTAACTGTATAATGTCTTCAAGAAAGATGTGTAATATCACAATGTAATAATAATAATAATAAATGGAATTTATATAGCGCTATATCTTGCAGAGACAAATCAAAGCGCTTGCACTCAACTCATTCTTACACAGTCATAAAACCAGTGACAAGCAATAATTCCATCAAGTCCAAATGTGCACACACGCACAAACACATACACGCACACACACACACACACACACAGTGGTCACACACCCTGGCAGGGCAATAGAATCTTGGCTGTTGAAGGCAGGGAAAAACTATGAGATGAGGCAGGAGAGGAAAATCTTAGGTTTGAAATAAATATGTCTTGAGACTGGATTTAAAAGTGTCATAAGAAGGCTTTTGGCGGAGAGAGAGAGGGAGATCATTCAACATCAATGGACCAGAAATAGAGAAAGAGCGACGGCCGATGGTGGATTGGTTGAATCTAGGTATTCGTAAGGACAAGGTATCTGCAGCAGAGCGGAGAGAACGAGAAGGAGTGTACAAGTGAAGACATTCACAGAGGTAGGCGGGTGCTGTTTTGTGGAGACATTTGTAACAGAGGGTACTGATCTTATAGTTTATTCTCTGTGGCACAGGCAGCCAGTGGAGAGATTGCAAGAGAGGGGTAATATGCTCAGACTTTTCTTTCTGAGGACTAGACGAGCTGCAGGGGGTTTTGATACTTTTAAAGGGGATTGGATTGATGATGTGGCAGACCAGCCAACAGAGAGTTGCAATAGTCCAGTCGTGAAAGAATGAGAGAGCAACAAGTTTGGATGTTGCATCTGTGGACAGGTACTTTCGAATTGAACTAATACCCCGTAATTGATAGAGCAGGACTGGCAGGTCTGAGTGATGAATTTTTGCATGGGAAGTGTGTTGTCAATAATGACCCCTAGTACTTCACAGCAGTGGATAAAGGGACTGTTGCATTGCCAAGTTGTATTGAAGTGTTGTGATGGAAGAAAAGGTTTGTGTTTGGTCCCTACAAGCATGGTTTCTGTTTTATCTGCATTTAGCTGAAATTTGTTCTGTATCATCCAATTTTGGATATCTTGAAAGAAAGTGGGCCATTTTTTGTAAAGAGAGAAGGCAGATTTTCAGGAGTGTCGTTGCTTAAAAATCTGAGAGTCATCTGCATAAAAATGTTGGTTAAATCTGATGGCGGTTAATTATATGTGACAGGGGGAGCAGTGTAAAAGGGTGAAAAGAACAGGGCCAGAACAGATCCCTGTGGAAACCCCACATTCCAATCTTGCAGGTACTGATAATTTTTGTTGACTGTGACTGTTTTGGAATGGGTTTCAGTAAGGTATGAACTAAACCAGGTAAGGGCTGTACCAGTAAACCCAAATTTTTTTTGAAAGACGGGAGAGAAGAAAGAGTGGTCAATGTGTCAAAGGCTGCAGATAAGTCGAGTAGAGTAAGAAGGGGGAGTTTTTCCCCTGAGGTAAAGAAGCGAGTAGAAGTGTGTTTAAGGTGTGGGCAAGGGTTAGTTTCAGTGCTTTTGGTTGACGGATAGGCAGACTGAAACGCAGGAAAGAAATTGTTGGAAAAGAAGGTGGTTGTTGAGCTGTTTTAGAACTACTTTTTCAAGGACTTTAGAGATAAAGGGGTAGGTTGGAAACAGGTCTATAGTTCTTCAGAATTTGGGGCAAGGTCATGCTTTTTGAGTAGAGGTGTTACTATGGCAGTTTTTAGAGTGAAGGAACATTTCCAGAGACAAGAGATAAGTTTCTATATTCTAATAGTGGGAATAAGTTGTGGCAGGCACTGTGCAAAAAGAGAAGCAGGTATGGGGTCAAGATCACATAAATTTTATAGTCATTCCTTTCAGAATTAGTTGATTTCTTTCCGCTTGCGGGATGAAAAGGGAAAGGAGAGGAGTGCCAGAGAATTGGGGATCAGAAGTTGCAGGTGGGAAAGGAGTTGATCCAAACTGGAGCGAATTGTTGCGGACTTTGTCAGAGAAGAAAGCCCGAAAAATATAGAAGGAAGTTCAGAGTGGTCGTGAATAGAAGGCAGAGGACTAGCCTTCTCAGATCCAAGAACGTGGATGTGAGGGAAAAGGAGATTTCATAGACGTGGCATCAAGAACTTGAGAAGAGTAATCTTTGTTTTTGCCCGAACGAATTAAGGTTTTAACTTTGTTGATTTGTTTACGAAGAAGCTGTTTGTTTATTTCGGTTTTTTTTTTTTTCGCCATTGCCGCTCTAGTTGCCGGCGTTTGCGTTTTGCGACCAGGATGTCACGGTTGTACCATGGTGCACATGGCCTATCAGGCAGGAGATGGTCAGTAGGGGGAGCATGTCATCAAAGGGGTTGGCTGAGGACGGAATTGTGTGTTAGAGGGTCAGAATGGGGCGGGGGTTTTTTGATAGGCGTTCAACAGCTTGGGGAAAGGAAAGTTTGAATATCAATGGCCTTGAGGTTGCGACGGGTTTAAAGCACTTTTTGTTTTGTTTGGCTTTGCAATGTTGAGAAAGAAAAGAATGGCAGAATGATCGGAAAGCAGTTCGTTTGGTGACATGATACAGACTGAGATGTGACCCAGACCTTGTGAAATATCGGTAATAAGCCAGTCTAAAATTTTGGGCCTGATCTGTGTGTTGGTTTGTTTACTAGCTGGGAAAGAGAGGTGATTTGACAAGGAAAAGGAAGGAGCTTGACATCAGGAGATGACTGGTTTGTCGAAGTGGAAGTAAAGTCCCCAAGAATTGATAAGTTTTTTTGGAGAGAGGCTGTTAATGGTCAAGGAAGTGACTGAAACTCTTGGTGGAAACTGAAGATGTCAAATTGTTTCTACGGTTGGGAGGCGGACGGTAAAGGCAACAGAAAGTAACAGAGTGGCCAGGTAAGGTGAGGTTGAGGTCACAGACTTCGAAAGATTCAGGTGAAAACGGAAGGGAGTGACAGATAGACAGAGCTGGATGCAGAGTGTCTTTGTAGATGATGGCAATGCCACCTCCACGGGAGAGTCGGGGGAAAGAAAGAGTTTTGTAGCCAGGTGGAGTCAGCTGTTTTATCTTTGGTTCGTGGCCTAGTGGTTTTAGCCAAGTTTCTGTAAGAAAAGTTAGATCTAGGTTGTGTTCAGAAATAAAATCAGAAATGAAGTCAGCTTTGCCATCAGGGCAGACAGATTGCGCGTTTAGTAGACACATGTGGAGAAGGTTTGAGGAAGGCAGAGAGGTTGGAGAAGACGGTGGTGAGTGACTATGACTAGCTGAGGAACAGGATGAGGGTGATGATAGAGATGTGTACAGTGGAAGGGCAGATAGTTTGGATAATGAAAGATATGTGACATCAAAATTAAATAATGAGTCTTCTGAATAAAGACACCCACACACAGCATGAAGGATGAAGAAGAAGAACTCACCAAACTCATCATCAGCTGCCGCTAACTCCATGTAGAAGTCAGACGGCGGAGAGTAATTGCTGTAGTCCACGGTTTCATCAAGGGCTATATGCAGGGGCAGCTTCAGCATGCTCACTACATAATTCTACCATGAAAAGAAAAGTGCAATGATTGTTCCACTATACCACATACACAATTCAGAAGTAAAAACAGGCCATATATTATAACTTCAGCAAGATAACCTATGAAAGACAATGCTGTGTCTACATGGTTAGGTTAAACACAGCAATTCCATTTTCCAAGGTTAAAAAAAAATCTTTTTTTTTTTGTGTAAACCCAAAACATCTCTTGCAAAAAGTTGAGCCTTATCAAGCAACACTGGATTAAACGAGACTGAAAATTTAAACAAAAAACCTCCCCAAAACCCTACCAAAAACACCACTTGCACCGTTTTATGGGATCAAACCATTCATGGAATCAAACCAAAAATCTGTGATTTTTCTAGAAATTTTGAAAAACAGGGTGATTATGTTTTGCCTTTTGGGTGCAGAATGCTCCATCATGACTGACTTGAACTGGAAAAAAGACAGAGATGTTCGAACAAGACCACCACTCAAGGTCTAGCCGGTGGGGGTAAGTCAGCACACTAACAGGGATCACACCCATACTTTTCACTTTCTAGGCAGGTGCATTACCGCTAGACCACCATGCCAACTTACAGTATACAATACAATCCAATCTAATCCAATGGCACTACGAGGCTTTACCTGTTTGTCTCGGGTGGAGGCGATGTACTGCTCAAAGGGGTGTTTGGGTATGGCGCGGCTCTCCAGGCGACACAGACAGCTGTTGATCTTGAAGTGGCTGACCTCCAGAAAGTTCAGCATCAACATCGTCTGCAACACCACACAACAGGAAGATCAATTCTACTAGCAGTCTGCTGGGTCCCGTCAAAATCAAATCATATCATGATTGTAAAGAAATTACAGCATATTGGCACTTTGCTCTTTTCTCACACCACACACACACATATATATATATATATATATATATATATATATATATATATATATATATATATATATATATATATATATATATATAAAACATCTCATGAATAAAAATGAATTAATTTTATTGTTATGATTCTGTGCTAGATTGTCTGTTGCTCATCTGACAAAACAGACAAAAACTCAAAATAACAGTGATATAAGTGCCCCCCCCCCCAACCAAAAGTGAACAAAAATAGCTATACAAATAAACTTAAACATTAGAAATAACACTTGCACTGATATACCACTGCACCAATAATAAAACAGCAACAAACACACAAACCCCCCCATACATTATGAACAAGAAAAGCACACTCTGGGTAGCAATAAGAAACCAATCCAATAAAGTGACGTCACGCTGTACCGGTTACCAGATTCTACAAGAATGACAGTGACACAGATGCCACACCAGGAGACAAGCTGAGCAGCACTCACGTGATGCAGCCGCTGCCTGGTCTCCTCCTGGGCCTCAGGGTCGGCAAAGTTGGGTTTGTTCCTGTACACCTCCACCAGCTTCTGCACTCCTGATACACCAAACATGGCGCATGAGTTGTCACATCTTTCAACTACCAACACTAAATACTAAACATGGTGTGTGAGTTGTCACATCTTTCAACTACCAACACTAAATACTAAACATGGTGTGTGTTGTCAGATCTTTCAACTACCAACACTAAATACCAGACACTGTATGACATTGTGTTGACAGATTTGTCAAAATATGAACACTATACACCAAACACTGTATATGTTGTCAGATCTTTCAAAATATGAACACTATACACCAAATACTGTATGTGTTGTCAGATCTTACAAAATATGAACACTATACACCAAACACTGTATGTGTTGTCAGATCTTTCAAAATATGAACAATATACACGAAACACTGTATATGTTGTCAGATCTTTCAAAATATGAACACTATACACCAAACACTGTATGTGTTGTCACATTTTACAAATATAAACACTGTACACCAAACACTGCATGTTGTCACATCTTACAACTACCAACACTACCATCTCAAAAACAGAATTTTTTTTACAAACAAAACAGCAACTCACTACCTAGCACTGATACTGAAGCTTTTGAATGTTTGATACATTGGAACCTTGAGTGTTCATCTGCAATTTTTTTTTAAAACAGGAGCATGGGGATGGGTGGGTGGGGGGGGGGGGGAGGGAGGATGTGAGGTGAAGGGAAGTGTGTTGGCCTGACAATTGTTGATATGAAATGTTCTGCATGATTTACAAGCACATCCAGCTTACATTTCCATGAATGTGGAGTACACCTACCCTAAAAACAGGGCCAACATGTCATACCTTCTTTTGCTTTCTTCTCCTTTTCAATATACTGATGGATGTAGATGAGGAAGTTCTTCAGTGTTTCTTTCCTTCGTTCCATGTTCATGCTGAACTGGGTGTCTTCCGCCTGCAGGTACACACACACACACACACACACACACACACACACACACACACACACACACACACACACAAAAACACACACACATGCACACACACACACACATGCACACACACACACATAAACGCATGCACATAATTTAACAAAACTGGGTTGGTGAAGTCGCACACAAGTCTACAAGAGTTATGTTTCTGTCATCTTGATTATGCACAGTGGAAAGATCATGGAAAATCACTTCAGGTCCCTGAGACTGACAGACTAATCTCTGTCTAATCATTTCTTGGCTTTAGAGAGCATAATGTTTTAACGGAAAGTGGTTCCACTCCAATGATAACATTTCTTTTCAAACTTTTACCTCTTACTGGCATATACAATTGAAAAAGAAGTTGTAACAAAAACCAACAGCGAAAACAATAAATCCAAACACAATAGAAAAACAAAGAGATGTCATCATGCATGAAGGTCCATACTTTGTTACCACAGGTAAAACTTGCAGCAAAACCAACACTATCATGTATCAGTGGTCTTGTGGTAGCAAATATGTCTGGAGAGAGAAACGCCAAAGGTTCAAGTCCCATTTGAAACTGAACTTTTCCCTATCCACTAACCATAAAAAGTGGTCTGGGTGCCAAGATGATAAACTGAAGCCTGTATGCAATACACAATTGCTGCATGTAAAAGAATCTACAGCAACAAGAAAGCTGTCTGTGAAAAAAAAACTTCTGTAGAGAAAAGCACTCACACATGGAAACAAATCTGTTTTAAAAACATGGGATGTTCAGCATTAGTGGCAATGCGCTCTAACCAGGGACAGCAGTCTGAATTCCATGCAGAAAAATCTGACATGACTGAAAGTGGTATACAATACAATATAATTCGATACAAAATAATCAATGATACGATACAAAGTAATACATGACAATACAGCACACAAAGCAACAAAGCTCACACCATGAAACAGAAGGGAACAACACCCCACATACATAGCAGTCGACCAGGATCTGCTCCGACTGTCTGGTTTCTTTCAGGCCTTTCTGGGCGATGACGGCGTGGATATCTTGCTGAAGGTCCACGGATATCACCGCTTCGTTCAGACGATTGTGAGCCTGGCGACACACCACCACACTACCTACCTTGACCATCATCAACAGACACTCTCACCAGTGGTGATTACAGTGAAGGGGGAAACACAATGATGTTGACTATGTTATCACTGTTACTGAGCACTCCCCAGCTTCTGTATCCTTACGGGTCATCCAATATGTGCAGCCTGTCTCACTCATCACACCTGGGAATCACTGCGAGATCATATGTACACACTGGATGAGAAGTTTGTGTGAATGGCCATTTTCAAATACCTCCCTTATAGGCAACCATACCATGACTTCAGATCATTTTTTCTCCTTTAATGGAGAATTTATGTGATTGTCATGGATGATGACAATATCAACTTGCAATTTCAAAGCATAAAGACAGTTTTCATTCTTTTTCCAGATGATGTGTTTGTGTGCAAGGGGAAGGGCGAGAAAACCTCCAGCCCCCTCTTTTTCTTTCCTTCTCTCTATTACAAACATGCGCACGCACACACACACGCATGTGCACACACGCACAAACACACACCTCCTGTCTATCACAACCATGTACACACACACACATGCACGCACGCACAGGCAAGTGTGCTCGCTCGCACACATGCACGCACACACACACCTGAGTGAGTTTAGGCGCCAGAACGGATATGTGACTGTTGTACTTGTTTAGATATTCCTCCATCCCCCGTAGCCGGTCCTCCTCCAGCTGCTGCAGCTGACTGCCCGCCTGCACACACACACATCCATAAGCGCACATGCTTACACACACACACACATCCTTAAGTGCACATGCTTACACACACACACACACACACACACACATCCTTATGTGCACATGCTTACACACACACGCACACACACACACAATCACACAAACTCACTTCTTCTTTTTCCTTTTTTGTCATGTTTCTCCCACCACACATATTACCCACATTACTAATATCATAGAGAAAAACAGTATAGTCTGTCCTCAGTGTGTGTCCATGTGCGTACGCATGTATGTATGCGTGTGCATGTGTGTGCTCATCTTCTCTCTCTCTGTCTCTCCCCCTCCCTCTGTGTTCAGCAACATCCTCACCAGCCACTCAACACCCCTGATACCTTGGCCACAGTGAAGTCCCAGTCTTGTCGTGCTGATTCTGCCTTGTAGCAAGTCTCCGTGTACTCTCTGTCCGACTTCTTTGAAGAGGACAGTAAATGCTTGCTCCTCTTCTCCAACTGCACATACATACACACACATATGGAGTTCAATATTCATGTAAGCAGGCATGGATCAGCTCATACACAAACTATCGTTTTTGATGCGTGCGACGTGTAAACAGCACATGTAAAAGAACCCATAGCAACAAGGGAGTAGTTTCTTCCAACATTCTGTACCAAAAAAAAGATGGTTGACAGAAAAGAAACAAAACAATACACAAGCAGGACTCTTTCCTTTAAAAAAAAAAAAAAATGTAAGGAAGGTGCTGCTCTTGCAGGAATATGTCTCACCAAGGAGAGCAACCCAAATATCACACAACGAAATCTGCCATGACCGAAAGTAGTATACAATACAATACAACAAAACACAACACAGTCTGAGCCAATACAACACAATATTATATGTACAATCAAATAAATGATAGTTTTGTTTTTCCTCCAGCAATTCCAAAAGAAAAAAAACCATGACGCAGCAAGCACGAGCAACAGCTCACCTTGGGCACATCCTTGGTTTTACTGGTACTGATGCCGTCTTCTGCTTTTTCAAACTCTTTGCGACAGATGTACGACTGCTTCTTGCCCTGGCCACACACATTTTAGAAAGTTGAACAAAATAGTAACTGTGATCATCATCATCATCATTTATTCACCGACATGTAAAATGATGATATGGTAGAAAGAAAACTGCTCTCAAGGGACCCCATTTGAGCCACATACTGACCATGTTTACTCCCCCTCTCACCTAGTAGTGTTCTGATGCTAATCTTGCACAAAATGTACATGTATAAAACTCCCATGTGTAACATGTACGCAGCACGTATGAAAATACCCACCATGATTTTGAACCAAACAATACACATATATAATATAAACACAAACAACATAAAGATGCGTGGCACTGAACTGAGAGATAGAGATGTATGCACATACTTTCCTTTCTCCTATTAACTCATTTAATAACACATTTCTTCTCACACTCATTTGTTTGTTCCTTCATGCATTCACACATGTCTGGTTTACAGCCTTTTCCTCAAGAAAGGTTGTACAAAAGCAACAAGTATAACCTTAAGAGGTCAAGTAAACTTATAATTACCCTTTCATAACATGCATACACTCATGCTGTTTACAGCCCAGGTGATTACACACATGCTGAACCTCTCCACAGATGTTTAGAACTTTTGCATGTAACACAAGTTCAACAGTGAACACTTTCAAAACATACACACAAGAATGTTACATATGATACAGTCTTTTCATTTCATCCTTACATATGCATTTTCTTTGAAGTTCTTTAATTCATCCAACTAATGTGCTACCATTCTCGCACAAGAATAATACCTTTAATTCGTCTGCTCTTTTTTCTTGTAATGACTTGTAAGCTTTGTCCACCGCCACTTCAATCTGAAAAAAAACCAAGCCAAAACAAAAGTATAATGATAGTAACATATTGTACTATAGCCGTGAACAGTATCATACTTCTCTACACTGCACTGCACAGTGCTAATTAATATTATAGTTCTGTACTCTCGTAAAGGGCAGAACATGCTGCCACACTCTAGCACAAGCTTTCTTTTGGCACTTTTTGTTTTTATTTGCTTTGTTGTACAGGGTTTTTTATGTGCACTTGAACCAAATTCGGGGCCTGGTTGGCACAGTGAGCAGGACATCAGATGCTCCCTAGATGTTTGGATTGAAAACTCACCATTATTGTGATTTGATACTAAGTGGTTTTCTAGACTGGATACTCACTGATTTTCACCATTTTTCTGCACAGGTATTAAATGGTTTTCTGAACAAGGTATTCACTTGTTTTATGGACTGAACGCTCACCAGCTATTTACTTTTTTTTTTTTTTTTGGTACTTGATACTCATTGGTTTTCTGCAATGGATCCTGACAGGTTTTCTGATTTGGGGTATTCATTGGTTTTTCAGGATTGTGTACTCACAGGTTTTCTGGCTTTGACTTGAGTCTCCACCAGTCCTTTTAGAGGTTTGCTCATCTCGTCCATCAATCCTGCCCCTAAGTTCCTGAAACAAAGGACCATTACACGCTACATAAACACTGGCTTGTCAGCACACAACATGTGTACACAGACACAAATGCATACACATATGTGAATGGATCACATTTGAAGATACAACATACATTGTGTGTACACACAATACATGTACAAATATACAGACACAGAGAGAGAGAGAGCAACTGATATCTTTCTTAACCATTTCAGATTCAGCTTAGTATCAAATTGAAAGTTGTACATGTATACTAAAGATAGTACTATAATGTTTAAGTTTTCCTAAAAAGCATTCATGAGCAGGTTTTGAACTGATGTGTGTGTGTGTGTGAGTGTGTGTGTGCACACGCATGCATGCATGGTGCATACCTGCATGTGTGTGTGTGTGTGTGTGTGTGTGTGTTTGTGTATGTGTGTGTGCATTCCTGTATCTGGGAGAAGACTAGGTTGTGTGGGCAACACCACTCACAAAGCAAATTACTCATTAAAAAGGCAAATAGAAGGGTAAACATAAACAACAATCAACTATATGTACATGCAAGAAATATATGTGTGTTCAACACAACAGCTGGTGATGTCATGCCTGACACCATAAAAATGTCATCAATATTGTTAGGTTTGGCACAGTGCCAGGTGAACATTTCTGCCACACACTAACAAATAACCTTAGTGACCATAGTAACACATACACCCACACACATTGCTGACAACTTTCCCTAGAAATGTGTGCTTGAAGAATAATGCATGCACACACAAAAATATACATGTATGTACACACACACACATTCACTCGCCCTCCTCAAACCCCCCCCCCCCCCCCCCACACACACAAACCACACACACCTTTTTCCTCCCAGGAGTAAATTTACACAAACTCCAACCTCAATATTTACCTTACCACCCATCATAACTCAGCATGAACAGATGTCATACCATCGCATTACAGAGTCTACACAACAGGCCAGTCAACAGTCAACAGTCAGCAGCACGGCTAGTGAAGGCAAGCAGCAGCCAGAGGACTTACTTGTGCAGCTCGGCCTCCTGTTCCATGGCCAGGCCCACAGACTTCCACCCCTCCCCCAGACTCCTGCAGCATAGCACACAGCACTGCATCATCATGTCACACAGCCAGTACTACTATTGGCAATATGTCACAGTATGGTTAGTACGATTATTAGCAATATGTCACAGTAAATACCACTATTAGCAATATGTCACAGAGTATAGTTAGTACTATTTTTGGCAGCATGTCACAGTAAGTACCACTATTGGCAATATGTCACAGTATGTCCCAGTAAATACCACTATTGGCAATGTCACAGTATAGTTAGTACTATTATTAGCAATATGTCACAGTAAGTACCACTATTGGCAATATGTCACAGTACAGTAAGTCCTATTATTGGCAGCATGACACAGTACAACTATTGGCAATATGTCACAGTACAGTAAGTGCTATAATTAGTAGCATGTCACAGTAAGTATCATTATTGGCAGTATGTCACACAGCAGCAACTTCACCATATCACTTAGCGTCATAGGCATTATATAAAAAAAAGTTCATGTACGAACACACATACACATTTATACACACAAACACACACACACACACACACACACACAGGGGGACCTGATAGCCTGGTGGTTAGTGTGATGTGCTCGTGATATGCTGATCTGAGTTTGATTCCCGTTCAAGAGGATTTTTTCTCTGTAGTTAACATCAGTGCAAACTCCACTCTCCCCAAAAGTCCTTCGGATGAGACTTTAATAATGATAATAATAATAAATGAAACTTATATAGTGCTATATCTTGCAAAGACAAATCAAAGCGCATGCATTCAACCTAATCTTACACAGTCATGCAATCAATGATAAATAATCAATAGTTTAAACAAACAGATATTACAAACATGGTGCGCTGCAGACAAAATCTATGAAATAAAATTTCAATAGTCAAATGTTTTTCAAAAGCACACACACATTCACACAGGACGTATACTTTAGCAGGGTGATAGGACATGGATTAGTAAGGTGGGATAGTTCTGATATGAAACAGGAGGGGGGAAATCTTAGGTTTGAAATAAATATGTCTTGAGGCTGGATTTAAAAGTGTCATAACTAGGTTTCTGGCGAAGAGAGAGAGGGAGTTCATTCCAGGTCGATGGACCCGAAATAGAGAAACCGAGGTCCTGTGTGCGAATGCACTCCGAACATCTTCCGCACACGTTAAAACCCCTTCCACTTTTTGGAAGAGTAGGCCATTGTGTGCCGGTGGGAACGGATGACAAAATTTACAACACTGCATACATATGGGGACTGAATGTAAAAAAGCATGTGAGTGCTTATTTCATTATCCTCAAAATATAAGAATAAAAAAAGAAAGAACACACACACATGCATGTACATGTACACACACATATCTATTCATTTTATTCATTTATACCACTTTAAACACAATTTCTCTGTGTGAAATTTGGGCTGCTCTCCCCGGGGAGAGCACGTCGCCACAAGAGCAGTGCCACCCTTTTTTTTTTTTTTTTTTGGTCTGCAACTGTAATTTGTTTCCCTATCAGAGTGGCTTTTTTCTAAGAATTTTGCCAGGGACAACTCTCTTGTTGCCGTGGGTTCTTTTACGTGCACTGAATAATTTTGTGTAACACACGGGACCTCGGTTTATCATCTCATCCGAAAGACTAGCGCCCAGACAACCACTCATGGTCTAATGGATGGGAGAAAAGTTTCGGGCCCAGACGGGATACGAACCACCGCACACTTCTGACCTGGACTTTTTGCTTTCTAGATAGGCACTTTACCTCTAGACCACCGATCCACACACACTCACACACCTTGCATATCTTCAGCATTAGCAGACAAGACAGTTACCACTGTGCCAGTTCTTGATGTTTTGCAGACTCCAATCAGATATAAAATGCAAAGGCAGCCACACAACAAAGGCTTTCTTTCTTCATGTGAAACTTGCGGAATACAACTGTTAGAGTAATTCATTTCTCTCTCTCTCTCTCTCTCTCTCTCTCTCTCTCTCTCTCTCTCTCTCTCTTTTTTTTTTTTTTAATCTAAGAAGAAGGATTAGGAAGAAGAGGAGGAGTAGGACAAAGAGGAAGTTGAGGAACAGGATGAAAATGAACAGGAGGAAGAAGGAGGACACAGAGAAGGGGGAAGCCAAGAGGAAGAAAGATAAAGAATAAAAGAAGGTGGAGGAGGATAAGGAGGAGGATGAGCAGGAGGAAGAGGAGGAGGAGAGGAGGAGAAGGAGGAGGAGGAACAACAACAACAACAACAAGAAAACAAGAAAAGAAATAGTTTCAGAAACTGTTAATACTGATTCACAGTGATGTAAACTCAGATGCTGACTTTAAAATGAAGAAACTTATACAGTGTTCATAAAGTTGAAAAGTCTTTTTTACCTGTATAAACCTCACATTTTAGAACCAAAAGTTCAAGGAGAAAAGAGCAAAAGTGCACAAGATAAAAGCACAAAAAAAGAGAGCAAGAGTTATTGACAGCTGTGACACATAAAAGCAGTAAGTCAGGACTCAAAAGGGAGGGGAGGGGTGGGGGGGGGGGGGGGGGGGGGCAGGGCAGCAGACAAACAAGACAGACAGACACAGAGAGAAACACATAAGTACTGACATAGACATAGACTGAAAAAAAAACCCTACAGAAAAAGAAAACAGAACAGAAACAAAAAGATTTTATACAGAGGCAGAGAGTTCTAATTTTATACAGAGGCAGAGAGTTCTACACAGGAAAGAAAGAAAAAAGAAGAGAAGAATCAGTAAGTGTGAGAAGTTCTCTGAAAAAGATTGTGGAAGGTGAATGATATGAGTTAAGAAGAGAAGGAATGAAGACATGAAGATAAAAACAAAAGCATACAGATTGGGGAAGGGGTAGGGAGTAGACAAGTACAGAGGAAATGTGAAGCTGACATATAATATTTGGAAGGTGAGCTAAGAAGGAAAAGAAAGAAAGAAAGATAAAAACAAGAAGGAAGTAAGAAAAAAACACCCAGAGACAGAGAGAACAGGAAAAAATAATCCGTGGGAAGGATTTACGGAAAGAACAAAAAGAAAAACACAGATGGTGAGAACAGAAAAAACAACAAAAAACAAACAAAAAATGTATGAAGAACAAACCAAAACAAAACAAAAAAACAAACAACCCTCCTCCCCACCCTGAACCAAAATCAACCAAGAATTTTTTTTTTATATAAAAGGTACAGAGTGAGCAGAATAGAAAAGAGACTAAGAAGAAAGGAAAGAAAGATTGAAAACAAAAACAGACAGAGCTCTATAACAGTTCTAAAGAAAAAGAGATTTTGTGGGAAGGAATGCAAAACAAAAAAAAGAAAAGAAAAGAGCTGAAACAGTGATAAAGGAAAGAATAAGAGACTGCATGATTGAATGATGGAAGGAAGAAACAAAAACAAAAAGAGAACCGACAAGGAAAACAGAAGAAAAAGAGAGTTTATGAAGAAAGAAAGAAAGGAAGGAAGGAAGGAAAGAATGACAGAATCGCTAGACAAACATACCCCACGCTTGTTTGCACAGCTTTCAACAACTTGGCAGCCAGTTTGTTTAAACCTTTGGCATAGGTGCTCTCCATATCGGCTCTGAAACACACACAAACACACAAAACCAGCATGCATGATTGCATTTCTTCACACAATGACATGCAGGCAGGTGGTGTATACATGCACGACTGCATGCATACATGAGTGTGTGTGAGTACACCTGCCTGAGCACTCTCTCCCTTCACTCCTTCAGGAGTTGTCGGGGCATTGCACTCAGTTTTTCAGGCAGTGTGTGTACCCGTGGTCAGCAAGCTGAACATCGTGGAGCCCATTCTCTCCAGGTAGCAGGCTGCATTCGGGGTATATTTGTGTCATTTATCTAACCAGCCACCGCTGACATACTCCTTTATGAAAGGTGGATGGGATTTTTGCGTATGTACACGTGCAAGATGTTCTGCATGTTTAACACATGGGACTTCAGTCACAATTTCATCCAGTGGACTTTTGTGGGAGTGATGTCAGTGCCAATGTTAACTTGAAGAGAAAAATCCCCTCTAAAGTCTAATACTAGACCCCTCAGATGCCACTAGATTCCATGTTCAATACTTTACAAAAACATACTCTGTCTCAGTGCAGATCTATGTTACTTACAGATTATACAATAAAGCTTGATCACAAGTAGCCTCCATCTTATTCTGTCTCAGTGCAGATCTATGCTACTTACAGATTATACAACAAATCTTGATAACAGGTAGCCTCCATCAATCTGTCATTTGTTCATAGTGTTCTAAGCTCTAATTAACAGTAATTTGTAGCCCTGAGTAGCTGAGCTAAAATATAATCTAATAAATTGAGAAAAAATGTATGCAATCCAATCCCTTCGAATTATTTCAGAAGGTTAAAATTCACAAGTGATCTCTTAGTCTTAATTTCAGTCATAAACGCTACTAACTGAGATGACGGAAAAGTGTTGGCAGAACTTGTTTGATAACCAGGTTTGATAACCAACATACTCTTTCCTGGTCAGTAGGACTGGGAGTCTCATTTTGAAGTGGGGAGAGGTTTCAAGAGCTGTGGAATGCTGGTCTTTGCTTCTACAGCAAAGCTTCCAAACACCTGATCACATCTAATCTTCTAATCTGTTGGTACAGGCCAGCCAACCACTTGAGCCTACGATGAGGATAAAAACGGGGAAAAGTTAGAAAAGGAGATCAGGTAATATCATAACATGTGTCCTGTATCATTAGTATATTCCATCAGATATGTTTCGGATATATATATATATATATATATATATATATGGTCTTGATGTGGGCTGAGTAGTATATTTTACATCAAGAGGTGAAAATGAACTGATCAATGAATCAATGGAACCATCCACCCCTATTCACTCACTAATCCACCTATGAGTGTGTGTGTGTGTGTGTTTAAGTTAACTTCCTAAAATAAAGATTATCTTTCTCCTCTTCACACTATATGATGTAGTAGGTATGCAGCATATCACACAATTTCACACATTTCCTTGAGTGATTGAAACAGAAGCTATACATACATGTATGTATGCATAACATTAAGATGTGAATGAAGTATTGCCTGGACCAGAACTGTAGCACTGATACAAAACAGATTAACCCCGGCCTTGGCTGAAGCCTTCCAATCTGTCACTTCTCACTTCATCAATTATTCATCTGGCTCAAATTTGGATCATATTCTGGACACAGGTCATCAGTCAGTCAGGTCTTCGGCCAACAGAATCAGTTACAGCTATGTCTGTCTTATTTCTTGTGTAGTTACTTCTGGATTGGCTGACAAGCAATAACTTGCCCATCTAGAAGGACAGAGGTCAATGGTTTAATTCCCAGTTCAAGCCAGATTTTTCCTCCTTTGAATGTTAATCTTTAGGGTGAGATGATAAACTGAAATCCAGTGTGTACATCCCTGCAGTTGGAATGTGGCTACTTTTGTGGTGGGAGGAAAAACGGTCGCTTATATGCAAAAATCACACCTTTGGTGAACATTAGAGCTCTGGCCAAGGGCCAACACCCCCCCCCCCCCCCCCCTGTAAAAAACCCAAACAAAACAAAAAACCCAACCTTGATCCAGTATGTGACAGTCTAGTACTGTATTTAATTTTAAACTGTAATATTAATAGAACTCTCAGCAATGAAAAAATATTACTGTCTCTGGCAAAGTTCTGTAAAGAAAAACTATTTAAAAAAAGACCAAAAACCCCACACAATTTATACAATTTATAAAATAAATCTACAGACTGTATACTTGGTCAGCAAACAGGGAAACAAATTACATGTTAAGAAAACCCCCAAAGGCTGGCATAACTACTGCACTTGTGACCATGTGCTTTCCTCATGGAGAGCATCCTGAAGTTCCATTCAAAGAAAACTGTCATGACTGCAAGTAGTAGTATACAATTCACTACATTACAATACAAAACAAGATAATACAATACAATATTTCTCTGTATTATATATATGCTCCCTTATTTATGCATTTAAAAAAATCAAAATGGCTCTTTTCCATTTTGAATTTGTTCATATCCCCATATGTAAAACAAAATTCATGACCAATGTGTACAAATTTACAATTTGCTATTGTCCGATATGTGTGTGTGTGTGTGTGTGTGTGTGTGAGTTAGTTCTTCAGTTTAATGTCCTTCCACTAATTAGTGATGTCAGACGGGAAAGTATGTGTGAGTGTGCATGAGTGTGTGTGTGTGTGGGGAGGGGGTGGAGGGAGGGGATGGAAGGGTGTGTGCATTACATAGCAAATTATCCACATTAAACAACTATAAGAAACAAAAATAAAACAATAGTGTTGAATTGTGTATTTTATTTATTTATTTATATTTATTTATTTATTCTTTTATATTGAGCCTTGAGGATAATGGTATAAGCGCTCAAGTGCTTTTTTTTACATCCAGTCCCTGTGTGTATGCAGTTTTGTCAATTTTGTCATATGTTCCCACCGGCACACAATGGCCTACTCTTATGAAAAGCGAAACAGGATTTAATGTGTGCGCAAGATGTTCTGCATGCGTTTGCAATAAGGCCTCGGTTTATAGTCTCATCCGAAGGACTTTTGGGGAGAATGGAGTCTGCACTGATGTTAACTCCAGGGGAAAATCCTCTTGAATGGGATTCGAACCTGGGTCATCAGATTGTGAGTGCAATGTTCTAACCACTAGGCTATCCCGTTCCCCTGTGTGTGTGTATGTGTGTGTGTGTGTGTGTGTGTGTGTGTGTGTGAGAGAGAGAGAGAGGAAGAGAGAGAGTGCATGCATGCATGCATGTATACATGTGTTGTGTGTGTGTGTGTGATGTGTGCGTGCATGCGTGCATGTGTGCGTGCGTGCTTGTGCATGAATGCTAGTCAGCTTGCGCAATTGCCAGACCTCGTGGCATACATGCATACAAGTGAAAACATATAGATCCATCAATTTGTATCTAGATACTATGTGTGAACAAAACATGTAATTTACACACACTCAGTATGAGTATGTATTGACCACAATACCTAGATATTTGTGCTGCTTAGCAAATTATCTACCAAAGGAAAACACCCTTCACCAACATCAATGTCAGACTGATAGCTAAAGAAACATTTGTTTTGCAAGTATGGCAACACAACTGATGATGCATTAATCTATGTATGAATCAAAAGCAAAGAGCTAGAGCTCTACTTTTGCAGGCAATCTGTCTGCCTGACTCGACTCTACAGCTTAATTCTTTCCTAAATGTCTGTTGCACAACTTTACTTTGCTGTCTATGTCAACACATCAATGAAACGCATTCTGACCTTCACATTTACTTGGGAAAGATGGCATTTCTCCGATAGATAAATCGTGTGGCTGTGTGGAGTCGGCTTACACATATACACACACACACTCTCTCTCTCTCTCACACACACACACACACACACACGCACACACACACACACACACACGCGCACGCACACACACACACATGCACACACACATATACATGTATACACACACACACTCTCTCACATACACACACACATACACACACTCTCTCTCTCACACACACGCACGAATGCACACACACACACATGAAATGGATGACAAAATTGACAATCCGCACGCTCACAGGGACTAGAGAAGTAAAAAAAAAAAAAGCACATGAATGCTTATTCCATTATCCTCAAAATAAAAGAATAAATGACACTAAAAATGTGATGATCAAAAACACACAAACACCACACACAGAGGGACGTATTGCACCACTATGTGCAGGTAGCCTTGTCTACCTTGGCCTATCTGGCTATCAATACAGACATATTTAAGTTCTTGTCTAGGGATACAGTTTTTGTTCTAAAGACTGGTTGTGTGTGTGCGTGCATATGTGTGTGTGCATGTGTGCGCATGCGTGCATGCATGTGTGCAAGCCTGTGTGTAAGTGTGTGTGTGTTTCAATATTGGTTTGTTTTTTGTTTGTTTAGATGTATGTAATACACGAATGCACTTTATGTTCTTTAAAATGGTATGGTTCAAATTGGTTGGTTGGTTGGTTGGTTGGTTGGCTGGTTGGTACATAGTATACACACCTGTCAGCACTTAGTACTAAAATACTCCCTCCATTCCTCTATCCTTTTTCTCAATCTCCCTATATATTATCTATCTATCTATCTATCTATCTATCTATCTATCTATCTATCTATCTATCTATCTATCTATCTATCTATCTATTATATCTCTATCTATCTATTATATCTCTATCTATCTATCTAATTTTTATATATAAATGAACCTAAACAAGCAACACAATAAACAAAGAAACACATTTTAAAACACCGATCAGCCAACTTGCCATGCAAACAAGTAAGCAACCAAAACACCCTACCATTCAAGCAACCAGGCACCAAAACAACCCTACCTACCTACAAACCATCCAACCAAAAAACTAAGCAAGCAAACACACAAAAACATACCTAACAAGTTTTAAGAAGATAAAGACCAGAATAGCACTGACCTTTCCTGTAATATTGCCGCCACCTCCTTGCTGAATTCACTCCCCTGCTTGATGAATTTCCGCAGCTCTTCGAAGCCATCATACCCCTGGAAAAGGAACATCAGCAGACTTGTCACAGTCACTCTTTTCACTATGCTTCAACTAGACTTTTTTTTTTCTCAGCAAGTTCTAAGAGAAAAAAAAAAGTACGCAATTATTATCTTTGGTGTACTTTTTGCTCTGATTTCAATGAATAAATTCTCTCTCTCTCTCTCTCTCTCTCTCTCTCTCTCTCTCTCTCTTCACTCTCTCTCTCTCTCTTATATATATATATAATATATCTAGCTATCTATCTATATCATGATTTATAGAAAGTACAAAAATCTTCACACTCACAGCCAGACCTGTAAGCAGTTGATTAATGAATTGAATGTAAACTGTTGATTATTTGTCACTCTGTGTGTGTGTGTGTGTGTGTGTGTGCGTGTGTGTGTGTTGTGTGTGCATGTGTGCTTGCCTGCATGCATGCAGTTTCTGAGTGTACGTTTCTGAGCATATTATTTGTTTTGGGTAGATTTCCTTTTCTTTTTTTCCCTTTTTTTCTTTCTTTTTTTTGGGGGGTGGGGGGTTGTTTGTTTGTTTGTTGTTGTTTTGGGGTTTGTTGTTGGGTCGGGTTTTTTTCTTTGGAGGAAGTGGTGGTGGTGGTGAAATGTATTTAGAATACATGAGTCAAATACTGTCAAACAATGCATGTGAATCAATGCATGAATACTTGTGAGTATACTCGATATATGCACCAGTGTGCAACAGAAGTATGCATAATAGCATACATTCTGCTTACCTAGTCCTTTGATGATCTAACCTTTGCATAAATTATTAAGCTTTGTATTAATTTTGGCATTCTGTTTGTGGTGCTAATTTATTACATGTGACACCTGTAACATTAATTACAAACAGCCATATAAGTATATATATAATTTACATGCACATTGAGCTGAACTGGAAACTGATTAGCCAAGAATATAGCATCCCAGACCCCCCCCCCCCCCCCCCCCCTCCACACACACACACACAAAACACAAGCAAAACAATTCCCCAAAAGACATCACTTCTAAACCACACTTGCTTGTGTATACTGTATTCATGAGTCTGTGCATAAGCGCAACACATGCATCTTGCTTGCATGCTCACATGTTTGTATGGTGTGTGTGTGTGTGTGGGTGCATGCACATGTGCATGTGTGTTTGTCTGTGTCTGTCTGTGTGTGCATGCGTCCATACATGCATGAGTGTAATGTGTGTGTTACTGTTAGCTGCAGATGTTGCCAAAACACTACACCCATCAAGGCAATCACTACTGATCACTCTAAGCAAAGACTATAGTATAATTTTGAAGAAAGCAGCAAAACACTAAACAGGAGTAATTAATAGATCTAGTTCTGGATGTCAATCATTTTCAATCCACACACCAACACAGTATACAGCTAGGTCTTCATAATGTTATGTACATAAAGCAAAAATAATCAATGACAATACATGTTCATAAATCACATCCATGGCAATAATCATGACTAAAGATACGGGGAGATTTCAGTTACGTTAAGTTAATTGAAAAATAATTTTTAAATGATTTTTTTATATTTTAGTAATTATCATTCCATGCAGGGGATAAGCGTTCAGTGAATATAACATCAATGTCATCATCCATGTCAGTAATTATCCATTCATTAATGATCATTTCATGCAGGGACTAAAACTTACAAAAAATTACAATTAAACCCAACAACATAGAATGGAATAGAACTCGATATGTATTTAAATGTAATAAAATTTTTAATCAAATTGAGATTAACTATCCATCCATGCAAACTTGCAGAACAAATCAATTCACTGATGATCATTCCATGCTGGAAACAATTTCTCAAAGAACACCGAACTGAACAGCACACACAACTTAGAAACTGTTAGACAATCATTAAAATTTCAATCCATGCTCAAGTTATGGGGAGCAAAGACGCCTCAGCAGCTTGGTAGCAGAATGCATGATCAGCAGGCATGAAACCACAGAGCAGGACACATTCATGATGCAGGCAGAGACCTGTGCCAGCTGAGCCATGGGCAGAGGCAGCATCAGCTGCTGGAGAGCTTGCTGCACTGGATTGGGCATCACCTCCGACAAACTGCGCAGGATGTGACGACTCCGGGAACGTTGACGACGACTACCACCGCTGCTGCCTGCAGTGGAGAGGCTCATGACCCTGTCAGGGTTTTCACAGCTTCTTCAGGGTTTAGGTCAGTTTCTTCAGGGTTTAGGTCAGGGTTTTGGTCAGTTTCTTCAGGGTCTGAGTCAGAGTTTCTTCAGGGTTTGGGTCAGAGTTTCTTCAGGGTTTGGGTCAGAGTTTCTTCAGGGTTCGGGTCAGAGTTTCCTCAGGGTTCGGGTCAAAGTTTCTTCAAGGGTTCGGGTCAGAGTTTCTTCAGGGTTTGGGTCAGAGTTTCTTCAGGGTTCGGGTCAGAGTTTCTTCAGGGTTCGGGTCAAAGTTTCCTCAGGGTTCAAGTCAGAGTTTCTTTGCAGGGTTAAGGACACAATTCTTCAGGATTAAGTCCACAGTTTCTTCAGGGTTAATGTCAGTTTCTTCAGGGTTCTATTAGATTTTCTTCAGGGTTAAGGTCACAAATCTTCAGGATTGATGTCACAATTTCATCAGGGTTAAGGTAAAAGTTTCTTCAGGGTTCAGGTCAGAGTTTCTTTGGGGACACAGGAAATTCAGGTTAAAATTCTTCAGGATTAAGGTCAGTTTCTTCAGGGTTAAGGTCACAGCTTCTTCACACTAACAAAAAGTTCTGAATAATGTCAGCTTCCTTGTTATATAACTCTGAGTCATACTTCAGAGTTCACTGGTTGTTACCAGCCTTAATGTTTAAATCATTAAGTGTTACTTCTTTTTCAAGGCTGTATAGTGCATATTAATTATACCATACAACTGGTATTGACTGTATGGTGTACCTGTATACCAGATAACTCCTCCAATGCCTGTAAAAATTAAAGACAAACTATTCCTGTAAAATGTACAGAACAGTCATATTTTTAGTATACTATAATTCACTAATGACCACTTATCACTTAATCACTCATTCTACAAAGTTCTACACACCAACACAGCCTCTGTGGTCAGGAAGGCCACATTCTGTACAAAAAACCATTCTCACTGGGGGGGGGGGGGGGGGGGGGGGGGGGGGTATGCAAGATTTCACTTGCAGACTTACTGCACAAATGGCTACATATGCACTCTCCTTGAGGAGAGCAGCCAGAATTTCATACTGTAGAGAAATCTGCTGTGAGTGTGAGTGAAAGGGGTATACAATACAAATTACAATACACTACACTGCAAAGTAGCTACAGTACAACACAATACAGTACATTCTACAAAGTGGCATGATCTAGTATAAATCTGAAAAGAAATACCAATAGATTATCATTATAGTTATACTGTTATTTATTGATGGCTGATTAATGCCCTTGTTAAGTTGTTAATGTAAACAAACATAGCCTCTTCCTAATTTCTGATCATGATTATACAGTCCTGAACAAACACACAAAACATTGTGCCACACACATGCAGATATTAGGCTTGACAGTATGAATGTGCGTAGTATGTGCACCACACACGCACGCGCGCGCACACACCCACACAAGGCGGGAGAGAGAGATAATGAACAAAACAAAAACACAAAAAAAGGGGGGGGGGCGGGGGGCAGGATCAAGAGAATAATACAATTCAATTTAAAGCAAGACAACTTAAGATTTAATCGGGCTTGTTTACATTCAGCGGTGAGAGAGGACATGCAAATTTATCTTAACTCGTAGACTGTCATATAATATATATGTATCTAAAGCAGGGGCATCGAATAAAAAACCCAAACAAACATGAAATAAAATGCCCGATAAAGTAATGTCACGAGTTCATACCAACTGAAGCCACACAAAACCATCACGTCTACTGAAAAAACCTAAGATACTGAGATTTCTACAGACGAGTAAAAAGGGGATCACAAACCGAACATAGCTTTTTCTTGGACAGTCTCCTATCCATAGTACACAGTCCTGCATCCCTCCTCAGAACTCAAAAGCAATCCTGAGCTGGCAGTTTGCGGCTCAAGATTTCACACGCATGCACACGAATTTCCCCAATACTCCGATTCCAGAAAAACACGTTTCAGGTAAGCTGTCACGCAATCTAGGCCTACGTCAAAAAGTCGTCTGCTCTTCCAAACTCAAATGGAAAAGCATTTCTTTGATTACGTCGAATCAACATCACAGGTCTGCTACTAGGCTACTACACACACAGCGATCCCTTCTTGAGTCTAGAGAAGAAAGCACACTGGATAATTAGGCCTATGTAACCCTCTTTCTGAAACCTAACTCTACCGATTTCTGCACGGAAGCTGCAAGCTGGCTGATTTGAACGATGATTAAATAGTGTGTGATCTTCGTCGAGTTATTTTCGCTCAAAGGTCGACCACGCCTTGCTCACATCTTCCTAGCCAGGGTTTGCAATCACATTTTCATCACAAGGCTCTGGCATAATTTCTCTTACTACACACGTATAAACACTACTGTCTCGATTCTTGGTTGTCATCGATCCATCTAACGGGCTGTAGCTGCTGCTAGGCTATTGCTGCCGAGGTCTGGCACTAACTGTATTAGATCTATGATGTACAGGCGCCTGCTGTTTTAGTCTTTCTTCTACAACTCTCAAAATTATTAAATTGCACTATGTGTGTGTGTGTGTGTGTGTGTGTGTGTGTGCGTGCGTGCGTGCGTGCGTGGTGCGTGCGTGCTGTGTGTGTGTTGTGTGGTGTGTGTGTGTGTGTGTGTGTGTGTGTGTGCATGCTTGTATGCATGGGTGTAGGTGTGTGTACAACTAACTGTACATGTACACATATGTCCATGTATGCATGCATGTTGTGTGTGTGTTATCATTCACATTTGTGAAAGGGATTCAAAAAGCACATGTTCAATACAAAAGCGCCAGACCATTTAAATTTGAATACACTAGACAGTATTGGTCCCTACTACAAAGATAGACTGCTGCTAACACTTCAACTGGTCAACAGTGTTAACTAGTAAAGTAGTATAAATGGCCAAGTAATAAAATCCAAGGGTCTTGCTTTAAACTTTTCATCAGGCAGGGAACTGTCAAGACAAAGGGATGATGAGATTTGTGGCAGAAACAAGTGGATCTAACATTGCAGAAATGACCGGGAAATTGTCAGGCTTTGGCACAAAATTAACAGAAATGGAGGAATTTGATGTACAACTCTTCAGTGGAGTGCCCCAATGAATCTCTACACAAGAGTAAAGAAGAAGACCCTGAATATGTGCATGGTACAAGATTTCAATGCTTGGACCACTACTGTCAAACACACAATATGTAGAAACTTGTCATTACTGTGAGACTATTTTAGTATTTACTAATAGAACAGACAGTAATACACACAGTGATCACAGTACTGATACTACCAGTACCGCTGCTACTACTACTGTACTAGTACTAGTGTTAAAGATCATCTTGATATCTACGCACTCCATGTTTGCCTGAGGCAAGTATTATTGCAATTCTTAAGTCAATAGAAAGAGCTTCCTGAATAGTATCTATAGTAAAGAGGTTTTCCCCACCATCCTTTTTTAACCATTTTTCCCAAGTTAGTAACATAGACTGATAGAGTGTGTCACGGTATGTCAGTGTGTGCCACTGTGTACTTTATGTGTGTGTGTGTTGTGTCTTCGATTTTACGTCTGTGCCACTATGTACTCTGTGTGTGTGTGTGTGTGTGTGTGTGTGTGTGTGTGTGTGTGTGTGTGTTGTGTACACTATACAGTGTGTCACTGTGTGTCAAGTCAAGTCAAAATGATCTTTATTGAGGATAAAAGAATAAGCTTACATAGTTACAAACTTTTTTTTTCCATCCTGCCCTCACACAAAAGGCAACAAACAAACAAAAAAGCCTCATTAAGTGCACAAATTGAGCAAATCAAAGCAAAAGACTGAGTTAGTGAGTAACACAACTGGCAACATATAAAGTCCAAAAAAGGCTGTTTGAAACGTGACAACAAGACCTAAAATGAAGTATTCATCAACAAGCTTACAAAGAGATCATGAATGTAACATTCACCAGCATCCCTCAAAAAACAAGCCCACAAATTCAGCCAACAAAACTGCAGAAATGAAAATGGTTCATAACAATTATTTGGCACATTATGCATGTATGTGAGTGTGTGTGAGTGTGTGTGTGTGTGTGTGTGTGTGTGTGTATGTGTGTGTGTGTGTGTGTGTGTACACGTGTGTGTGTCTGTATTTAGTGAGTACATGTACATGTATGTGTGTTGTGTGTGTGTGTGTATGTGGTTGTTTTCCTGCCTGTTTGTTTTAAGTTTATTCCTATGAACAAAGCAATATGACAAATTTACAAACATTTATAAAAACAACAATAATAACAAGAAAAACAACAGGCAAACAAAAAGCCAACAAACATCTTCTGGCTTTGAATCAAACTGCTATTCAAAAAGCCCACATCTTCCCTTTCGTGTCTTTATCATTTATGTTATCTAATTTTTGTAGCATCACTACACACACACCACACACCACACACACACACACACACACACACACACACACACACCAGAGGCAAGAGGGGCTGGGGAGTATCAGTATCACATCAGAGTTACATGCTGCTCCACCTCTTTTGTTTTTGTCTTTTTCCCTCCCACTTCTTTTCCTTTTCCCCCCTCTTTTACTTTGCTTTGTTAGGTCAGTTTGTTTTGGGTTTTATGTTTCTTTATTTTGTTTGGATTTTCTGTTACTGTTAATCAGTGTTGTGGCATTATCTGTGTTTTGTTGTTGTTATTTTGTTTGTTTTGTTTTTTTCAACAGATCTGACTGAGACTGAGAGAACACTCTTCAGCTACATTAGGTCACTTATAATCTATATATTTAATTTATAACTTTCAGATGACTATGTATACATGTATATATTACAAGTTTATATAAATACACTACAATCGATAAGGCCTATCCATACAGTTAATTTTAATTTAAATCTGACAGGCTTTAGAAAAGTAAATAATTTATAAAATAAAAAATGGGGAGTACAGAGAGCCCATAGAGAAGGGGGGGGGGGGGGGGGAGAGGGAGATAGAGACAGACAGACAGAGACAGGAAGACAGACAGACAGAAAGACAGAGAGAGCAAGAGAGAGAGAGACTCAGTGACTCACTCAGAGAGCGAGAGAGAGAGAGAGAGAGAGAGAGGAGAGAGGGAAGAGAGAGAGAGAGAGAGAGAGAGAGAGAGAGAGAGAGAGAAGAGAAGAGAGAGAGAGAGAGAGAGAGAGAACTTGAACTAGAATTAACTGAGGGCAATTAGATAACATCGCATAATTATTAAATAAATTAAAGGCTTCTTAAGTTCTTTGCATTAGGCCCTCAGACAAAAGGGGGAAATAAACATAATTAGACCAGTAAGCTATTAATCATAATTAGACAATTTATCAGTACTTGAGAGACCTAAACGTCTGTCTGTCAATACTTAAGAGAGAATAAATGATGTTTGTAAGCTTGTTTATTTTGAATGATTTTTACTTTTCAATGGTCACAGATTTATTCAATAAGCATTCACATACCTTTTTTTCATCCAGCCCTTGCCCTGATCAGGGATTAGAAAAGAGCTTGAGAGAGAGAGAGAGAGAGAGAGAGAGAGAGAGAGAGAGGAGAGAGAGAGAGAGAGAGAGAGAGAGAGAGAGAGAGAGAGAGAGAGAGAGAGAGAGAGAGAGGTGTGGAAGGAAGGTGGCAGGATGGTTAAGACATTTGCCTGCCAACAAGTAAACCGTGAGGTTCTGGGTTCGATTCCCAGCTCGCCCTTTCTTCCCATTTTGACCAAAAAATCGAACTGAATGTCAAAGTCCGGATGAGACTATAAACCGAGGCCCTGTGTGCGAACACATGCAGAACATCTTGCGCACACATTAAATCCTGTTCTGCTTTTCGAAAGAGTAGGCCATTGTGTGCCGGTGGGAACAGATGACAAGATTTACAAAGCCGCATACACACGGGGACTGGATGTAAAAAAACAACAACACATGGGTGCTTGTTCCATTATCCTCGATATTAAAAAAAAAAGTAACCTGAGCACTTTGATTTGTTGCTTTGCAAGATTCAGCGCTAATAAATTCCATACATTATTATTATTAGAGAGAGAGAGAGCAAGTATGCACATGTGTATTATATGTGTATACCAGTGTGAAGTCAAACCAAGTTTTTATTTTATTTATTTGTTTATTTTATATCGAGGATAATGGAATAAGCACTCATGTGCTTTTTTACATCCAGTCCCCGAGTGTATGGGGTTTTGTAAATTTTGTCATCTGTTCCCACCAGCACACAACAGCCTACTCTTACGAAAAGCGGAACAGGATTTAACGTGTGCGCAAGATGTTCTGCGTGCATTTGCACATGGGGCTTCGGTTTATAGTCTCATCCGAAGGACTAAAACAAACTTTTACTTCCAGAGAGTGCATTGAATTATAAATACGCAATCCATTTGCTTTTTTCATCAAGCCATCTATCTAGGAACAAAAACAACTTGATCAATAATATCTTACTACATTATGATGACAACCACAACAATAAAATTGATTCAAACCAAAAAAATACTGCAAAACTTGTACACACACATTCACACACCACACACACACACACACACACACACACACACACACACAACATATATATATATATATATATATCTATATATATTGTACATGCACATGCACACCCACTTAGATTTAGATTTTAAAAAAATATAAAACATGATAAAAGAACATATCATAAAGTGCCAAACAAATTATATCACTTTCACAGTTTCAGGTTACAATATCACCTGTTTTTTCATGTTCATACTTTCTTTAGTCTTTATAAAACTAACAACAACAAAAACAAATAAAACAAACAAAAAACCCAAAATACACACACACACACACACACACACACACACACACACACACACACACACACACACACATACTAGGCATTCACTGTTGTTAGCATTGATAATACTGTCAGCAATGGTATCCCTCCTCTGCCCTCCACATACACGAACATGTACTCATATAATATGTGCCCATGCTCTTACAGCAACTAGTGCTCTTTAATATTTAGAATGTACCCATTCAGTATCAATCAAATAAACAAAAAATATCAAACAAATAACTCAATGATAATGATAAAAGTTAAAACTGATACAAAAATAATGATAATCCCCCATCCCCATTGAGAACAATAACAGCAATAAAAATAATTAAAGGCAATGGGGAAGGGGTGGTATTTTCTTCTTCTTCTCCCAGGGGAGTGACCACAATCAACAAGCCTATTATTCTGTCACTTTTGGAGGAGGTCGGAAGTGTGGGGAGAAAAAAACAACTGCAAAACTTGTACACAAAAGGAGGAAGGGGAAAACAACAAGCAAACAAAAAGTTAAATGATAATTAAAAAACACAATTAAATACAACCAACCAAGAAACCCTACTTAATAACAAAAAAAACAAAAGCCCACAACCAGCTTGACTATCAAACCAAAACAATAACAATCACAATAGTACTTGTATGTCACTGTGTGTGTGTATGTGTGTGTGTGTTGGAGAGAGGCGGCTGGGCGGCGAATGAAAAAAAAAATTCCCCCAAGCAACCAGATATAATCTATCTTCACTAGCCTAACACTAGGCCTACAGTAACACTAACAGTCTTGGGTTTCGAATCGAAGACAAAACCAGTGATAAACGAGTAAGATTACGCCCCTTGTAACACAGCTTTCTCGGTCATTTTGTCATACCGCCACTTCCTTCAAGTGGACAAAAACAAAGAATCAATGAGTAGAATGGCAACCATAAATGACAACAAATAACTTGAAAACTATTACATATGTTACTTTACAGTTTACTGATTCAGTGACTTGGATAGTAAAGTTAGAACGTTTGGTTCAGTTTTCAGTCTAAATACTCAGAATATCACTTGACATACCCAAAAGCGATCAGGAAAAGTCGACATCGCTGTTGATATCAGAACTCAGCAGTACAACACTTCATGAAAAAATCCAGCAGGGCGGTATTCTAAAATAATACACAGACACAACTTAAAAAAAAAGAAAACCAGACAAGAGCCCTGTAAAAGTTCAGCTGTCGTTCCAGGAAGATGTAAAATACCAAACAGTTCAATCTTCAAACGGTATGGGTTTCTATCGAGCACAGAATTTAGTGTGGCCGCACTCTACATATAATGTACGGGTTAACCTAGAATTAAAATTCTCTGTGACAGTCTCTTGGAACAACTGAAATTCCCAAACT
>CM054139.1:52660532-52698032 GCA_028751875.1 Rapana venosa | reverse complement strand
CAAAATTCTGTAGAAAAAAAAGGTCACCTAATTGGAAAACGAAATGATATGCAGACACGAAAAGAAAAGAAAAAGGGTGGCACTGCTCATGTGGCGACGCGTTCTCCCTAAGGACAGCAGCCCAAATTTCACACAGAGAAATCTGTTGTGACTGGAAGTTGTATACAATACAATACAATACAATACAATACAATACAATACAATGCAATACAATCATGAAGACGACAAAGAAACCCAAGACTGTACGAATAAGTCATCAGTCTCAAAAGGCTGATTCCCCTAACAGTGCCAATTGTCCAACATATCTAGACTAACTTTAGAGATTATATGTAACAGTAAACTGGAAAAAGAATCCGGACAACAGCGAACCAGCCATTTACAGATCCCACGTCTCTGACCAAATACACTTGAAGCTCATGGACCATTTCAACATGGCTGCACTCAGTCCCATAGAATGAACCTGTGGACAAGTAAGGAACTCTGTGCCATCAACCACAGTCAGTTTCAGCAGCTAGCTGCTAGAGGTCATGCCAGACCCAGCTTCTCGACTCTGTTTCCTGACAAACTGGGTGATGACAATGAAGGATGGAGGGCAGAACACACACACACACACACACACACACACACACACACACACACACACACACACACACACACATACACACACACACACACACACACACACACACACACACACACACACATATATATATATATATATATACTGTCCTTAGGGAGGACGCATCGCCACATGAGCAGTGCAACTTTTCTGTTTGTTTTCGTGTCTGCATATCTTCTCGTTTTCCATTTACAGTGACTTTTTTCTGCAGAATTTTGCCAGGACTACTGTTTTGTTGCCAAGAGCTCTTTTACGTGCGCTGAATATGTAGGTTGCACACAGAATGTATATTATTCCTTGTTAAGGACGTTTCAAAAGGATTTTAATAAGGTTACGAGTTAATAAGGTTAATAAGGGTTTAATAGCTTACCAGCTTCTGTTCAAATTGCAGCAATACGGTATCTGCAAGAACACACGGCCACAAATCTTCACCTCCTTGGCTAAACGAAGACGAAAACGAAACCCCCACAAACACCAAAGCTAAAACAAAACAAACCAAAACTCACTAATGAACGATCAAAGAGAAGGACTGACTGTGGACCCAAAGCTGGGATTGCCACCACCAGTCAGTGAATGCAATAGGCAGGCAATAATGGGATTACATCCCACCACCTCCTGAGAATAAAACAACGTGCGGATGCCCCCATTCAGCTTTTACTGTTCATAACTAAGCCGACCGCAGCACGCGGCCATTTTAACAGAGGTTTGCCTATCTACTTTTCCTTGGTAAATAAAACCACACAGCCACGTGTGCATCACAGATGTCGTGTGACAACGAAGGATTCACAAGAAAGCATTGGGTTTTTTTCCCCCCTAGTCATCCATTCAACCCCCTACAGCTGAACCTTAACTCGCTAAGTCCCAGTAAATCTGACTGCCTCGACGCCGTTGTCTATGGCAGGATCTAGTTTTATGTCGACATCACTTTTGTGAAGTCGCTAGCTAAAGCTGTAGCTTGTGTTAAGATCAGGTTCCGTTCAATCTCCAGGCAGGGTTTTTTTTCAATGGGGAAAGCTGGTTTGAAAAACCCTCATTTTTATTTTAATCATTGTCATCTATCCACAGAACCCCTATGGCTTATTCCAACTTCAATTTTTTTCATGCTTGTTTTCTAGAATTTAAATGTATTTGATCGCCTCAGCTTTTTAAGTTTTTTTTTTTTTGTTATAGTGGGTTCTTTGATGCTACTGATCTGAGAACATTTTGTATGCACTTTGCAGATTTTTCCGAGTTGAGTGTAGTTGAACTGTATTGTGTAATTGTTTTGCATTGTCGTTGTTTTGTATTGTTTTACTGTACTGTACTGTACTGTACTGTACTGCGTGACGTTATATTGCATTACATCGTCTTGTATTGGATTATAGAGTACAGGGTTTACAGGCCAGCCTATTGTATTGTGCTATATTTGTAATGCATTATGTCTGTATTGTGTTGATTGTATTGCATTGTAATATGTATTAAATCTTATATCGGATCGCACTGTAATGTATATTATCATATAGTACAATATTTATTGTATCGCATTTTCTTGAATCGATTTGTATCATATTGTACCATTTTGTATTGCATTGTATTGCAGAATGTTGTATTGTACTGTACTTCATTGTATTGTATTGTATAATGTTGTATCATATTGTACTGTATTGTGTTGTGTTATGTTGTATTGTATTATATTGTATTGTATTGTGTTGTGTTATGTTGTAATGTATTGTATTGTATTGTCTGTCACTGACATCACGGCAAGTGCTGATCTTTGACGGTCCATCTGTGCACATGGTCGTAGGTTTCTCTGTAGAATATTGACCAACACTTTTCAGGATCAACGCCCAACTTCGCCTGGGATTCAGTATCATCCTTTTATCCCACACTAAGCATATCCGGGGACAGGATAGCTCAGTGGTCAGAGCACTCGCTTTCCCCCAGCCAAGTTAAGCAGCGTCGAGCGTGGTTACCAGTTGGATGGGTGACCGTTTGCGCGCCTTGGCTTCAGTACAGTTCCCCCAGTTCACCCAGCTGTAAATGGGTACCTACCCTCTTTAGGGTCAGGAAGGTAAAGCAGCGAGGGAGAGGAGATGGGCGCCGCCCTCAATATGCTGGCCCTAGAGAAGTGAGGTCTCTGACGCCTCGCTCCCCTACGACCTTATAGGTTATGGGACTCCTTTACCTTACCTTAAACATATCCATAATAATGATCATAGCAATGATGATGCCAGTAATAATACCGATACTAGCAATAATGATAATGATTATGATGATGATGATGATGATGATGATGGTGATAATGATGATGGTGACGACGATGACGACGATAGCCCTGGTGATGATGATGATAGGACTAATGGTGAATGGTGGTGGTGGTGGTGGTGATGATGATAGAAATTATGATAATGATAACGACGACGACGACGATGATGATTGATCTTCTATTTTCCAGATAGGGGCCTAATAGCCTTCTGTAGTGTTTCATCTATTGGGTTACAGGTTCCAGTCTCCACCGAGGTATCCGTTTCTTATTCGTCTTCGTCGAGCGCTCAGACAGCAACCACTGTGGTCTCTCATAGGAGCGAAAATGCGTTGCGCTGCCGTTAAACGCCTGACAAGTCAGACCCAGCGCATCCGACTTTGGCATGTGAAAGAACTGTTATCTTTTCAGTCTTTCTGGGGAAAAAAGGCAGAGTATCCATTTGAGAGCAATCTTTTTTTTAATTTTTTTTAACCACTGAGTTTACGTTAGTATTGCTTCCACTCTCCCGAAAGTCCTTCCGATGAGACTATAAACTGAGGTCCCGTGGGCAAATGCACGCTAAACATCCTGAACACACATTAACCCCCCCACCCCCCCTCTCCCCCATGCCTCTAGCTCTTTGAATAACAAGTTAGGTAAGGCCGGTGGGATAAACGACATGGACATACCTAGCATGCACGCTGTTACTTAGTGAGGGATTAACTCCACCATGTTTAAAACGTACCCACGACGACACTGCCTGAAAAATCCAGGGCAGTGCAGTGCCCCTATGGCTTCCCAAGGAGTTAAGGAAGGGAGAAGTGAGTCACTGCTTTATCAGGCCAGTCATTTGGGGAGAACTTGGTCCTTGTTTGTAGCCTGTTACAACGTGTGGTATTGTGTGCTTTTGTTGTTCATTATTGTTTACATGTCATTTCACTTCAGAAAGGGGCCAAGGCTTGTAATAATTTTCATGAACATTCGTATTCTCTCTCTCTCTCTCTCTCTCCTCTCTCTTCTCTCTCTCTCTCTCTCTCTCTCTCTCTCTCTCTCTCTCTTCTCTATCTCTCTCTCTTCTCTCTCGTATAGTAACATAATTTGTGCTTACCTTTCATTTTAGGTATGACAAAGTGTGTGTGTGTGTGTGTGTGCGTGTGTGTTGTGTGTGTGCGTGCGTGCGTGCGCGCGTGCGTGCGTGCGCGCGTGTGCAATCATATACCTACGTATTGTTTTTAAAATGTAAAATTGTATATCTTGATTTGATATGTTTTACGGTATGCTTTCCCTGTGTATGTGTGTGTGCGCGCGCGCGTGCGTGCACGTGCTTGTGCGCGCACGAGCGAATGAACACCTGGACTTTGTATAAATGTGGTTTATGTGCACGCACGCGTGCACCAACTGACACAGACGAGTGCATGTGTGCGTGTATGTGCGATTAGCAGAAAATGTACGTGTTTGCTTGCCGACATATTGTAAATGAGCGTGCAGACAGACATGCGTGTGTACGCCACTGACCGCTATACCCCAGTGTGTGCATACATGCGTCTGCCCAGCGCCGGGTGCCACACACCCGCACCCCACCACCCTATTCCGAATTGAACGGCATTGTTTAAAAAAAGGGGGTAAGAAAACAGAAATAAAACAGCCCCGAAACCTTAAAACTTCCTGCATTGACAGGACTGCAGCCATAATTTAAAGCAGGCTGGTGTCTCAATATCTCGCCCCTCACGGATCTGATTTCCGATCTTTTGTCTTGTACAGGTGCTGCTGCTGCTACGGGGGCCCCTGTGATCAACGCTGGCGGAAATTTACATAATGGGCCCAAAGCTGGGGGGAGAAAGCCTGACGGAAATGAGACGACTCGTCTCTGGCATAAACTGTACAATTTCACGGCCAATAATTCAACCAAACCAGCAGGGGTATACGCATGCCTCCGTTTATTTCGGCGCGTGCGTGTGACCAACTGGCGACTCAGGAAATCCAAGCAGATAGAAAAACTAACGAGGGCAAGACGCGAGCCACAGCCAACAAAGCCAAGCAGGAACTGCGCAGCCCATTTTTTCTTCGTTCCCCCCCTTGCAGCCATCATTTCGATTGAGCGATAAACAGAAACTTGAATCCGATCTGCATTGTTGCCGTCGGTAAAAGGAAACTTCGGACACCGGGCCCGTCACAATGGGTATTTATGACTGCGCATGCGTGGCACGTGCAATGCGCGAGGAACCGACGCGTGCGGACTTGGAAGATGTCGGAAAAAAATGTGGTCTGGGAAGCGGTCACAGAGTCAGGTGAGATGTGATTGTTTTGCAACGATTGCATAAAACCCCCGTTACTTTACCGCAATTATAACACGGCGATTTGTGAACGCATTTGCAAAGGTGTCTAAATCTTACGCCTTGGGAAAAAGGGAGAGAACTTAACAAACGACATTAGCATTCAGGGGAATGAATGCTGGAAAGGAGGGTGTCAGCCATTCTTTATGCTATTTTTTGGCTGTATAGAGCGTCGTCTCCAACGGAAGAAGCCTCTTTTCAGATTACCGACCCGCCCAAGCAGACGTTTCTTTCTGAGCAAGGGATTGCAACTTGTTGCTGTTGAATGCTTTGAAAGACCTTTACAAGTTGTAGATTTCCTGTACAAAGTTACGAACAGGCGTTTTTCGCCCCATTTCTCAGTCCACTGCCAATATTTGAGACCACCAAATCTGAAGTCTGAATAAATAAAGATCAGAGACTGTATGGAGCAAGAGCAAGTCGTGCATTTTAACACAAATCTATTATCAAAATAGACAACTGAAATAAACATGCAAACTCTGTATTTAAATACCCCTGATGTACCATAACACATACCATACCACACCATACTATACGGTACCGTACCCTAAGGCCATGCTGCACTATACATCACAAACGCTAACACTACACTGGCACTGTTGTATTACTGTACTGTACTGTATTATACTATATTGTACTATACTGTATTATACTATATGATATTATACTGTACTGTACTCTCCTATCCTGCCTAAACGTATTAGACAAGACTACATTAGACTAGTGTAGGCTAGTCTAAAACAGAACAACATGCTGTATTAGGGCAAAATGATATGATTGGTGAGCAGTACAACCTTATGTGACAAAATTATATCAATGTGTGTGTGTACGTGCGTGCGTGCGTGCGTGCGTGTGTGTGTGTGTTGTTTTGTTGGCAAGTTATCCTAAAGATAACCAATGTCTCCATCTTTTTAGTTTTGGGTTTTTTGTTTTGTTTTTTGGGTTGGGTTTTGTCTCGTTACCAAATCAAAGCAAAACATTTATAATCGGTTTGTTTTCCTTTCGCAGCATTCTTATGATTTCACTGAAACAGAATACTGACCCTCAATAGTTTTCTGAACATAACTGTCCAGTAATACATTCACATCTGCCTCAGAAGACTGATTTTAAGCAGGAAAAATATTATAATTTGCACTATCTTTTGTGTGGACACAAATTTGAAAAAAATAAGCCCAACAAAATCAAAACGTCAACCAAATTGATAAAAACTGCAAACCACACGCAAAACAGCTAGGAAGTGGGTGTTGGGAAAACTATTCTGAATACCTCCATTAATTATTCATCAATCAATCAATCACCAATCAATCATCAAGGCGGATAATTAGCCAAAAATATTGGTTTAATTAATCCGAAAGGGGAGACTGAAGGGGGGGGGGGGGGGGGGGGGTCAAGCTATCTCAAGATGAAGACTGGGGAGCAAGGGTGTGTGTGTGTGTGGGGGGGGGGGGGGGGGGGCGGTAAGAGGAGGGGAGGAGAGAGAGAGAGAGAGAGAGAGAGAGAGAGAGAGAGAGTGGGGGGGGGGGGGGGGGGTCAGTTTTGTTGCAGTGTTCTAGACAAGGTGTGTGCGGTGGATCGTCTGCCAAAACGTGAACGGTTACTGTTTCAGTGGCTGCTGCCACCCTGATCTGAGGAGCGACAAGAAAGCCGAGTGCAGCGGGGTCTGCAACAATACTGTACCCCATCCGGTTGGGTGCGTGGCCCCCCTTGGATTCAATATGGCCACAAACGACCTTTGATTGCTCCTTTTGAGGCTAGCACGACGCCGACCATTGTGGAGCGACCCAGTCTGAGTTACGTTATTGAGGCGCAAGTGACGATGATCTCTGCAGCCTAACGGTAAAAAAACCCCACACACACAAAAGAAAAAACTGCCGAGGACAATGCCTAGGGGCCGCGGGCTTTCTTTTCTTCCAAGTGCTTTTGCCTTTTCTGGGGTTGTCAGCGGCAGACAGAGCGGCCTGTTGCGTTTTGTTCTGCGCTGCAGGGCGGGTATCTTAAACAGGACTTTCACCCTTTCCGGAAGGCGAAGAATGGGTGGACATTTGTTGAAATTAGCAAGTCAAATGAAATAACGCTCCAGCCTTGTGCAGTTCAAAAGTGCAAGACGAGAGAGAGGGAGAGAGTTGTTCCTTCCACTTCAAAAGATCTGGCTGCATAATATCTTTGCAGCGAAATGAAAACTCCCAGCAATTTTGGCAGAACATTATATATTTTTTTTTGTCTTTGAGATTCCTGCATTTCTCTCAGTGGGGAGACAGGATTTGATTAAAACTTTATAGTCTTCTCTGGCTTGCCTTTCCTTTTTCTGTTTCTTTCGATTGTTCTGATTATTTTGCCAGGTTGGTTTGACCGTTAGTGTATGTACTTCTGAGGGCGGTGCAGATCTTTTGATCTTGCTCCGCCGCCAACCTCAGGAAGAAAAGAACAATGGAACACCTTGAGGAAAGTACATAGAAAGAGAAGATGAAAATGGATCATAATTTAAGACACACGCCCACACACATACACTCGCACGCACGCACGCACGCACACACACACGCACGCACCCGCACGCGCACACACGCACGCACGCACACACACACATTCGCGCGCCCACGCGCTTGCACGCACGCGCATACACACACAACACACACAGAGATCAGTACAGGTGGCTATGGAGAGCTTGTTGCTGGCCTGTGCAACTGCTTGCCTTCTGTAGTTTGTGTTTTAAGATATTCCTTATTTCCAGGGTGGCCGTTGCAGTTCATAAACAAAGAAAACAACATCATAAGTGCACTTGCCACGGGTTATTAGACAAGAATGCCGCTATTTGTTTCTATTTTCAAAACAAACAAACAAAAACCCCAACAAAATTTAGAATCCAAAACAAATAATAATGCAAACAAACAAAACAAAGCAAACCATAACTTAAAAAACCCAAAATACAACATCCCATGTAAAATTTACACTTAGGCATCATACACTGAGTCGAAATGTTTGGTAAACATCTAATTATGCACATGAGCCCAGGTATGCGAAAATGAAAATGAAATTATAACTTTTATATCAAACGGATTTTAGGAAACTGTATTTAAAAGATAAGTTAAACGGTTATTGTCATAAAAGAAAGTGTGAATGTGCTTTATATCAATGAAATAAACACAAAAATAGTCAGGAGGCCGGAACGACAAGGGTAAAGAGAAAGGAACTAGTAGTCTCTGTCTGTATGCTGAGCTGATGCAGGTTCAAACAAAAGAAAAGAGAAACAAGCAGAACATACATACAGCGGTTTTCTGTTGCCTTCAGTCTTTTATTACAATTTTTCGTCGCCGTTTTTCATGGGGGAAGGCCTAGGCGTATTGCTGTAGAAAAGCGCCATTGTCTCTGTCACTGGCTGCCTCTGTGTGTGTGTGTGTGTGTGTGTATGTGAGTGAGAGAGAGAAACCAGAATAGAGGAAGCTCACATCCACACGACTGAGAATCATTCCATTCTTGCCAGGAGTTTGAGTTTGGTTTGTCATCGCCGCGGAAACTGGAGCCGGAGGCTAGTCTGTGCATCTGCTTCACCCCACCTTCGCCTATCCCGTAGTCTAGTAGACTGTTGGGGCACCACTGAAGGTTTTGCAACCAGCTTCCTCCACTCTGCTTATAACCTCGTAGAAAAAAAGCTTTCGTTTTCTGAAGGGAGAGGACCAGATGCCTAAATGCAGATGAACAATCCTCTGAAGAATAATAATAATATATGGAATTTATATAGCACTGAATCTGGTAAAACAAACAAATCGAAGCGCTTGAATCTGGTTGAAGACACAATACACTACAATACACTACAATTGCGTTACAATAAAATATAACGAAACGATATAATACAATGCGATACAATACGGCACGAACCGACAGGACACAACACGGCAAGAGGGACGGGATAGTCAAGTGGTTAGATTGACGTATCGAGCTCGTGATCTAACGGCAACTAAGGGTACATGTTCGTGTCTCTGCCTGAGCTGTCTGCTCGAGGGGATTTTTTATTTCTCGGGAGTTAACAATACTACTACTCCCCTGAAAGTCCCCGCCCCTACCCGGTAAGACTACATCCCTATGTCCCGTGTGCGAACACATTTTACACACACTTTACAACCCCATCCACTTTTCGAAAGTGAGCAGACTAGCCGTGCCCAGTGATATGGTAGACACAAACATGCCCAGCATGCACTCTGCTACCTGAAATGGAACAAGCCGCGCCAAGTTTAACTTTTACCCGCGACACACTCAAAAAGTGTAGTAGTACAGTGTTCCAACGGTTCATTAGACAGGGAAGATGTTGACTCTTGTCGAATCCGCTATGACATCAATGTAGCTCTATTGCATTGTATCGTATCGTATTGTATCGTATTGTATCGTATCGTATTGTATACCATTTTAAGCCACTGCAGATTTTTCTGTGTGTAATTCGGGCTGCTCTCGCTGGGGAGAAGGTTTGAATGCATGTTGCACACAGGACCTCCGTTTATAGTCTCACCTGAAAGCACCACTCACGGTCTAGTGGACGGGGGGGGGGGGGGGGGGGTCGGGCACAAACGGGGATGGAACCCCCACACACCTCTAGGCAGGTGCGTTACCTCTAGACCACCGATCCACTTGACTACCCGCTTGCATGCCTGCACTTAGTATGAGAGATTGGGGAATGGGGTGGTTTAGATCCTGATTAGGGATTTTAGAGAGGGGAAAGAAAGAAGAGAGTGAGAGTGGAGGGAGAAAGAGGGGCAGAAAAAGAGGGGGGGGGGGGGGGGGGGAGCAGACACAGGGTGGCAAAGACAGAGACGGACAGATGGAGGGTGGGAAAGGCAGAGACAGACAGACAGAGGGTGGGAAAAGCAGAGACAAACATCAGGCAGACAGAAAGAGAACAGAAAAAGCCGAAAAAAAGGACAAAAACAATACACAGCTGGAGTGAGACAATTGAACCTCCAGTTATTTGCTGTTGTGATTATATTTATGCACCAGCGGAGATGTCCGATTTAGGGACTGCATGCCAAGTTGATATGGGATTTCGAGAATTCATTATATCGAGAAATAAGGCGATATTCAGAATTAGGTCTGGAATTTTCATGGAAGACAAAACCTTTTCAATTCCGATTGATTTATTTTCTTAAAACAACAACAACTACAAGCAAACAAAATCCCAGACCACGTCTAGCACCACTACTCAAAGTTAGACCTGACTGAACCTTTACCCCCTGTGTCTGAAGCTGGCAACAACACGGAGACAAAGCCAGCTTTTGCTGTTTGCCCTACTCCTCTTCATCCCGTCCCTTCCTTCTCCTTTATGTGCACCATTCTCCCCCCCCCCCCCCCCGCCCAACCCCCTTAAAAAAAAACCCAGTTTAATTGCTCATTATCATTTCTTTTTTAAGCCGCCGCTTTGTGAGATTTGACAAAACGCTTGTAAACTTTTATGCCCAATTGTTTATAATTGGTGAACTTTTTAATAGTCTCCTTCAGATACGATTCACAACCTTTCTTTCCACCCCACCCTCTCCTTCCCCCTCCCCCTAGTCCCACCTCCTACTCTCCGAGCTGTCTATGGCGGTGTTAAAACGGTCCTCAAAGCAACAGTCTTGCCATCCGGTCTGTAAAAAGCCTCGGTGACCCCTCAGACCCCAAGACACACGCTCGGCAATGTAAACATCACCACTGGATAGAAAGAGATCAAGACGCGGAAAGACCACAGCAACAAGAGACGGATGATGCAAGGGCCAGATAAGATTTCAGCGCGTGCAAGGTTGCCGGCAAACAGGGCAGAACGTCTGCCGTGGGAGGCTGAGACGGAAGCATTCACTGGAACGATGACTCTGATGCACTGGCTATACTGGCTTTGGCACGTGACTCTGGCTTGGCTCTGTTCAGAGACTGTGTTTTTATTGTGGTTTTAAAACAGTGTTTTGTTGTTGTTGTTGATGATGTTGTTGTTATTGTAGTTGCGCGTCACCCAGATAACCATCCAGGGGTCACCCAGAATATGCACTGGTGACGCACTCACGCCACTTAGGAATCGCCGTGATGTTGAAAGCTCATACTGGATGAGAATCTTGCCTGTACGACTCTTATTAATGAAGTGCCCCGCCACATAGGCAGAGGGTTTTTTCTCCTTTAAAGGTGAGTGCAGGTTGTTGGGCTAAGTTTGTCATGGTTCATCACAATCTGAACATTACCTTGTACAACATTATTTTAATGTAGGATTCGGCACTTACCTGACATCAATTATAACTGACAAAGCTTTTGGCCTGGGCCAAAGGCTGTGTTTCAACAGATTGTTTGTGCTGTTACTGGAAGTATAGGGTAGCCTTTTGTAGACTAGACGTGTTGTGAAAGGAGGGCGGAATAGCCTAGCGGTTAGAGGGGGAACTTGAGATCTGACGGTACAAAAGGGTGCGGGGTCAAATCTTTGCCGAACAGTCCGTCGGATGGGCTTTTTTTCTCTTGGTGATAGCACTGGTATCGACTCATTTCCCTTAAAAGTCCCTCAAGTCACCTGTTCCGTAGTTTTGTAGACCATAGTGGCATCACTGACGATGCTGCATCCGCAATGGTGTATGCATCCTCCTTCAGAGGAGGCTGTAAATCGAGGTATTGTGTGCTGAAGCACGCTGTCTTGTGCATGTAATAGATCCCCATCTACTTTGCGCAGAAATATAGGCCAGCTTTGGTATGGATGTCGGGAACGTACCCAGCATGCAGCCTGTGCCTGGAGAGGACTGGGCTCAGTCAGATTTCAAGTGTCCAAGACACTCTGCCTGCAACACTTCCAGAGCAATGTTCCCCCCACTCCCCAAGCAAGGAGTTCAGGGAGAGGTCGGTCAAGTCTGGTGTCAAAGTGGCCGCCGTCACCATGCTGGAGAGAGAGAGAGTGAGAAAACCATCGGTGAAATCAATGTTTTGATATCACAAAACACAACAAGACCAAAAAAGAAAAACAACAACAAGCAAAGGAATAAACAAGCAAAATAAAGCCAGTAATAACAACACCGAAAACAAAGCCTTTTTTGAAGAACAAAGCATTATTTTATCAGAAAACTGAAACGCCATCCAATTGAATCCAGTCTTGTTTATAGCCCCCGCCGATCGAAACTACAGAATAGAATCGTTCTTTCTGCGCCAATGGTAGGTAGGGTTGGTGATGGTAAAAGCTCTCTTGGGCATCATGCATAACATTAATCAACCAGCCAATTAATCAGTTAGCTAAGCATAGTTATGTATAAAATTCCTTAGTCTATAATTATCATGCGTACAAACAAGCATCAATAAGTTATCCCGTTTACCAATCAGTTACAAACATCAGGGCTATAGGGCGACAGTGACTGTCTTCGAAATCTTCTTGTTCAGGTTCTGTCCTCGGAGGCAACTGCACACTCATTACTTAAAGCTGCTCAGTATTTTCCCCCCATTTGGGGGGAGGGGGAAGGAGAGGGTGCCTGTATGTATGTCACATTACCTGCTTTTGTGTTAGTTTTTGAATTTGCATTTTCTCTGTGTTGCTTTTTCTCCAACAGATGATGACTCTGAACGGCGGTCATCCAGTTCTTCCTATCCTTCTGTCGGTCTGGTTCAGGCCCAAAAGCTTCCATCAATTATCGTTGTATCCAAAGCGCCAAGGTCTATATTAAAATGTTGTTATGCTTTGTGATGGCGAGATTTTCTTCATCTGTAACAAGCTCTTAGCATTATAACCTAAGAAAATAATCATCGGGAATCTCACCATTGATAAACCTCGGAATTCTAGCCGAGGAACGAAAAAAAACACAAGTCTGACAGTGACTGCAATCAATGTGTGATGACTGAGGCAGAGTGCTTACCGTGGACCACACACAGGTGTTTATTTATTTATTCATTTAGTTTTGCTTTTATATCGAGGATAATGGAATAAGCACTCATGTGCTTTTTTTTTAACATCCAGTCCCCGTGTGTATGCGGTTTTGTAAATTTTGCCATCTGTTTCTACCGGCACACAATGGCCTACTCTTCCGAAAAGCGGAACAGGATTTAACGTGTGCGCAAGATGTTCTGCATGCGTTCTAACACAGGGCCTGGTTTATAGTCTCATCCGAAGGACTTGGTGTTAGCATAGGAGCGCCCACCACCACCACCACCACCACCACACCACCACCACCACCACCACCAACAACACAACAATGTCGTTAGTTGTCAGCTATGACATAAGTACGATGTATGCTGAGGGCAGTAGTCCTCCTTAATGGTCTTTGACGAAGGTCTTCCATTGCCAGGGTCATTATTGGGTTGGGATGCGAAGTGCCAGGTCTTCTTCTCCTTCGCTTGTAACTCTGCAGGAGGTCTGCCCGCTGGCCTCAGCCCACACATTCCGACTTCAAGGCAGCACACGATCAGTCTCTTATAATGGTGAAGGAGGCCAAGAACTAGCTTTGTTATGTTTCCCACACAGACACACTACACGCGCATGCTCGCACACAATATGCGCGCTTATACACACACAACACGCGCGTGCTTGCACACACATATGCGCGCTACACACACACACACACAACACGCGTTATCGCTCACACACAATGCGCTGAACATAGCCGCTTCACACACACACACACACACACACACACACACACACACACACACACACACACCACACACCACGCGTGCGCTCACACACACTATGCGCTTACACACACACACACACACACACACACACACACACACACACACACACACACACACACGTGTGCGCTCACACACATATGCGCACTTACACACACACACACACACACACACACACACACACACACACACACACACACCAAGTGCGTATACACAATATGCGCTACACAACAAATCACACAGACACAACACTGGACACACACCACACCACACACTTCCACGTTCGGTGAGATTGATTAAGATGTAACACAAAATTATGTCCAGTGAAAGAACATGGGGTATACCATGTATCCATCCCTACACCTGTTTTCACGTTGTTGTTTTGTGTCGTGTAACGCAAGTAATTGTTCCATTAGTGTGGTGGATAATCTGTCGTGACAAAATCAGACCACAGCTGCGTGGGCTTATCATCAAGCTGATCACATCACCTCACATTGTCCTTTTTCTTATCTGCTCGCTTGAAGTGTCAACAAAAAGGGTCAGAAAATGTTAAATCTATTCTCCCCCGGGGGAGTATGTGTTTGTGGTGGGTTAATCCTCGGTCGACCAACATGTCAAAAGCCGTGTGGGTAAAAGTGCATGATGCGCAAAAGCAAACTGCTACATTTTACACAATCGCGCCACGCTAGTCATGTGCGCGCGCAGCGCCACGCACAACAAGGAGGAAAAATACATTTTATGGCTCTTTCTCTCGGTCATGTTTCGTTCGTTCTCTTTAGCTTGTGTGGTAGACAGACCAGATCTTAACTTAATCCTTCCTCGAACGGCTACTACATTTAATAAAATATGTAAAAAGATGAGAGAGAGAAAATCTGAAAAATCTTTGGTTTATTACAGGTTTTAATCAATTTTTAATCGTACCCATTCGGGATACTTGTCAATGGTGTTTTGCCGATTCTTGCTGCAATGAATGACTCAGTCGGCTCAACAATGTGTTTGGTTTTTTTCAATCGAGGGCCGTATTTTTATAGCGAAGATTTTTGACGGGCAAGAGTTTGCAGTTCAGTTCTTCTAGACTTGTTTGAGCTGCCCACCTTAGAAAACACCCCCCTCCCCCCAAAAAATCACCTTTTTATTGAGAAAGTCCAGTTTGAAAATCAGCATAAGCATGAAATGTAGCAAAAATTCCATTTATTGAGTAAGAAAAACAGTGGTCGTTAACACCCACGAAGAAAAACAATTGGTTGTGGGCGTACTATTCTTATATCTGGGAACACAGATACGAAGACACACACGCGTACGCATGCACCCATTCCTGAATCGCGAGTACACTTGCACAGATTTTCTTACACAAGTTCCATCCAAAAATGACTCAATTAGCCAACCACTCAGCCAGCATATGCGTTCCCTCAACTGTTTCGGAGCATAGCTAAAAAGGAAACTAACGACAGTGCAATTAAACTAAAATGAACAAAACGATTCCTGTAACTATGGCTTCCCCCATTCGATGCCGATCTCCCGAGATCACGTGACTCGATTTTTTCAGACCACGTGACGTGCACGCGTCGCAACTCGCTTGGCTTCTCCATGCGAAGATGATTGTCCCTTTTTTTAAAATTTTTTTATAATCAAAACATCCACCAACAACTACCACCAAGATTGACAAAAGTCAAACACAGGAAAAAGGAAGGCGTGACTGTGAAGTATTTCTGCGGAGAAGTTCTTACTTCTGTTACCACTCTTTAATGTGATAGGTGCAAGATGGAGTGAGAGAGAGCTTATGAAGGGTTGAAGGAGGGGAGGGGTGGGAGGGGTAGAGGGGCACGAGCCATGAGCCATGAGGGACGAGAGAGAGAGAGAGAGAGAGAGAGGAGGGGGTATGGGAGGGGGGAAGGGACAGCATCTCCGTGTTAGAATATTGAAGCTGTTGGTGTTTTGATTGCAGCCTCCAATCTCCTCGTGGGCCATCATTTCCGCTGATGTATTGGCAACGTCTTGTGGCACGTGGGCACCACAGGGCTCGCTAAGTGGCTGCAGGGATGCAGATGGGTGCACGGGAGGACGCCCAATAGGGGCCCAGCTTACCGGGGCCCCCGCACCAGTTTTTTGCCGTAGCGCACGTGCGTCGAACGTGCCCAAGGCGCTTGTCGCATTGACGATGGCGTGGTTGGCGAGCAACACTTGGTGGTGGTGGTGGTGATAGTGGTGGTAGTGGTGGTGGTAGTGGTGGCGTGGGCGCTGCCATTACAAACTGCTGCAACAGGCGAAGAGCCCCCAACCACACCCCCCTTTTTTATTTTTTACTCTCTCTCTCTCGTTCTCTCTGGGATTTTTTTCTCTTTTTTTTTTTGCAATCGCCTTTTGCAAAAGAAGTAGGGAGTTTCTTTCGGGATCACTTGTCAGCGATGTAGATGGCGGGAGCGGAGGAGGGACCGGTGGAGGGGATGGAGGAAGGCAGGCAGGCAGGCAGGCAGGCAGGAAGGCAGGGTGTTGGTGTGCGGAAAATGCCGTCAAGGCGTGACTCCTGCCCCCCCGACCCCCCCCCCCCCTCCCCCCGCACCTCTCCCCCCCACAGGTCGGCGTGGTCGAGGCGGGCAGGCAGCGCCGTCAGTTGTTGTGTTGTGACACCTTCGTTTGTTGAAAGTGCAGGGTAGTTAGTACTCGTACCTGTCACAGGTGTTGGTGCCGCTGACAGGGGTACTGTGTGTATGTAGTGTGTGTGTGTGTGGGGGGGGGGGGGGGGGGCAGGGTGGGGGGGAATAGGGGTGGGGGGGTTGGGGGGTGGGGGGGTGGAGGGGGGGGGGGGGGGGGCGTCAGCTTTTCATACCTACACGTGTTGAGTGTGCATGGTGCGTTAGTTCTGGTACTAGTCGCAGGCACTTGTACTGACATGGAGAGAGAGAGAGAGGAGAGAGAGAGAGAGAGAGAGAGAGAGAGAGAGAGAGAGAGAGAGAGAGAGAGAGAGAGAGAGAGTGAAAGAGAGGGGGTGAAAGAGAGAGAGAGAGAGAGTGAGGAAAGAGAGAGAGGGGGGAAGAGAGAGAGTGAGTGAAGAGAGAGAGAGGGGTGAGAGAGAGAGAGAGTGAGTGAAAGAGAGAGAGGGGGTGAGAGAGAGAGAGGTGGGGTCACTTTTGTTGTATTCATATATCAAATGTATTTCCTTATAAATTGACGATTCCAGGTTCCAACAAGATCTAACACACACACACACACACACACACACACACACACACACACACACACACACACACACACAACACACACACACACACACACCGAAAACACAAGAGCAAGGACAAAATGGAAACAGACAGGCAGGCAGAGATACCAGTAAACCTTGGAATTAGTCCCTAGCTGCTGACCACTATCAAACAGAAACCTTCAAACAAACAAGCCTCCCCCCTGAGAAAAAACATTCACGAAAACAAGCGACTAGACTAGTTAGTCAATTTCTGAAAAAAAAATGGTCGAACCAAACAATTTTAAATGATCATGCAATTTGAAAAAAAGGAAATACAAAGGGGGAGAAGAGGGCATTATTTTGTTTAGATGCGTGTTTGTGCCTTTCTTTCTTCTTCAGCGTTTTGTTTGAAGAAGCTGAATAGCTGTTTGAAGCAATTTTACTTGGTTCATGCGCATACATGTAGGCTGCATTTATCGAACACCTACACAAATTGATATTAAGTGTGTTCTACACTTTTTTGATATACTTATGTAGCAACAAAGTTGGTGTCCTCATTTGGTGTGTGTATGTCTGCGCGCACGCGAGTGAATGTGTGTGTGTGTGTGTGTGTGTGTGTGTGTGTGTGTGTGTGAGCTCTCTTACTGTGTTTTTCTGCAAGTCCTTCCAATGTGACATTAAAGCAGGGTCGCTTGTGCAAACGCAGACTCAACTTCCTGCACTGGCGTTAACCTCCACCCATCTTTTGTAGAAGAGTATCCAGCCATGGCAGGGGTACAGATGACACCAACATACCCAGCATGCAGTCTATGACCTGAACAGAAATTGGCTCTGCCAGGTTCAACAAGGTACATTAGACTCCTTTAGGAGGTGCACGAAGACAAAATAAGCAGACACAGGGGAGGGAGGGAGGGAGAGGCTATGTGTGGTCCCGTGGCAACATGAAGCTGATTCTCTCTCACACCGCTCAGCCGCTCATCTTCACAACGCTGTGGAACAGCCAGGCTTGTTCTGCTGTTCTTCCAGAGACAGCAGTTCATGGAGAACTTCAGGGCAAGGCCACAGAGGCCACCAGCCTGAAGTGGCCCTGCACTGTCTCACTTCGATGATGCTTGGTGATGCCTGTTCTGATCTAAACGTACACATGATACCATCCACGAAACCGAAATGGGTTTGAAGAATGATGTTTATGAGAAACCCACCAAACCCGTCGATCTTTGGAGATTTGCACAATCTTTCCAGGCTCTCAAAGCTCTTGACCTAGAACTCATGCAGAACAGAGATAACATTCTTGGAAGAAATTGGCCAAGCTTTGAACTATGGAGGCGTTAAACGAAGAGCAAGTGAAGTGGTACGGCGCCGTGGCAGCCTGCAGAGACCCGCAGTCTCCATCACTCTGGGGAGGTGTTTGCACACCTGCAGTACAACCACCCCAGCTTTGTTCAGATGGCTAGGTGCTAGTAGCTGTTGACCTAGTTTCCCTGTCAGGGAGCTCTGCTCAGGGCCAGCCTCTGTTGTGTGTGTGGGTGGGTGGGTGGCAGTAAAAACATGACTAAAGCTCTTTTTGACGCCCCGGGCACAAAGGTGACATTAAAAACACATTAATTCTGGACTAGCAGGAACAGTCTGAAGAGCTCGCTTGTTGGGTTCACTGGGTGGGCGTGAAGGTTTTTTTTTCTTCTCTTGAATCGATCTTCTGAAGAACACGTGAGAGAAGTCTGCAGTGCTTGAGTTACAGGTCTTTTTAGTTCCTACCCTTTTCAAGGCGCTTGCAGTCTAAAACGCCAGGCCAAATCAAAGCTCACTAAATAATGATTTAGTTGTACTAAAGTATGAAAAATAACTACCAAGCCAACAGTTCTACCATTAGAGACAATGTGAGCCATTGTAACGTGAATTCAGAAAGAATTTGAAGTACCAGAAGGAAGGGAGTGCTGAGAGTAAAGAGCACCTGAAATCCAAACCTTATTGATGGAGGACCGACTAGACTTACAAACTGTGAAACAAACCATCACGGCGTTTCCATGCCCCAACACCAGTTTGAAAACAGTCTCATTGCCAAGGCTTTAACGACAGAATTCAAACGGATCCAAGATCACCCTGTTGCGATCCAACTGGATACAATAAGACAATGTTGACAAACAATATACACTAAACAGCACGGCATTTTTTGTTTGTTTTATTGTACGAAAATGCTATAACTTGGTATGTGTGTTAACGGTCAAAAACAAAAATCAACGAAAACAACACACTTCACAAAGAAGAAGAAAAAGTGTAAGAAAAAGAAGAAGAAAAAGAGAGAAAAGACAGTGAGACAGAGACTTGAATCAATCTAGCTAAACTTATACAATTCAAATACAGACAAATCAACCCTGGCTTAACCCTACTTTTCAAAGTGGAATCAGCATAAAGTCTCCAAACACACAGAGACTGATTCTTATCAGACAGTGAGATCTTTATCCTCCCGCTCCCCCTCAACTCCAAGTCATTCAGGACTTAGCTATTCTCCCTCCCTCTCCTGTAATCTAATTCGTCGACTATGCATTGCACTTCTGATACTTTTGGCGCGTGAACTTTTCTAATGATGGCGTACAAAGACCAGCGAAACATGGCTGTGTCCTTTTGGTATTGTGTACCATTTCAAGTGGAGCAGTTTTCGCTACTTACTGCTGTTCTGTCTTCCTTAAACCTGTCTATCAGCGTTGGCTTGCTGCAGATTTTGTTTTTTTCTGAGGAGCAACTGTCTTATTTTAGTTTCGTTTTTAACTGTATTCATCTGAAAGACTAACACCCAGAGTCTTTTTTTTTGGCGCTGCTTTTCTGTGATATCTCTGTCCTGCTGTTCCCACGCCGTTTATTCCGATCTCCCCTGCCATGCCTAAGCTCGTCAGGTCGTATGCTCAGGGTCAGAAGTTCACAGGAAGCTTCTCAACCTTAGGCCATCGCGAGGCCACTAGGCAAAAGAAGGGTCCTGCATTGCTGCTGGATCATTTGATAGTTTAGTGGTCACTGGTGTCTGTTCAGAGCTGACAATGGCAGGACTTCACCTACTAAGCCATCTATTGGTGACAGTAATAGCTTAATCGCCGAGCTAGACTGAGCGAGATGCCCACCCACCCGGGGTGGCGACCACCACAACATCTCTCCCTTGCCCCTCTCCTGTGAGCCTCCAGCCACGAAGGCTTTGACGCCAGCTCACCACAGGAACAGAAGTGTATGGGAAACCAAAACTGACTCCATGAGACCACAGAAAACCAGAGCCAATTTTCTTTTACTGCATGATGATCAATGGTAATAAGGGTTATGCAGTGATAATGCTTTCAAAACATATTCTGGAGTCAACTAGTCCCTGTAGATACAGACACCCACAGTGTTAGTCAAGTAATTTGAGCGGCATTCAATTCGCATCTGTAAAGTAGGCAAAGTCTCACTATGTGGTCCCACTCTTTCCATGAACCCATGACAATTCCAGCTGGGTACAAGCTGCGGAAAGTTAGAGAAAAACCAAAAAAAAAAACAACAAAAAAACACAACCACAACACACCTACCAGCACACACACCCAAACACCAAAAACACAAAAAATAACACAAACAAAACACAACACACACACACACACACACACCACCACATACACACCATGGCTCTGAAAGGATTCGAACCTGTGGCCTTCCAGCCTGGAACTCAGTGCACTAGCCTCTGTCTTGTGGCGACCAGTCTAGGGACTACTACATTTTGTTGTGGGACTCCTCACCATTTTCCATTACACCTCAACCCACCTTGTAGACAGCTATACTCTGTCTTCGGGAAGGGTGGAGGCTTGGGATGTTCCTTGTTGGGAGACCCATCAGGTTTCAAGGCTCCAGTTTTCCCTGGAGGTGTCATGTCACCATGTGCCAAACAGTCCGTATGCCCTACGCTCCATCTTCCAAGAAGAATGCTTTGTATATGGTTCACGAAATGGGTAACTCACGGGGCTTGTGAAACCTCTGATGCATGCTTGGTGGGTTTGTGTGTGTGTGTGTGTGTGTGTGTTGTGTGTGTTTCAGCAACTGCTGAAACTGAAGTAGATACTTAACATTTATATAACATTATGATCATCTGCATGTTTGGCTCTTGTGGCATATTGAGCACCTTATGTAAAGGGCACACTCCCAGAAAGCACGTCCATTCTGATTCAGACACTCTTTCTTGATATTCATTTGTAGCAAAACCCTACAAAAATGACAAATTTGCAACACATTCCTGAACACATTCTCATTGAAACAGAAAAACTAAAACTCCTAACCATTTTCAGTGATTTTAAGAAGTGGGCAAATACTATTTACGCTCTGCTTATGGTCCATCCCTCTACATCCCTGTTGGGACCCCACATCATCGTCAGTGCACAACGTGGGGAGGTACTAAGAAATCTCTCAATACAACCAGTATTGACAAGACAATTTCTGTATAACGACAATACCAGTCTGTATAACGCCTAAACCATATGAATGACAATACCATTCCTGTATAATAACAATACTATTTATGTATAATAGCAATATAGTTACATGTATATTGACAATACCATTGCATGTATAATATCAATACTGTTTCATGTATAGTGGCAATACCATTTCTGTATAATGACAATACCATTTCATGTATGATATCAATACCATTTCTGTATAATGACAATACCATTTCATGTATGATGACAATACCATTTCTGTGTAACGACAATACCATTTCTGTATAACGACAATACCATTTCTGTATAATGACAATACTATTTCTGTATAATGACAAATACCATTTCTGTATAATGACAATACCATTTCTGTATAATGACAATACATTTCTGTATAACTGACAATACCATTTCTGTATAATGACAATACCATTTCTGTATAATGACAATACCATTTCTGTATAATGACAATACTATTTCTGTATAACGACAATACCATTTCTGTATAATGACAATACCATTTCTGTGTAACGACAATACCATTTCTGTATAACGACAATACCATTTCTGTATAACGACAATACGATACCATTTCTGTATAACGACAATACCATTTCTGTATAACGACAATACCATTTCTGTTTATAGGGACAGATCCAAAGGCTGGGCCAGGGTGGTCTAGGCCAAGACTGGGACACAGCTGTCAAAAGTTGAGGGGTCAAATCCCTGCCTCTGTTGGCCATCAACTGTCAACTGATGACTACAAGCTGTTTTATGACGTTTTCCATAAGGCCCAGTCTCTGACTCGGCTTCAACACAGGCCCCTTACTGTACACACACACGTGTATCCCTCGGGGCCAAGACTGGCCACTTTGAATGAATGAACCTTACCGAACATTGTTTTTTTCATAGCCAGCTAACAGCTCTGCTTTTCATACCTCGGCTATTTCTTCCTCTTCCGACGCTTTCTTGAAGCGGTCGCGGCCACCTCGGGACTGTTTTTGAGCCATTGACCCTAAGGGAGAGGTTGAAAGAAAAATGCTAATCAATGACATGGTCCAGCCATCTTTGTGTTTGCAGAGTGTAAAAGCGGGGAGGGTATTGTGCCCTTGGTGAAATCTTTGAAGTCAGCAGGCGCCTGAAGTGGCAAGAAAACGGTAAGGAAATGAGCCTGGGTATGGCCTTCCATGATAATAATGGGTTTAGGACATGTTTCCAGTTCAACTGATTTATGGCGGTCATTTGTATTCGTCTTGCTTTTTCTTCTGTTTGTTTTCATTTTTATATGTTTACTCCTTTTTCTGTTATCCCTTTTCTTTTATAACAATCATTGTTACACTGTGGAGAATGATCCAGAATCACCGGACCCTTTTTATCCTTTTCTTGGGAGGTTTTCTTTAGTCTGTACTTTTGGTGCTTCTTTTATTAATACCTTCTTCCTCTTCGGACCGCCTCCCTCTGCATAAGGGCGGTTTTCTGCCTGCTTGCTTGCTGTATTTTAAAAGGGGCTCGTGGTAGTCTCTGCAGAATTTCAAAATCCAGGCAAAAGTAGAATGTTACTTTCTTAGAAAAAAAACTAAAAAGAAATACATAGTTTGAATTTTCTACAATAAAAATAGCTTTATCAGCGGTTTTAGTTTGCTACAAGAACTGTGTGGGATTATAAACATGACTGCAGTGACCTTGGGAGGAGGAGCTATGTTGATTCCAAAAGAAGCTTATTTACAACTGACCATGCATCATTGATTTCATTATTGCACTAATGCATACATTTTCCATTCCAGTAATTCAAACTAAGGTTAAGGGTGACTATTTTCTTTATTGCTGTGCTTTGACATGAAAGTTGCAACTGTCTCCCTGCCCACCACAATGTTCAAACCGAAAATCTACCATTATGTCCTCTTTTGCACTGACACATAGTTTTCAAGGTGTGACTGTGTTCCATCATCATAGTTCAAATTGATATTGTGCTACTTGCCTCTTGCATTAACATACATATTTTGAAAAAAATTGTAACTTTCTTCAACCCCAATAGTTCACACTAAAAATGCTTTGCTATCTTGTATAACTGTCGTTTTTTCCCCGGTAAGTTTTCGATTTTAGAAGTTGTAATTTTTTGTCATCTGAATGCTTCAAATTGAATATGTACTACTTTGTTCATGCATTATCATATGCTATTTTTACCAAGTTAAAACTATTTTTTCCTGTTCCAGTATTTCAAACTAAACATTGGCACGCACTGATACACTTACCGAACTGCAATACCTTCCTTCCCTTCTTTCTCTCTTGTTACACTTACTACCAGGGACCACACACTTCTTTTTAATGCTTTACCAGTATAGACCTGGCCAGCTCTGATACCACTCTCCACAACAAATGTCGGAGGTACTTAGCTGTGAGTCTCCTGTACAAAGCCGTATTGTAGCAAGACCATTTTTCACACTTCATCTCGTTATTTACTACTACACGGTGCTGTTATATACGCCTTTAGCATATAAATATCATCTGACCTTCCTCTTTCTCCTCTCTCCCCTCACCCAACTTTTGTGAGGGAGGGGGTGAGGGGTGGGGGTGGGTGTTGGTGGGTGGAGGGATCCTTTTGTATATAAGGCTGTTGTATGGGTGTTCAGCCTTCGACTTCCTTAGAGCCTTTGCTCTTCTACGCCTCAAGCTGCCTGTTGTACTGAGACGTGGTAGTGGAATAAAGGGGGAAAGGGTGGTGAAAAGCTGACCGCCTGGTCTTTTGAGGGTACAATTTTATGGTCCATTCAGAGGCAGCGAGAACTGGTCACAGCGGTTGACAAGAGCCTATTTTTTGTTTCTGTTTTTCGGCCTTTCTTGGAGGACATGAGGACACAGCCTTGTTTACCTTCTGCCTCTTCACAGGTACCCTTCTTTTCTTCCTCTCCTCTCGGCCTTCCTTCCTTCCCACTACTGTGCGTTAAGAAAGGTTGCGTAGGTTACGTGCATGAGAACGTGCCTGCGCGACTGTATGCGTAGCACTTTACCAGCGAGGGAGAGAGAGAGAGAGAGAGAGAGAGAACTTGAACTCGAAAGATTGATTCACAAAAAGGCCATTGGCCCATACATGAAGGGGGTTTGCCGACTGCTTAGTATTTTGGTGAGAAAAAAAAAAGGAAGCACAAAAAACTCAAAATGTTATTGTATAACCACAACCACCACAATAAAAATCATTTACAAAAAATATGACTTAAGAAACCAAGATATCTCTTATTCTAAAGGCTTTACACAAATATAAAGCAAGACTGTGCACAATCTCAGGGTAACTAGATGCCATGAGTAAACAGAATCTAAATAAATTAGGCTGTCTACTATACTTTACCGGAATGTAATTCTGTCTTACATCTTCTAATACTGGACAGCACAGCACAAAATCAACTTCATCTTCCACTGTTTGCTTACATAATGGCATAGCAACCTGAGGTCATCATCATCATGTTCTATAATATCTAAATTTATGAACATTTATGTCTGATACACCAAGTCTAAACTTAGACATAATTCTTTTAAATGTATGTCCATATCAAGCTTTAGATAAGGTTTGACATCGTATGAACCTATAAATTGTCTGTACATTTGAAATCTTTCACTGTTTTGTATATGACCACTCCACTGCTGCCAACAGCAGTCAACTAATCTTTGCCTGAAAACGTTGATAAACTCTCTGCAATTTCCGACACCTTGGTTGAGCCAAACAAACCCAAAGCCAAGTTCACATAAACAGGTCCGTATATTTTGTGAAGCCCAGGTGCTTTTCCCCTTGACATCCAGATCATAAAGCATCTTGTAAGACTAAAAAGGTAACCTGCACTCATCCATATGCAGAATCTTAATCCAATATCTAATGCATCTTAAAGCAGTATTAACAGAGAGAGGATATCTATTGGTTTCACGAGAGAGAGAGAGAGAGAGAGAGAGAGAGAGAGAGAGAGAGAGAGAGAGAGAGAGAGAGAGAGAGGGAGGGGGGTATGGCTGGATTAGGCAACAGCAAGATTGCATTGAGAATTTAAACAACAACAAACAACCGACATCTATTAAATTGCATCTAACTGTTGACTTTTGTGCCTCAACATTCTAATCATCAAATGTTTTGGAAAACTTTTATTCAAAGAAAAGATTAAGTTGGAAAAAGAAAGGAACATAAGTGTAACCACCTTTCCTTGCAGTGGCAATCTAATGTTCAACAGGTAAATATGGCAATCAAAGAAAATTAAAGTCCTCCCACCTTCAACAGTACAACAATGGAATTGAGGGACAGGGGCAGGGTCCTATTCCTGGAAAAGAATTGCCCTTTTTAAAAAATTACTCCCCCCCCTCCTTCCTCTCTCCGCCCCATCCTCCTGCTCCCCTCCCTTCGCTGTTGTAAACATCAGTTTATAAGTTCAGGGGAAAGAGGGGGTGGTGGTGGAGTTGGGGTTCAGACTGGGATCGAATCCACGACCTCTGGTTTTCTGTGTGAGTGGGTTACCTCTAGACTTCTGATCCACAGTTCTGATCGGCTTTTCACTTTTCAGACCTGCTTTTAACACCGTGTATAAAAATAACAGAAAAGGCGGGTAGGGGGAGGTGTGATTTTGCGGGCAGCTGACCAGGTGTCAAAGATCTTCACTTCTCTTAATTAGAGCATACCATAAACGTGGGTAAACATCTGCCCAGCTTTACACCCGGGGTAGTCTCGTGGCGTTCAATGGATAGCTGTCACGTGTGTGGCAGGAGCTAGCGCAGAGGTGGGAGTTTTTTACCTTGTTCAACAGATCCACGATACTGTGCTGTACTTTCAGAGAAACGTAGAACTGGACGCACAGAGAAGAAACAGTTCATTGTATCAGATAGATGACAGTTATGAGGCTGTCCTTGTATTTTTTTTAAATTGTTGTAGTTTTCTTTCAAACATTAATCACCGTCTACACATTTTCAGAACTTTGCCAGCCTTGTAATCATTATTTTTCCAATCCATCTTGCTACATACATAGCAGTTGACATCTGATCGCTACAAATCTTTATGCTTAATAATGTTTTGTAATGCAAAATCGAAAGGCCTTGTTGATATATTCTACATAAATTCTGATGATTTATTTGGGTCATGCCAAAGTTTCTGTGAAGATCACAGTTATAACAGTGGCCCGAACCATGCAGTCTCTGAAATTGTCATTGTTAATATGTATTGTCCATCAACTGTAAGAAAAAGATCCGAGTCTGGAAATAAGAATAAGATTTTTAAAAAAAAGAGAAGAAAAAGAAGGGTAGTAAAAAAAAAGAGGAAGAAGAAATGTCCAGTATATTTTACTGTAATCATTATCGTCATCTCCATCTCAGTGTTTTCAGCCATTTTTTTGCGTTCCTTGGTTAGAGCTCCAAAGTTCACCGGCAGCGCAACGCATCTTCGCTCATATGACAGATAACACTAGCTGCTGTCTGAGCCTTCAACGACCACGAAGAAGACCTGGGGTGCGATTTTGTGTATGCGACAGTTATTGCCCACAATTACGGTGGCTACATTCCCACTTCAGGAATATCCGCTAATCAACAACTTTTCAACTCCAGGCAGATCCATAGTTTGGAGGTAACGCACACAATCTAGGCAGCGAGAAGCCCTAGGTTCAATTCCCGTTGGTGTCCGGCCTTTCCCCATCCATTGGACCTTGAGTGGTTTTTCTCTCTTTTATATATGGGGGAGACGTGCGCGCGCGCGTGTGTGTTGTTTAATATTCAAAATGAGATATTCAAAATTCTGGGAAAGGTTGAGAATAATACCAACGACACTAAGTCTTTGTTGTCAAAAACAGCCTCCGATGAGAGAAGTAGGACAGGGATACCCTCCAACTCCTCACTTGCCTGTGAAACACACGGTGGAGAACGTGCGGCGAGAGCGCAATGGATTGTAAGAGTAGGGTAGAATAGAGCACACTCTCGTAGATGAAATGAAATGAATAGAACGAAGTCTGTGAGGAAAGGCCATAATAATCAGTTTCCCAAAAGTTGTCTTTTGCCTCTCTCTCTCTCTCTCTCTCTCTCTCTCTCTCTCTCTCTCTCTCTCTCTCTCTCTCTCTCTCTCTCTCTCTGTGTTGCGTGGGCGCATCACCAAAATGTGTCGAAAACAAATCGGTCAAGATGAGACAGATAAACATGTTTACACGCAGCAGCAGCAACAGCAGCAGCAGCCATAGTAGTAGTAGTAGTAGTAGTAGGAGTAGTAGTAGTAGTAGAAGTAGTAGCAGCAGCAGTAGGAGCAGCAGCAGCAGCAGTAGCAGTAGTAGCAGTAGCGTGGAAAGTAGCATAAAATAATACTGAAAACAGCAGCATTTGCTGCAACAAGGCACACTAGCACTTGCACTATTGTGATATCATTAGTAGTAGCGTAGAAGCTGTAGCAGCAGTAGTAGTAGCAGTAGTACTAGAGAAGTATCAGAAGTAGTATCAGCAGCAGCAGTAGACGTAGTAGTAGTGCAGCAGCAGCAGCAGTAGCAGTAGTAGTAGAAGTAGTGGTAATAGTAGTAACAGCAGCAGCAGCAGTAGTAGTAGTAGTAGAGGTAGTGGTAATAGAAGTAACAGCAGCAGCAGCAGCAGCAGAAGCAGCAGCAGCAGCAGTGGTAGCAGAACTAGTAAGTCGTGCAGTAGAAAGCGGAGTAGCGGCAGCAGCAGCAACAGTGACAGCAACGACCGAAAAAAACATATTTTCAACAGATGGCAACAGCAGCAACATCAGCAAAGACAAAAAAAGTGGAAATATAAATAACCATAGTATGAATAGCAGCAGCAGCAGCAGCAGCAGCAGAAACAACAATAGCAACCGAAGCAACAGCAACAACAGCAACAGCAGGATGGGCAGTAAAAAAAAAAAGAAGCAATATAATGTCAATTAAAACAATAACTTGGTAAACATCAAAGGTTAATCATAAAACCCGGTAAACATAAAACGATGCAGAGAAATGGAGCTCCAGATGGGTGGAGGAGACAGTGGGAGAAGGAGGAATAGGAGGAGGAAAGGGGTGGGGGGAGGGGTGGGGTGGAGGTTACACACTGGTAAAAGAACCTGGGAATGGAAATGGGCGCATCAACTGGCTCTTCAGAGCCGAAAAGCTGGCTTAACGCTGCATTGTCGCTCTCTGAAATGAATACCGGGCTTCTGGGGTCCCCTCAAAGGTCCCGCCCGCCACCCTCGATGTCTCTGTCTCTTCTACCTTCGGCAGTCAGTGGGGGGCTTACCCCCTGTCCCCCCATTAAGAAGTTAATTGATGGTGTACATACACTGAGAGAAGGGGTGGGTGGTGGTGGTGGTGGTGGTGTACCGTCTATATAGGGAGTGTAGCCAGCCAGGCTTCTGTCCCGGGGCCACGTGCTGGGAAGGATTGGCAGGCAGGCAGGCAGGCAGGCAGGCCTGATTCAACAGTCAGTAGAGTAGGTAGGAGTTTGGCTTGGAACTTCTGGCGGATTAAAGGATTGAAATATGAACCGAGGAAGGAGAAAAGCCTAGTGACGTTTATTCGTTTTAATAGACGTCTCTCTCTCTCTCTCTCTCTCTCTCTCTCTCTCTCTCTCTCTCTCTCTCTCTCTCTCTCTCTCTCTCTCTCTCCTCTCTCACCTCTCTCTCTCTCTTCTCTCTCTCTCTCTCTCTCTCTCTCTCTCCCCACCTCAAAACCATCCATTCTACCCTCTCTCTCTCACTCTCATATGAAATTGTCTTTTTCTCACTGTCTGCCTCATGTTTTGGTTCCTGGAGTTTCCGAGCAGCACAGAATATTAGATCAGTTTTAAGTTGTTGTTTTTTTTATCCGTGTTCGTGCGTTTCCTACTATGCACATGTGTACATGAACAGCCATACAAAGCCATATTATGTCTTGTTAAACTCATCCCTCTCCAGTTGACAGCGTGCATGCTGGGTATGTTCGTGTCTGACATCCATGCCACTGTTCATAGCTCGCCTACTCCTCTACGCAAGGCGGATGCATTGTCTGTGCGCGCATGATGCTCTGAGCGTGTTTCGTACTCGGGACTTCGGGTCTCAACCGAAGGGCTCTCAGGGGCGTGGAGTCAGTACTTCAGTTAACTCGAGGGGAAAATCCCTTTCAGTAGAACTTCAGTGTAGGCTGGAACGCACAACCTCATCGTCCACGCCGAAGTCGGATGCGCTGGGCCTGACTTGTCAGGCTCTTGACGGCAGCGTAACGCATGTTAGCTCACGTGACAGACACTAGTTGCTGTCTGAGTTGAGTGTTCAAGACAAAGAAGAAGAAGGACGATGCTCTGATTACTGGGGTGTTCCGAACACCCCTTGCTACTTAACACAGCCACAAGAATGACTGGAACACGAATGACAGCAGCTGTTATTTATTTATTTATTTATTCTTTTATATCGAGGATAATGGAATAAGCACTCATGTGCTTTTTTACATCCAGTCCCCGTGTGTATGCGGTTTTGTAAATGTTGTCATCTGCTTCCACCGGCACACAATGGCCTACTCTTCCGAAAAGCGGAACAGGGTTTAACATGTGCGCAAGATGTTCTGCATGCGTTCGAACGCGGGCTCTCGGTTTATCGTCTCATCTGAAGGGCTTTGACATTCGCCTACTCCTCTACGCAAGGCGGATGCATTGTCTGTGTGCGCATGATGCTCTGAGCCTCTTTCGTACTCGGGACTTCGGGTCTCAACCGAAGGGCTTTCAGGGCTTTCTGTTAAAGCAATGTCTGTGGTGTGTGGTTTACACATAAGCTTGTATTAGACACTTTCTACATTCACAAATGACAGGCCTATCCCGCTTTACATGAACAGAAAAAATAAAATGTTGTTGTTGTTTGCTGTTGTTGTTGCTGACGTTTTCTGCTTATGACTGCAGCCCCTGCAGCCACCACGCCTTTCATCCAAGTCTTCCGCCGCAGGGTTGCCAGGGGCTCCTTCAGTATGAATAGCACCCCCACTTTCTGGAAATTCCGTGCTAGAAAATTTCCCTTTTTCTATCATTCCCTTTGTTTCGTCTTACACTAACACCCCCCCCCCCCCCCCCTCCCTCCTCCCCCTCTCTTTGTCTGTCTCTCTCGCTGTGCTATGGAAAATCCAGTTTGGTTTGAAACCACGTGACAGAAATGTACTCTTCTTCCTCTTCCTTTCTGCTATATTTTACTTTCTCTCTTTCTTTTTCTTTCTCTTTCATGCTGTGTATCGCGGTGTGAATCAGATCCAGCAGATAGCGGCACTGGTCGCGTCCATCAGGTAATCTGAGCAACACCAAGTCCCAGCTCTGGGCTGGACGTAATCCCGCTCTTTGCTATTGTTGCCGCGGTCACAGACCAGTCTGGCTAGTAACTGGACAGACCCCCTCCTCCCCCACCCCCCTTCCTCCTCCCGCCAGAGAAAGATAGAGAGAGGGAAAGAGGGAGAGGCTTAAACATGGGAGGTAATGAAGCGCTGACTGGGGACTGTGCCCCATATTTCTGCTAAACAAATAAAAAGTTGAAGAAAGAGACGAGAACGGGCGATGAAAATCAGTAGAAAGACGACCTGACCTGCGGGGTAGCTGACAGCACACTGCTTTTGCGCACACGTTAAAAGCCTGTTCCGCTTTTCGTAAGAGTAGGCTATTGTGTGCCAGTGGGAAAAGATGACAATTTACAAAACCACATACACACGGGGACTGGATGTAAAAAAAGCACATAAGTGCTTATTCCATTATCCTCGATAAAAAAAGAATAAAGAAATAAAGAATAGAGAGTCAGGGCTGCCTGTCACAGTCACGACAAGGCCTCTTGCTGTTTTCAGGACAGCTGAATTGATGCCCGGTACCTACCCCTGCCTGTCTGTTTGATCGGTTGCAAGGACTGTCTGAACTGGTCATAAAGTATTGCAAACGCATGTAGCAAGAGCTGTCCCTGTCTCTGTTTTTCTGTCTGTGTGTCTGTCTTTCGGTTAGTCAAACTGACACGCGCAAGCTAGAGTTGAAAACGACTTGAGCAGTAAAAAGCTGTTTTCCATCTATCAGATCTTGATGACAACCTTTATGTTTGCGATTAACGTCTTATCAAAGATGGTAGTAAAGTACCAAAGCCGCTACCACCTCCATCGCCACCACTTCTGCCACTTCTTCTACAACTACTACTACTGTTGTACTTCTGCTACCTGGAAGCAATAATAGTGGTGGCAGTAGAAGCTTACCACTACTAAGATAACTGCTCTTCCCGCTAGAACTTGTCATTTTGCAGTGACTACTTTGGGCATAATCGTTTTACTTCAACATTATTTCATCATTTTTGCCCCTCCATTTTCCTCCAAATTATCTATCAAGGAAACATTTCTTCGCTGTAAAAATATATCTTCCCTCTTTACAAGGTAAGAAGAAAGTACTTTAAACAAAGATCTGTATCAATAAATCATTGTTTAAAAAGCAACTGTGCTCTACCTGAAGCAAGATACAGTGCTATACAAATTCACACTACCACACGACTGCACATCATTTTATGCTGGTCTGCTCAAACCACTACCACCACCATCACGCCACCACTATCGCCCCCACCTTCAACAACAACAACCACGCAAGCATATCACCCAATTGCTTTCATTAGTCAGTCACCAAGCTCGTGCCGCGCACACCCATCAGTCAGTTCTTTCACCATTTCAAAGGAGGCGAGGACAGGATTTAGGATAATTGAATGTGGCTTTGATTCTCAACCCCAACGCTCTACCTGCCTGCACCCCCTCTTTCAGCCTTGCTCGTCTGATCATTTTTATTGCTTTTTATTTTCCTTCCATAAACGAGACTTATTCAATGAAAGCTAAAACTGGTGAGGGGGTGCCAAGATCTTTATCTGTGAGCACTGAAGTTAAGCTAGTGGAAAAGAAAAACTGAACTCGTATGCCTTCACTCAGGAAGGTTCTCTGACAAGTATTTGTGTGTGCACGTGCCAGCCCGGGAGACAGTTACTACAGGGTAGGGGGTGTTAAAGCCACAGTGACCAAACACGGCATACAGCCAGGACTCCAGTTTCCCCCCATAGGTCTGGCCCCCAGCTGAAACTAGATCTAGTAATTAGTGACACGGAACCTCCGGGAACCTGAATGCAAGACCCACATAACCTTTCCAGACCCGGCTTAGCACAGAAGCCGACCCACATTCGCTCACTTCTACTGTTACTATGAAAAGTGAGAAACCGTCACTGACCGTGACAGTTAGTTCGTCATTTGATAAGAGTGCTAGCGTTGAAAGGGGAGCGTACCGCCCTGTATCGGTTGTCTGCCAAATTATAGAAGCCTTGGCTAATCGGCAAGCGATCTGCTTGGTTGGTATTCCGGTTGGGGAGTCGTCATTATGCAAATAGTGAAATGAAGAGATATCGTTTTTACAAGCGGTAGGCTCCCTACCATTTTAATACAATGTCATTGTTGTTGGTGTTGAATGATTTTGATCGACTTGAGCCTTCTCAGAACACGTTTTGTTTCTCCAACAAAAATGACTTTTTTTTAAAACAAAGAATTGTTTTATTAATAGAGATTATATACCAGCCGATCATAAGCAAGGAACACATTCTGCTTGATACATTGCCCATCCTCGTCTGTAGCAGACATCTGTCCGCATTGTGGCCACAGTCAGTGACATCTCTGTCGACATTTCTTTTAATCCTTTCATTAATCTTACTTTGGCCTTGTTAATGACGAGTTTCTTTTTGCTGTTCTGTTGTTACAGGAATCAGTTTAAGCGCAATACGTTGGTCAGGCACGAAATAAGCTACAAGCTTGCTGTTGCTGTAGTCATCTGTTGTGTGATGCAACAGTGATGTTCTCTTTCCTTCAAGGCTATATATAATTACTATGTAAATTTAACTGTTCTCCTTTATCTTTTATTTCTTGTTTGTTATTACTTCGAATTTATTTCTTGAAGCTTTTGCGATTTTTAAACGCAATATTTTTAGGGACTGTACATGCAAACAAACAAACACACACACACACACGCACGCACGCATGCACGCACACACACACACACGCACTCGCACGCACACACACACACACACACACGCGCGCACACACACACACACACACACACACACACACACACACACACACACACACACACACACACACTCACAAACCACATAGGCCTACAAACTCACTCAGAGCTGTAATTTGTCTCACTAGATTAGTTTAGTAAGAAGATGAAGGTTTTCCACATATATTAGTCGAAATCTCCTCTTTTTCCTTTACCCCCCTTTTGTACATCATGTCCTCCCAAAGAAGACAAGAAAAGAAGTATGAAGTATCACAAACATGTAGGCTGCAATTTATTTTGTCAGCTTCAGGCAAGAGAGGTGTGATGAAAGCATAAACTTGCACAGCAGGTGCGATATTACCATGAAATTAAAAACATAAATTCGAACAGAACCTAGAAAACAACAAAAAAAAAGAAACGTTAATAATCTTAAACAATGTAAAACACCCTAAGACTAAAGAAAACAGAACAGAAAACTAGCACCTAGCACACACACACTAAACAAAAGTCGAATTTTAAATTGCACTACAGTAACTGATTTAGGAGACATATTCCCCCAGCAATTAAAACAAAATACAAAACACATACACACACGCGCCTGCGCAAGGGCGCACACACTTCCACACCAAAATAGCACATGGTCGATCCTGCACACCTACTCCACCCCTTCTCACCTTCCTCCCCCCCCCCCCCCCCCCCCCCCCCCTTTAAAAAAAAACCACCCATACAGAAACCCCCCCCCCCCCCCCCACAGACACACACACACTTCCTACACTCAGTCTCGACAAACAACACACACACACACACACACACACACACCAATACCTGGCATAACCACTGGGGTGCAATGAACAAGGTATATCATGGCAGTGGCCTGACAGCCCCCACGCCTGCTCCCCCCCCCCCCCCCCCTGGCTGCAGCACAACGGAAGTAGCTTGCACCCGCGCCACACGTCACAGCGCCAGGTCACGTGCCTCGTGCAGCCAGAAGGGAGGCCACTCTATTGGAGCTGTCAACCCATCTCCGACTGTTTGCTGGCCGAATTTGTTACGGGAGGAAGGGAAATTAGTTAAAGGAAGCGAGAATTTGTGTTGCGTTTTGTATCCTCGGGCCTTGAAGGAAGAACAGTAAATCGGTTTTCGCTTTCCGTCGCGTCGCCGTCAAACGTTGGGTTGGGTTGGGTTGGGTTGGGTGGCGGGGCGCCGTGGATTGGTTGTAGGCAGGTGAAGTAAACATTCGATTAATTGGCTGATTCAGAAGAAATCAGACAAAACACAACGAGCGACTGAAAGAACTAAGGGCAGAGTTCGGAGAAGGTGCAGAAAGTGTGTGTGTGTGTGTGTGTGAATGATTGCACAATGGTCATAAACTTAAAACACACACGCGCCCAGAGAGAGAGAGAAGGGAGGAGTGTGGGGGTGGCAGATGAGGAATAAACTACAAATGAAGCCGCTGCTTAGGAGAAGAAACTCGGTCACACTGACATCATACAATACAATCATCATTGAGTTTCAATTACCCTTTCATTAATTTCTATTTCAAACTGGTATCAATCCAGTACAGCGTCAACCGAACATATCACAGGTAAATGACTGGACTTTGCTTCTGGGGCAGTGCGCTGAAATTTTCAAGTAGTACACTGAGAGCAAGTTAAACCTCGCAAAGCACGTCCCTCTCCAGCAAAATGCATGCTAGGCATGGATACTGTGCTCTAACCACTGGGCTGTTCTGTGCATTTGACCTTTTCATAAAAGGGACGATAGGAGAGTAGGTTTGTAGAGAGATGGGAAGAGTAGGTGTTTGACCATAATTATTTTAACCAGGTCTCTCTCTTCTCTGCCTTCCCTCAATGGGTGGGATGCCCAGTGCCTGGTTTTCACCTGTGCTTGTAACTCTGCAGAAGTCTTTCCACTGATATCGGCCGACATGTTCCGACTTCAGAGCAGTTCTTTTATTAAAACAGAAATGTATGCTCGGTAAGTTCATATTTCTGTGACCTACCACACGCTGACATGAATTACGGGATTTTAAAAACGTGCATATTTGATTGATAAAGAACAACCACCTAGAAGCCAGACCATGACAGGACAGTTGAGGACCCCCCCCATCCCCCACCACCACCAAAAAACAAAAAAACCCCAACAAAACAAAAAACCCAACAACAACAAATAACAAAAACAAAACAACAACAAAACCCAAAAAACCCCACCAACAACAACAAGCAAAGCAAAACAACAAAAAACAAAAGCCAGGATGTTAGTTAGGCCAGCAAACCTCAGCGTGTTACCCGGATGCCTTATCCCCCGGTGGTCTCGGGGTAACGCACTTGCCTAGATAGCGAAAAGTCCGGGTCGGAAGTGTGCGGTGGTTCGATCCCTGTTTGGACCCGAAACTTTTCACTCCATCCATTAGACCATAAGTGGTGGCCTGGGTGCTAGTCTTTCGGATGAGACGATAAACCGAGATCCCGAGTGTTATACATAATTATTTAGCGCACGTAAAAGAACCCACGACAAGAGAGTTGCCCCTGGCAAACTTCTGTTGAAAAAAGCAACTTTGATAGGTTCAGTTGCAGACAGGAAAAAGAAAAAAAAAGAATGGTTGGAGCTGCTCTTGTGGCGACGTGCTCTTCCCGGGGAGAGCAGCCCGAATTTCACGTAGAGAAATTTGCCGTAACTTAAAGTTGTATAAATATTTTAAAAATCTCCCCATCAACATCATGGCACTGCTACAGTCACTGTCATCACCACCACTATAAGACATGACCGCTGGTACCTCATACCTAACCACCCCACCTCATCCATGACCCAGCCTAGAACCACTCAGCTACCTGTCCACACCTAGAGGTGGCAGGTAAAGGTGTTCCCATAACTTATGTGGTCGTAGGGGAGTAAGGCATCAGAGACCTCAACTTCTCTAGGAACCAGCATATTGAGGGCAGTGCCCATCTCCTCTCCCCCGCTGCTTTACCTTCCATGACCTTAAAGAAGGTAGGTACCCATTTACAGCTGGGTGACCAGGGGGACTATACTGAAGCCAAAGGGTACACACGGTCACCCATCCAACTCGATGCTGCTTAACATTGGCTTGGGGGAAAGCGAGCGCTCTGACCACTGAGCTATCCCGTCCCCACTTACAGGGTGGTATGTATATGAAACCCAAAACGGAAAAAGACACCATGCACGTGGGCTGTCAGGTGACAGGGATGAGAGAAGCATGAGCAAACAGTGAGAAAGATGGGCAGGGATGTGACAGCCCTGATTAGGGCCTCTGTGGTCGACCGGGCCATAAATATGATTGTGTTGTGTGACAGATGAGCATGTAAAAGTCCTGAGCTAAATGCCTTCTCCATCCCCCCTCCCCTCCTTTCTGAGAGAGCAAGAAACAAAGGGTTGTGACATTTGTCAGACAGGGGCTTGTTTTCAGAGAACCTTCTAGAAATCTTGACATGAGAAGGGGGCTTGTTTTCAGAGAACCCTCTAGAGATCTTGACATGAGAAGGGGGATTGTTTTCAGAGAACCCTCTAGAGAACTGGACATGAGAAGGGGGCTTGTTTTCAGAGAACCCTCTAGAGATCTTGACATGAGAAGGGGGCTTGTTTTCAGAGAACCCTCTAGAGATCTTGACATGAGAAGGGGGCTTGTTTTCAGAGAACAGCGTAGAACTCTTGACATGAGAAGGGGGCTTGTTTGCAGAAGACCTTCAAGAACTCTTGATCTGAATGGGTCCCCCGGCCTTCCTAGAGTGCGACAGGATGGAACCATTTGCAAGAAGGGGGCTTTTCTAAAGACCTTCTGCTGTTCAGTTTTCTCTCCCTACCTCTGGGGGAGAACCACAAAAACTGTAGCTGGTGAAAACTGAACAGATCTGATGACGACCTGTAACGTTCGTCCACGCTGTTCCAACATTCAGGAAGCTTTCCTGTCCATGTGTAGAGCGTTCATTATCGGGGAAGGTAAAGCAGCGAGGGAGAGGAGATGGGCACCACCCTCAAGATGCTGGCCCTTAGAGAAGCCGAGGTCTGACAACTCCTTCCCAGCTACACCATAGGTTATGGGATGCCGTTACCTTTATTCTTACAGCTGAATAAGGCATACA
>CM054139.1:52648032-52658032 GCA_028751875.1 Rapana venosa | reverse complement strand
GGGGTGGGTTGAAGGTTTGCTTTTGCATTTTAAAAAACAATTTTCATAATATTATTTTGACTAATGAATCCATGTCGTTTATCAGCTTAAAACACACACACATGGCACACACACGCACGCACGCACGCACACATGCACGCACGCACACACACACACACACACACTAAATAAGGAATGATATTGTATTTGAGATAAAATTCCTGATACATTCTATTGTAAGCAGAGGCATCAGCATAACTTTTTGCTGGATCCCCTCTCATTGTGGAATTTATTCAAATGAGCTGGTTGATTCTTTGGCAAAACAAGGTGCATCTGAATACAGTACTGAAGTGTTTGATTCTAATCTTGCATTGTCGTCTTATGAAAATTAAGTCATTCTAAGTTTACGAAATACATACATTCAAAGATTATAGAAAAACATTATCAGCAGTTTCCTTGCTCACGGAAATTAGAAATTCTAATACATAAACTGAGAATAAATGCATGGAATACTAAATATTCAAAAAATGTAACATGTTGTTGTTCTATTCCACTTTATTTGTTGTTTTATTGCCCAATTCTTCTTGACATGTATAAAAGGAGAGGTTTAGATATTCATAAGAAATATGCCACTAGTCAAGAAGTTTTATATGACTCTCAGCAATTGATAGTGTCAGTTGCTGAAGTCATATATTCTTCACCTGTAAGACCTTTACTGTAATTACATAATATATATATATATATATATATATATATATATATATATATATATATATATATATATATATATATATATATATATATATATATATATTTATATACTTATGTGTGTGTGTGTGGGTGCGTGTAGGGAGAGAGAGAGAGAGAGAGAGAGAGAGAGAGAGAGAGAGAGAGAGAGAGAGAGAGAGAGAGAGAGAGAGAGAGAGAGAGAGAGAGAGAGAGAGAGAGAGACGCGGTGTGCAATAATAGGTACGTTGGTATGAATGCGGGTGTGTCTAAATCACCATGTAGTGAATAGACATTAAACAAAACAAAACAAAAAAACAAAACACACACTCTCTCTCTCTCTCTCTCTCTCCCCTCTCTCTCTCTCTCTCTCTCTCTCTCGTTTTCCCCTTCTTTTTCCTCCCAGTCACTTGTTGGTAAATTGGTCACTGTCATTTTATCGTCATTATTTCGTGATATTTGCTTCTGAAGATCATCTTTTAGATTGAAAGTTATGGTGTTGTTTAGCATTGTTCATATTAATTTGAACTTTGGGGTTTGTTTGTTTGTCTTTGAGGGCATGACGTAAAGAAAACCCCTATACTTATCCATTTACCTAGACTATAAAACAGGTCTCTCTCTCTCTCTCTCTCTCTCCTCTCTCTCTCTCTCTCTCTCTCTCTCTCTCTCTCTCTCTCTCTCTCTCTCTTTCTCTTTCTCTCCCTCTATCTTGAACAAACATACAGCATCATGAAACATGTTTTCAGTTTTTTCAAGGGTCGAGCTTTCTTCTTGTTGTTATCACACAAGTTTCATTCTTACACTACCTAGCGCTTTATCATCATTACCATTGGCACTGCCTGCCTTAGGGAGAGAAGTGGCTGACGTTCACTGGGAAGTGTTCTGGTGGACAGAATATCATCTACTACAAATAGGATAACACAGAGCTTCGTCTAAGACTGAAATCTACCACAGTGTTAGTTGGTAATTTTCCTAAGATGGTACCACAACAACGAGCAGAACATCCCATACATGCTTCACCACGTCTGCCCATTAAAGAAATCATCTGGGCAGATGCCGCTTCACCTGCTGCAGAGAGAAAAAGTAACTGCGGAGAAAGCTGGACAGCAGAAGTGAAGGTCGTCAGAGAAGGAGCCCCCTTCTGGAGAACCAAAACTGGCATGGAGGGAGAGGAACGCAGTAGAAGGTCTGAAGAGAAGGGCCCCCTGGCTTTCTAACAATTGTTTCAGCAAGTGGTGGTATGTCTGGTTTCTTGACAATTCTGTGTAAGTCTGTGGGCTTGTATTCATTTGTCATGTGTTACACGCTACTATAGTTATACTCTCTGGTCCCTGGTAACAACCAATAATTGCACATTTATTTCATTAATTATTCTCCATTAGCTCATGCTCGTTCACCAATTTCATGTGTTGTTACTATGTACCCTCTTGTAACAAGTGTACAACCAATATTTGCCCACGTATTTCATTTAGCATTCTCCATAAACTTATGCTTGTTCTCGAATTTCATTGTTGCTACTATGTACCTCCTTGTAACAAGTGTTTCAGCTTATATTCGCACATGTATATATATTTTCTAGAGCATTGTATACAGCATATGCTTGTAACTCATACGTGTTGGTGCACTGGTGTTTTGATCAATTCAAATGTTTTTGCTTCCACCAAGTGTTTTTAGCCCGTAACACTTTACGAAACAGTAAAGAAGAGGTGCTAACGTTATCTGCCCGTTAACCATGTACCAGCAACATACGTGTAACTGACTCAGACCCCCATCACGTCTGTTGGTTTTTTTTCATCATAACATCCATCTACAGTATCCAGTTGCTGTGTTGCTGCTGTGTTGCCCTGTGGTAATGAATGAGTATAGTGGTAAGGGAACAGGTGAGACTGCTGACGTCGTGTGCACACTTTTAATTAAAAACCACCGCTGATCTATCCAACAGCTGGCTGTATTGTACCTCTCCTCTTATTCTGACGTAGGCAGCCATATAGCGTGTGCTTAATGTGACCGTTAATATCCCCTACTCCCTTAACTCTTTTGTTTCCTGTTCATTCGCAGCAACGCACCCCTCCGTCTGCCCGTGTCGCTTGATTGTTGTGGCGCGTGTGTACTTGTTGAAAGTACTTTTGCTATCATTATCAACCGAAGCTGAAGGGGGTGGTATAACCGCGATAAAACCACGTACTACTTTAGAGCTGTTCTTGCGCGAAATGTGACCTAGAAAATGTACTGTTTCCAAAACCGGCATGATAACAATCCCATACCAGGCGGGGGGCGGGGTAGCCTGGTGGTTAGAATGATAAACTCGCAATCTGACCACTCGGGTTCGAGCCACCACTGTCACGCCTGTTCGAAGGGATTTTTTCCCCTTAGAGTTAACATCAGTACAGACCCCACTGCCCCCGAAAGCCCTTCGGATGAAACTATATATAAACCGATGTCCCGTGTGCGAACGCACGCAGAACATCTAGTGTACACGTTAAAACCCGTTCCACCTATCAGGAGAGTAGGCCGTTGTGTGCGGGTGGGAGCAGATGACAACAACCCCCCCCCCCCCTTTTTTTTTTAAAGCATGCACACTTGTATCGTGTCTATTAAACATCATCCCCAAAGTCGGAATGCGGCTACCTTCATGGTGGGTGAACGGCTGCATAATTATGCAAATCCTACCACTGTTAGTGAACCTGGGAGCTCTAGCCGAGGAACGAAAAGAAGCTTCACGACATAGTGATGAACGATGTGTGTGCTCTTTCTTCACGATGTGTGTGCTCTTTCTTCACGATGTGTGTGCTCTTTCTTCACGATGTGTTTACTCTTTCTTAACGATGTGTGTGCTCTTTCTTAACGATGTGTATGCTCTTTCTTAACGATGTGTATACTCTTTCTTAACGATGTGTGTGCTCTTTCTTAACGATGTGTGTGCTCTTTCTTAACGATGTGTATGCTCTTTCTTAACGATGTGTATACTCTTTCTTAACGATGTGTGTGCTCTTTCTTAACGATGTGTGTGCTCTTTCTTAAGTGATGCAGTCGTGGTCAGTTTGCCTTTCAACAACATGAGATACATCCCAAGCCATTCTGCCCCTCCCTGTTCTTTTCTCTTACGGCACAGACTGATGATTATGTCACATGTTACGTATTGTATTACACAACCATGCTATCTTTATATCATTATTGTTATTATTATTATTATTATTATTATTGCTGTTATTAACCATTCTGCCATCGTATTACAATCTTATAGTTTGTTATTGAATTGCCTCTGTTACGTTATGCTGATGCGGGTTACGTTGAGATATGCCATACAATTTTCGTGATGTTGTATTGAGAATGTTACTAAATGTTTAGCTGTTTCGTAAAATGCAACAGCAACAATAATAAGCCCAAGTAAAGAAAACTTAACAAAAAAGCACGATCAGATCCAAACAAAACAACCAATAATAATACCCCTTCCTCCCCACTCACAGCCCAAACAAAAACAAATTTTAAAAAAGTCAAAGCAAAAACCAACGATAACTACCATCACGGGATAGAGTGTTTGCGTTTTATTATTATTAAAAAAAACCAACCCAATTATGGTGGTATGATGTACAATTATTTTGTTGTGTTGCAATTATCTACAGTATCATTTGTAAGGCAAATATTTCCAATCAACTCTGATCGCATTTCACAGCCAGAATGCTGCATAGCCTTAATAAAAGAATTTTGTGTATGCTTTCATCCATCCACAATTGCTTGTCATAACAGTGTCCAATTTGATGAGCACCAACTTTTATTCAAGTATAATATGATGTAAGATGATCAATGTGATAAGGATTATAATAATAATAATAATAATAATATGATAATAATGATAATAAATATAATAATAATAATATAATAATAATAATAATAATAATAATAGATGATGATGATGATGATGATTATGATGATGACGACGACGACTATGACGATGATGATAATGAAAAATGACAATGGTTACTAACAATAACAGTGATACTGGTGATGTTAATCAGAAATAACAACAAACTGTACTAATTTATTATTGATGGTGATTACATGATGATGATAATGATGGCGAATTTTAAAAGTGTCCTTAAAAATAAAGCTTGGTTCTTTAAACGGTTTCTGTGTGTGAGCTGATCGCGTACCTACAACATAATCATCATCTTGGGTGTCCTTTGGCGGTATGACTCCTTTAAGACTGCAGGTAATAGTGATATATCCTAAGTATTCTGCCGCTTATCATTTTATACTGTTGGTGAGACCAATACGCATACCTAAGCGGTTTCCCTGACTTTATACGTTTGCTTTCATCGTCGTTTGCTTTCATCGTCGAACGCTCAGACGCTATTGTTATCTTTAATAATATGTACAAAAATGCTTTGCGCTGCCGATAAGCACCTGATATAAGTCCATGAGAAAGAAAGAAGAAAAAACAACTTTCTACAGAAAATTGGAAGCTCAAAATGTGTTAGCTCCCGTCCACACTTTCTCTCTCCCCCCCCCCCCCCCCCCCCCCCCATCTCTCTGCCCCTTCTTCCCTCAGAACAAAAATTTACAAAACTGCATACACACGGGGATTGAATGAAAAAAAGCACATAAGTGCTTATTCCATTATCCTCGAAAAAACCCACTTCTTTCTTTATCTGTACTTTTTTTGGGGGTCTCTTTGTTCATTCTTCTTTCTTTATCATTTCATGGAGAGGGGGTACAGAGTGTGCTTTTGAAAAAACAAATCAAAAAACATGTTGCCATTAAAGTTTCTTTGTCCGTGCTTCCCTGTCTGTTTCTTCCTTTTCCCCCCTTTCATTACGTCACGGGAAGGGGTGGGGAGTGTGACTTTTTAAAAAAGTATCACTTTAAAAATAAAAAAAAGATATGCTGCCATTGAAGTTATTATGCTTTGTTGTAGTCCTCTCTCTCTCTCTCCCTCTCTCTCTCTTTCCCCCTCTCTCTCTCTCTCTCTCCCCCCCCCCCCCTCTCTCTCTCTCTCTCTCTCTCCCTCTCTCTCTCCCCCCCCCCCCTCTCTCTCTCTCTCTCTGAGTGAGTGTGTGTGTGTGTGTGTGTGTGTGTGTGTGTGTGTGTGTGTGTGTGTGTGTTCTGAAAAGTGTTATTTTCATGTATCGTTATCAAGTTATAACTTTCTCTTCCTTTTCATTTATCGTTTGATTTGAGATTATACAATGTGTAAGGTTTTATACGAAGCTTGATTATTACTCTTTATTTGCCTTCTTTTTAAAAATCATGTTAATGCCTAATTTTACTGTTGTCCTTTGAGTAATTTTTTTCTTTAGCCTAGAATTTTTTTTCTAAAGAGACCCCTTACGGTCATCATTGTCACTAACTATTTTTCCACTTTAGATGGATGCCTTGATATGGAGTTGGTATATCGTTTTATATAACTATAGTATCGTGCGATATGTAATTACTCTGACTGTTTCTGTTTATTTGTTTGCTTCATGCCTTTTTTCTTTTTGAATAACAGTAAAAGCACATTTGAAAGTAGAAAACGGAACATTTAAAGCATGGGGCGGGTGGTGGGGGATGGGGTTGGGGGGGGGGGGGGGGGAGGGGGACGACCCTTTATATGATTTTGTGTGTGTGCTATTTTGCTGTGTATTTTTTCTTTGTTGCTTTTGTTGTTATTGCTGCTGCAGCTGTTGTTGTTCTTCATCATTTTGCACATGCTTGTCTGGGTTGTTTTTTTGTAATTGTTTCTTTTTGTTTTTGCTTTTGGTGGGTTGTTTTTTTGTTGTTGTTGTACTGATGTGGCTGGTTGGCTAGTTGGGGGTTGGTGTGTGTGTGTGTGTGTGTGTGTGTGTGTGTGTGTGTGTGTGTGTGTGTGTGTGTGTGTGTGTATGTTTATGTGTAGGGGGGTATTTTGATGGTATTTGCCTTAAAGTTTGCTTCATTTGTGTATATTTTGCTTCTTGATTTTTGGGGACAATTCTTTTTCTTGTTAGTTTTTCATATTACACACACACACACACACACACACACACACACACACACACACACACACACACACACACACACACACACACACACACACACACACTTTTTGTGTTGTTTTTTAATTTCAGGTTTTTGTTCATTTTATATTAACACTATTACATTTGTGATTTGATTTGATAAAAACAATCTTAAAAAAAACCATTTTTCTTTTACTTAGTGTCTTTTCATTTTATTATTATTTGTTTTTAGAATATAATTTACAGCCTTTAATGTGATAACACATTTTTAATTACAGCACGGCTGGTGTGATGTAGTCTGAATGAGTTTTTCCCGAATTTTGGACTACATCTCTCTCTCTCTCACTCTCACTCTCTCTCTCTCTCTCTGTCTCTGTCTCTGTCTCTCTCTGTCTCTCAGTACGCCCCGTCCCCCTCCACCTCTTCTTACCCCCTTCTCTCTATCACACCATCTCTCCTCCCTTTGCTCAGTGTGTGTGTGTGTGTGTGTGTGCGCGCGCGCGCGCGCGCGTGCGTCCGTTTGTGTGTGTGTGTGTGTGTGTGTGTACGCGCGCGCTATTGTGCACGTGCATTTGTTGTCTTTTTGTGTGGTTTTTTGGTGGTCTTTTGTATTGCAGGTTATATTCTCTCATAAAGCATGTAATACATCACCATCATTACAAAAAATATTCAATTCCTTTTCAATATATCTAGCATGCTGACATTGATATTTTACTACACACATCACTGTTTCAATTATATTTGCACATGCATTTGCATATGTGTTCAACATCGCGCAGAGATTTTGGAGAAAACCAATTCACACGAAGATACTGCAATATTTTTTCCCCCAATTTTATTCCAATAGAACATATCAACTCCTGAACAAAATAATACTTAGAAAAAAAACATATGGCTGGTAAGAAAGACCAGCATAGCCAACTCAACAGTCAATATCCAACAATAATATCACGAAAGCAAATCTTGAATTCTTTGGTAATATTGTTTTCAAATCAACGGCAGTACAGCAATCATTCGTTTGATAATACTTGTCTTTGAAATTAATCAATACTTTCTGTACAAACGCAAATGTGTAGCTGGCAATCGTTTTGAACATTGACAAATGATAAGATGAATACGTTGCTGTACAATACAATCCTCAAGAATAACATGAACACAGCACTGTACAAAATATATCGTCCTCACCTGAAAACATAGAAATCAAGTTGTGTGGCAAGGTTTTAAACAAAAAGTTGAACAAACCAAGAAACAGAGAGATACAAACAGGAAACAAACAGAGAGATACAAACAAACCAAGAAACAGAGAGATACAAACAGCAAACAAGCAAAGGACAAACAAAGATGCAGAAAAATACAAACAGGAAACAAGCAAAGGACAAACAAAGATACAAACAGGAAACAAGCAAAGGACAAAGATACAAACAGGAAACAACCAAAGGACAAACAAAGATACAAACAGGAAACAAGCAAAGGACAAACAAAGATACAGAGAGATAAAAACAGGAAACAAGCAAGAGACAAAGAAACAAATGAACAGAGATAAAATAACAAAGAAACAGAGAGATACAAACAAAGAAACAGATACAAACATGGAACAAACCAAGAAACAGAGAGATACAAACAGGAGACAAAGGACAAGCAAAGAAACAGAGAGATACAAACAACAAACAAACACAGAAACAGAGAGATACACATATCAAACAAACAAACAAAGGAAAACAAAGAAACAGAGATAAAATAGCAAAGAAAAAACAAGCAAAGAAACAGAGAGATACAGATAACGAACAAACAAAACAACAAATAAAATTTTTAAAAAGGTATTATAAACGTGTTTTTAAAAAAAGAAAAGCTCTCGAAATAAAGTCAACAAAGAGTTCAGCGAATTAGAACTTGAATGAATTGGATGCTGGTGATTTTTATTTTTGTGTTACATAATTATAGAGATGAATAGAAATTGTGTTACATAATTATCTAGATTAGCAAAATTACATAATTATATAGGCTAATAGAAACAGCAGCAATCAATAGAGTGAAGTGGATTGGTGGTCTAAAACTAACGCACCTGTATAAAATAAATGCAAGAGGTCGGAGTTCGATTTTTTTAGAACCCAAACTTTTCCTATGAACGGTGGTCTGGGTGCTAGTATTTCGGATGAGACGGTAAAGCGAGGTCCCATGTAAAGCAACATTCTTTTAACGCATGTAAAGGAACTCGCAGGAACAGTAGAAACGTATCCGACAACATTTTGTAGAAAAAAAGTTGAGAAATAAAGAAAACATGTATATCTATGCAAACGGATTTTTTTTTTTCATGGGTGGAGCTAATCTTGTGGCGATGCGCTCTCCCCAGGGAGAGCCACCCGATCTTACGCAGAGAAATCTGCTGTAGCCTAGATGAAAGCGGTACCGACCAAAACAAAGTAACATAAGACACAACACTAACATTGTTACTAAAACGTTTACCTTTAAAAACAAACTCTGTGAAAAGACTTTTCATGTTATAATTTCAGGTAATGTACACAGCGTTATTATGGTGTATAGAAATGATTACACAACATGTTTTCTTGATGCTGTTGTTGTCTTTAGAATGTGGACAAAGAAAAACAAACACCTACAAAATTTTAACTTTTCAACACATCATTTAACATGCTCTAATCACGGGTGATGATCCTCCTCCTCCTCCTCCTCCTCCTCTCTCTCTCTCTTTCACACATATAAACACACACAGACACACACACACACACACACACACACACACACACACACACACACACACCACACACACACACACACACACACACACACACACACACACACGAAGCAAAACAAGTGAGGAAGCTTCCTTAGTGGTTGATAAAAAGCGAAGGACAACTTAAAAAAAAAATCTGATGACTTAGACAAAAAGAATAATTATGCATAAGAAAAAACACACAAAGGCAATAGCAAAACAAACGTAGTTAAAGAAACCAACATAAAGAACAATAGCAATAGCAATAATTGAATTTCATATAATACTTTTAAATACCATATAAAAATTCCAAATAAAAGACTGTCAATGCAAAATGTAAAATGATGTTATGAGTGTAATAACAATACTTTAAAAAAATGTAACACTAATAAGTTATTATTGAGAGCACGCGCGCACACTCACACACACACACACATTGTCACGAAGAGAAACAGTAAAACAATGCCAACAATGAGGATGAATAAAGTGAGGAAAAGGGACCAAAGCAACAACAACGAAAATCTATTTCTCAATTCTAAGTTTTCTTTTGTTTCTTTTTCTTTTGGCTGATATTCCTTTACATTTCTTGCTT
>CM054139.1:52633032-52643032 GCA_028751875.1 Rapana venosa | reverse complement strand
TACAGGTAACGGCTCATCCCCTCACCACGGCAAGGCGCTCACTCCCCAGCAGCGGCAGCGGGGCAGGCCTCTGAAGGGCAGGTTCCTGTGGGTCAGCTGCTGCAGCAGCAGGCTGCATCGCCAGTCCATGGCCGGCCAGTCTGGAGGCAAAGACAGCTCACGGCAGAACAGCTGCCTGAACAGCCCAAGTAGCTGTGTATCAACAGCTTATATCCACCATAATTATGTATCAACAACAGGAGCAGTGTCAACCTTTTGTAACAAGTTTCTGCAAACACTTCTTTTCGAAAAAAAAAAAAATTCCAGGGCTGAGTTTTCAAAATTTGGAAACAGTGAGCGAAAATCTGAACAGTGTATCAAGATCTCCACACACAAATCTCCAACCTTTCCACAAAGAGCCAGTGACAAAATGAACTGCCCAAACCCAGTCCTGGGGGTGAGGGGGGGAGGGGGGGGGAGGAAAGTTGGACACAACAATGCCGGGCAAGTTAGTGGTCTCAACCTCAATCTCAGCTCCAACTTCTTCACACTGCAAAGCACTTAAGAGAAAACTGGGGCCTTTGTTTTATACACGGATGCAGATTTGTCTCCCTTTCCGGGCGGGGGAAATGAGGGAGTTTTTGGCGGCGGCAGGAATGACAGGCACCTCACAGGGCCCCAGCTTCTTCAGGGGGCTGGCTGAATCAATAGGCAGGCACAGCGCCTGATGATGGACGATTAATTCTCCGCTATTTAGTCCCCTGGCCTCCCTCAACGGTGGGAGCAGCACACCACCCTCTGCGAAATTGGACTGGAGTCCACGATATTGGAATCCTTTTGTGGACGTGTCTGTCTGTCTGTCTGTCTGTCTGTCCGTCTGTGGCGGGTTTAGCTGTGGGCCTGGGTCTGGTGTCTGGTCTGCAATGACTTCTCTCTCTCCCTCCCTCACTTCTCAATTGATTCCTCCCCTCGTCACTGTTGCCCTGGTGCGGCCCGCAGCTGTCAAAACACAACGAATGGCTTCCTGATGAAACGCCGACAACAGGGAAGAAACAGTTTCATTAAATGGACATGAAAACCCGCTGGCCTTTTTCTTCTTCTTCTTCTTCTTTCTGTCCTGCTTTATTTTTTCTTTTTCTTTTTTCTTTCTCTTCTCTCTTATTCTGTATCGTTTGATATGTTAAAAGCAGAAAAAAGTTGATAAGAGTAAAAATTGAAAAAAAGTTGTAATCTATCTGGCAGAAAAGCTTTCATTGAAATGATATGAAAATGTTGTACTTTTGTTCTTTGTTATTGCATCTTTTTCACTGTTTGCTTTTGATACCTATAAGCTTTAAAATACTGGTAACATCAAAAACAAAGCAAACAAACAAAACCAACGAACAAACCTTCCCACATGTCAGAACCAACTTTCATTGAATTGACATGAAAAAACAAGTTCTAATGCTGGTTCCTAGTTTTTCCCCTTCTGTTTTCCTATTGTTTGGGGTTTTTGTTTATGAATAAGCTAGAAATTCATAGCTTGAAAAGGCCTGTAATCTACAGGGTGTCATAACATATTCATGTTATTTCCGCACAATTGCTTGTTTCATTGTTTCGATGCTAAATATTTCAAATACATTTACCAAAAAAAAGGTATTATTTCGATTGCCTGTGCGTGGTTTGAAGCTTTTTATTTTAATATATATATAAATATTTTATATTATTAATCAAATAACATTTCAGATTGATATTTTTAGCATTATTTCCTCAAAGGTTTATATATATATATATATATATATATATATATATATATATATATATATATATATATATATATATCCAAGTGGTAACCTCGCTGGATGCTGCTATATATAATATATATATATATATATATATATATATATATAATATATATATATATATATATATATATATAAACGAATCCGAATTGTGTCAATAATAACGATAGCAACAGCACTCATAACAACAAGCACGAATATCACAACAGCATACTACTACTACTACTACTACTACTACTACTACTACTACTACTACTACTACTACTACTACTACTACTACTACTACTACTACTACTACTACTACTACTACTACTGATGATGATGATGATGACGATGATGATGATGATGATGATGATGACGATGATTTACTTGTAATGATTATGATGGTGACCACCACAATCATCGTCACAGTCATATCCGTGAGCAGTAACACTTCCATCTATCACCACCAATGACAACAAATACCACTATCGCTAAAAGCATCACAGTTACAAACACATAATATCAGCACAAAGAAGAAGAAGAACAACAACAACAAGAACAATAAAAACAAGAAGAACAACAAGAAGAAGAAACAACAACAAACAACAATAACAAAATCAAGAAGAAGAAGAAGGGATGTGGAAGAAGGACGAAAACAAAGAGAAGGAAGGAGGGTGGGGAACCAGAAAACGATGGTGGGGGTGGGGGAGGGGGGCAAAGAAGGAAGAAGCTCCTAAGTGTCAAGCTGCCATCTACCCATGTCAATGAGTAGGATGAATGAAAGCCTTTGATTTGGGGTTTTAGTGTGCAAGATATAGCGCTATATGAATTGCATGTATTATTATTATCATTACCCCAAAGTCCTGACAGGGGCTCTACTGAACATGAAGGAGAACCAGCAGCAGCAGCAGCAGCAGCAGCTACAAAAGAATCTTTTAAAAGGGAAAATGGAGATGGGAAGCGATTGCAGAACTAAACTTAGAGAAGTAGTCAACCGCAATAACACATTTGCAAACACTTAAAAGTGTCCCGTAACGTATAAGGTCGTAGGGGAACGAAGCGTCAGAGACCTCACTTCTCTAGGGCCAGCATTTTGAGGGCAGCACCCATCTCCTCTCCCTCGCTGCTTTACCTTACCTGACTCTAAAGAGGGCAGGTAGCCATTTACAACTGGGTGAACTGGGGTACTGTGCTGAAGCCAAGGCGCGCAAACGGTCACCCATCCAAGTGGTAACCACGCTGGATGCTGCTTAACCTTGGCTGGGGGAAAGCGAGTGCTCCGACCACTGAACTATCCCTTCCCAAACACTTAGGGGGAAACCCCCCCAGCCCCATAAGCATTTAGGTTGAATGTAACACTGTGGACACTGGGAATGGGTATTTAGGGGCTTTCAAAGAAGCTGGATCTGTACAACAGTTACAACTCTGTCCAGGCTTCCAGCAAACGTGTAGGTCTTATGTTTGACACACAACATGATGAAAGCAAGATTACTCACAACATAATATCTAAAGAGCATGAGTGACCAACTTTAAATAAATAACAACCCGTGAATTGCCAGGCATGTTTACAATGACACACTCGGAAGAAAATGTTTAAAACAGTTATTGTCTTCACCACAGTTTCCTAATCGACATCTAGATGGCATTTAGACCTGTTGACCAAAAACTTAACAAGAAATATAATAATGGAAGAAAGCAAGAGCAAGCAGTCCGTTTCAACTCTTTCCTCATAAAAACATTTCTCGAAAGCTTTGTTGATCTTAAATATCAGAATGGGATGCAAAGGTAAGGATGAAATCTTGAAGAGAAGCCAGTTTAGTACAACAGAGGTTTCAGAAACCTAAACCTAGTGAATCTTCCCTTTCTTCTCACACCTTCAAAAACAGACAGGTCAGCGGCTTGAGAGAGTGCACAGGTCACAATCAATAGTGCATTCATGGTAAGAGGATTAAAATAGGACTTCTGAGTGGGACATACACACGGCCCCAAGCAAGACTATTTCCATTCCTCCTGCCCCCTCCCTCCCTCCCCCTTCAGACGAATTCGATTTCCCTTTGCATAATTATTTCAAGGAAGTTTACACTCTCTTCAGGCTATTTATAGCTCTCTCTCTCTCTCTCTCTCTCTCTCTCTCTCTCTCCCCACATCCTATTTATGCCAAGCTAAAGATTAGAACGGCCGCTCACCTCAAACAGTGACGTAGGCATACGACGCGTCACATGCTGACGAAAAAAAAGACTTTCCGCGTCATCCTAATTTCCCCCCACACACACAAAAGACGTCAGAGCCGGAGTGTGGACCAAGAGCCAGGTACTGGGGGCCCCACTTGGCCGGTCAGGACTCAGGGTCGGGCAGTGTCAAAAACGGGCCGAGAGTGAGCATTAGCGGTACAGTGGAGCTGTTTTTATCTACAGTTGGAGTTGTTGGAGCTGAGGAAAGCTGTTACCTGCCTGCCTCTGCACCATGGAGAACACAGGGAGGGCAGGGAGGGAGGGAGAGGTGCGGGGAGAGGAGGGGTAGGGGGTGGGGGTGGGGGTGACCGTCAGGGCGACAGCTGATCGAGACCTAGAGACAGCAACATGTTTCCTGTGCTCCCTGCACCCTCATCCTCACCTTCCTCATCTTCCTCATCGTCCACCTACCTTCCTCCACCTTCTCTTACCATCATTTTGGCCACAACGTTTTACTCACTTTATGGGGCACCTCTCACTCTCTCTCCCTCCTCCCACTCTCTCTCTCCTCTCTCTCTACCTCTGCCTTCTTTACCTTTTTACTTTACCCGTTATAACCTGATCCATGTCCTGCCTCCTCCCTCCTCCTTCTTTGTACAGGCCCGAACTCAGAACTCAAGGGAGAGAGAGATACTCAGAACACACACACAGAGATAAGAGAGACACACAACAACACAACACACAGAGATAGAGAGACAGAGACAGACAGAGAGAGAGAGAGACAGAAGAGAGAGAGAGAGAGAGAGAGAGAGAGAGAGAGAGAGAGAGAGACTCAGAACTCACAGAGAGAGACCCAGATCTTCGCGAGAGAGAGAGAGAGAGAGAGAGAGAGAGGAGAGAGAGAGAGAGAGAGAGAGAGAGAGAGAAGAGAGAGAGAGAGAAGAGACAGACAAAGAACTCAGAGAGAGAGAGAGAGAGAGAGAGAGAGAGAAGAAAGAGAGAGAGAGAGAGAAGAAACTCAGAAGAGAGAAGAGAAGAGAGAGAGAGAGAGACACTCAGAGAGAAGAGAGAGAGAGAGAAGAGAGAAGGAAACTCAGAGAAGGAACTCACAGAGTGAGAGAGAGAGAGAGAGAGAGATGAGAGAAAGAAGAGAGAGAGAGAGAGAGAGAGAGAACAAAAAACTCAGAGAGAGAAGAAGAGAGAGAGAGAGAGAGAGAAGAGAAGAGAGAGAGGCTAGACGTCAAAAGTTTTACGATTCCAGGTAACATACGGGTGCAAATCGTAAAAGGTAATGAAAACGGAGACTGAACAACCGAAGCCATCATCACAGAAAAAATTCCTTCCTTCCTTCCTTCAGTGGTATATAATACGATTTAATGCAATACAATGCAATGTAATGCAATACAATGCAATTCAATACAATGGAATACTTCCTTCCTTCCTTCTTTCTTTCCTTCCTCCCTTCTTTCCTTCCTCCCTTCCTTCCTTCCTTCCTTCCAAAATACAATGGAATACTTCCTTCTTTCTTTCCTTCCTTCTTTCCTTCCTTCCTCCCTTCCTTTCTTCCTTCCAAAGTTTAACGACGAGACATACAGGCCAGCCATAACTACTCTTAAGCGGCAAAAAGTATAAATCTTTTTTTTCTTCCCCTCCAAAACTGCTGAAAACGTTACGCTTACCTGTATCGCAGGTAATAACTTCATACCAGCTCATGTGGCATTCAGTCCACACCTGTGACCTTCCTTCTTCTTCTTTGTTTCGTTTTCTGCATTGTTTGTCGGTCGAAGTTGCGTGGTATTATTTTGTTTGATATGCCATAACTTGCGAACCTTCTCCACCCCCACCCCCCTCTTCCCTCCATCCCTATCTCTCTCTTTATCCGCTAGAATGTGACTGGTAGTCTGGGTGCTAGTCTTTTCGATGAGATGATAAACTGTGTGTAACACACGTTTAGCTCACGTAAAAGAACTCACGGCAACAACAGTTATCTCTTGGCAAAATTGTGTATAAAAAAAGGCTACCCTTAAAGGGAAAGAAGTGCGTATAAAGCTAGAAAACTATCGAATAAGCTAGTTGCTTTTTTTTTTTTGGGGGGGGGGGGGGGTGTTGGTGGTGGTGGTGTTTTTTTGTTTTTTACAGTAAGTAGTTAGCATTGTATTCCTTCTCTTTTCATACTAACACAAGACACAGGTGTACAGTAAGTAGTTTAGTTGCTTGTTGTTACTTTGGAAGTTAATTTGTATGTACAGTGTGTTTCTTTCTCTCTGGATGAAGACTATTACACCAAATAAGTTCAAAGAATTATGATGCTGCTCTTAAGGCAAAGCACTGTCCGTGGGAAAGAGCAGCCCAAATTTCACGTAGAAAAGTCTGCTATGACTGAACGTGGTACATAATACAATACAATGCAATGTAGTGCAATGCGATGCAATGCAGTGCAATGCAATACAATGGAATACAATACAATTCAATACAGTGGAATACAATACAATGCAATACAATTCAATGCAATGGAAAACTATATAATTCAACGCAATGCAATACCATGCAATACAATACAATTCAATACAACGATTTAATGCAATACAATGCAATGCAATACATGCAATGCAATACAATGCAATATAACTCAATGCGATGAAATACTATATAATTCAATGCAATGCAACACTACACAACACAATACAATGCGATGCAATACAATGCAATAAATTCAATACATTGGAATACTATATAATCCAATGCAATACAATGCAATACAATACAATGCAATACAAAGCAATGCGATGCAATACAATACAATGCGATGCAATACAAGCCAATACAACACAATGCAATACAATGGAATACTATATAATACAATACAATGCAATACAATGCGATGCAATGCAATGCAATACAACATAATACAATACAACACAACACAACACAATACAATGCAATACAATACAATACAATACAATACAATACAATGTAATGCAATGCCATACAATACAACACAACACAACACAATACAATGCAATTCAATATTATACAATTCAATACAATACATTTAGCAACCAGACAAATCTGCTCCTAGGTTGTCCTCTGTGTATTAATTTTCTTTTCAAGATTTATCCCTTCAGCTTTTTATTTTGCAAGTTCTCCGAAATGGACACGTGGCTACCGTCCTTCTAGGCAAAAACGGTCGCATACACAAAAATCTCACCATTGATGAACCTCGAAGCTCTATCCGAGGAACGAAAAAAACCCTTTTGTGTGTGTGTGTTTGTTTGGGGTTGTTGTGGGTTTTTTTTTTTCCAAGTAAACTTTCTGCATCACCACTGCTTTTATCCACAACAGCACGAAAATCGATTGTTACAATGGGCTTCGGCACACAATGATCGCAATCATGGATCAAAGAGGATCATTAGAATTCTTCAAGAAAGCTCAGTCTCAATGAACACACACTTCTTCTTCCTCTTTTGTTGTTGTTGTTGTTGTTGTTGGTGGTGCTGTTGTTGTTGTTGTTGTTGTTCTTCTTCTTCTTCTTCTTCTCCTCCTCCTCCTCCTCCTCCTCCTCCTCCTTCTTCTTCTTCTTCTTCTTCTTCTTCTTCTTCTTCTTCTTCTTCTTCTTCTTCTTCTTCTTCTTCTTCTTCTTCTCTTCTTCTTCTTCTTCTTCTCCTCCTCCTCAAGAATACACTATCTAAAAGGAACTACTAAAACTTCCTTGCTTTGATTGTTAAGCACACTGCTAGCTGCCATGCTAAAAAAAAAAAAGGGAAGGGGTGGGGTGGGGTGGAAGTGGGGTGGGGGGCAACAGGGTCAAAACGAATATCCAATGACATGCAAATGGGAACGTGGGCTGCAGAGAACCTGTCAAAACAGAGCAACAGGACAGAAACACCTGTAGGGACACCGGCTAGAGGCGGCCCAGCACAGTTTGTATCCACCAGGACTCCAGCAGGTATTATTCTGATGAATGGTAATCATTTGCTACGAAGCCAATTTCGAATGAGGAATACATAATGATGTCTTGCTGATAGCTATCAGTTCTCTCATGGAAGGAGAATTATTGTGATGTTATGATTGTAAGCGACTTGTTGCACTTCACTTCACTTCTGCCATAACTTCTTGAGGAGTCGTTGGGGTGGGGGGGTGGGTGGAGGTAGGGTGGGTGGGGGGGGGGAGTATGTAAGTACTGACGTATTCAGGCTGTGTGTCATGGACAATCTGAATTTGATGAAGTCCGTTTTCTCTGCAGGTAGAATCTTGATAAACACTATTTAAAGAGGAAGAAGGAAGGAAGGGAAGCAATAAGGAATGAAGCAAAAGGATGAAAGAAGTAGAAGAAAGGAACGAGGGAAATAAGGAAGGAAAGAAGGGATGAAGAAAGGAAAGAAACTAACCAAGAAAGGAAGAAAAGAAGGAAAGTAGACAGAAAGATAGGATATAAAGAAAGAAAGGAAGGCAGGCAGGAAGAACAAAAGCAAGGAAGGAATGAAGGATGGAAGAAAGGAAGTCTTTTATCATGATAAACCCCCACAATACTAACGTTGATTAAAGCAGTGCCCAAAAAATCCAGCCCAGTAAAGCAGTGACTTTGAAAGAATCTCCAGAAGTGGTCAATTTAAGATTTTTTTTTTGGGGGGGGAGGGGGTAACAAAATCTGTGCGAGTAATGGACATGCATGCTGCCTCTTGTCCTTACATAACATGATTGATAACAGTACAGACAGGAGAGGTTCCACCCCCTCCCCCTCCATTTATCTTTGGTTGTATAAAATGTAAAAACAAAACCAAAACAATCACGATCCATCACCAAAGAAGAACACAACACCCTTTCCTATTATCTGACTTCTGTCCATTTTCCCTACATTACGTGTGTCACGTCAAATCACCAAACCTTATATAATATCCAAAAAAATCCCTATGACTCTTATGAAAATCAAACACCTACGACCTTCCAGTCCGAAATCCAAGGCGTTAACCGCTGCGCCATGGCGGCTGGTTCAAACCTTATTCTTAAAAAAACAACAACTTCTTCTTCTTCTTCTTCTTCTTCTTCGAAAGGTCAGACAGCAACTTGTGTTGTCGGTCATATGAGCAAACAATGCCTCGCACTACATGCCGTTAAAAACAAAAAAGCCCAAACAACTTGTTTTCTTTTCATTTCTTCTGGAACAATCTTTCTTGCCGTTAATAAAGACATAGCCAGTGCAGCGGACTGCACCTGCAGAGGATTATTGGCATGGCTGTCAAGGAGCCAGCAACAGGCAGAGCAGAGCAGAGCAGAGACGGCCCCTGAATTTGGGTGATGGTGGTGGAAGTGGTGGAGGTGGTGGGTCGGGCATAAATCAACTGCAGCCGAATTACCCGTGGACTCCCGTTAGCAGGAGTTGACTAAGAAAGGAGGAGGGGTGAATATCACTTTCACTTTTTCCTCCATCCCTTCCCCTCTCTTTTTGTTCCTTTTCTTTTTCTTTTGGTAATCTCTTTTGAATTTTGCTATGGAAAATCGGATCAGTTTTAGCGCGAGGTTGGTTAGTTATGCTTTTGCTTTGTCTTTCTCTGTCTCTGTCTCTCTCTCTTTCTCTCAGTGTCTCTTTCCGTCTGTTTTTCTGTCTCTGTCTCTTTCTTGTTAGGTACGCACCTGCTTCATTTTGTTCTTTAAGACTTAGGGGAATTGAAGATCGTAGCTAAGCAACTGCAGACGCCACTTTTGCTAATCAGAGGCTGTTTTACTCCATTCATCCATTCTGATCCCCCCCCCCCCCCCACACACACACACGCACACACCGATTTGACTTTCTCACTGAGGAGTCTTCAGGGGCGATGCACAGAATTGTTTTCAGGAGGTGTGCTTGGGGCAAGCTGAACCTGCTTTTCTGTGTAAGTACCAGGTAAAGGTAAAGGTTCATTAACCTATGTAGTCGTTGGGGAGCAAGGAGTCAGAGGCCCCAGCTTCTCCAGGGGCCACCATCTCGAGGGCGGCGCCCATCTTCTCTCCCTCGCTGCTTTACCTTCCATGTCCCTAATAAGAGGGCAGGTGCCCATTTACAGCTGGGTGAACTGGGGGACTGTGCTGAAGCCAAATCGCACGAACAGT
>CM054139.1:52618032-52628032 GCA_028751875.1 Rapana venosa | reverse complement strand
ATGCTAACCAATAAGTCACCAATACGTCACCAATACTAAGATATTGCTGTATGTGTACACATACGTCACCAATACTAAGATATTGCTCACGCTAACCAATACGTCACCAATACTAAGATATTGCTAATGCTAACCAATACGTCACCAATACGTCACCAATACTAAGATATTGCCTCATGCTAACCAATACGTCACCAATACGTCACCAATACTAAGATATTAGTGTATGTGTAAAAATACGTCACCAATACTAAGATATTGCCTCATGCTAACCAATACGTCACCAATACTAAGATATTGGTGTATGTGTACCAATAAGTCACCAATACTAAGATATTGCTCATGCTAACCAATACGTCACCAATACTAAGATATTGCTGTATGTGTACAAATACGTCACCAATACTAAGATATTGCTCATGCAAGATATAGCGCTATATAAGTTCCATTTATTATTATTATTATTATGCTAATCAACACGTCACCAATACGTCACCAATACTAAGATATTGCTCATGCTAACCAATACGTCACCAATACTAAGATATTGCTGTATGTGTACAAATACATCACCAATACTAAGATATTGCTTTATGTGTACCAATACGTCACCAATACTAGATATTGCCGTATATGTACAAAATACGTCACCGATACTAAGATGTTGCTGTATGTGTACAAATACGTCACCAATACTAAGATATTGCCGTATGTGTACAAAATACATCACCAATACTAAGATATTGCTGTAAGTGTACAAATACGTCACCAATACTAAGATATTGCTGTATGTGTACAAAATACATCACCAATACTAAGATATTGCTGTATGTGTACAAAATACATCACCAATACTAAGGTATTGCTGTATGTGTACAAAATACATCACCAATACTAAGATATTGCTAATGACTCAGGCCAAACGCTTTATCACTTACTGATAATTGTAAACCGAGCGCCAACGCCGACATTAATATGTTGTTTTGCCTTGAAATGTCACGTTGACAGTGTCTTAATCAAGCCCCGACAAGCTCTTAGCATAATAAATGGCACTCTTCTTGGAAATGAGACAAAATCCTTTGAAGCCGGGGTATGGCTGCCTATAAATATGGCGAAGTACTAGAATGGACTAACACACGTGAATTTCTTATCCAGGGTGTACTCTCACAGCGATTTTCCAGGTGGGATGTGTGCGCAGTCTGGCTGAACTCCGGGACATTAGGTTTGGAGCACACACACACACACACACACACACACACACACACACACACACACACACACACACACACACAACACACACACACACACACACACACTACACTACACACACACACACACACACACGCACCACACACACACACACACACACACACACACACACACACACACACACACACACACACACACACACACACACACACACACACACACTATAGCTAAAAAGCACGAATTTCTATATCATTATTTAAAATGGAAAGCACTAACAACTAACGGAATAATAAAGTCACAATGATATAAAGTACTAACAACTATAATTTCCCCACGGTTCCAGAAACCACAGTCATAATATAGCAATATTCTAAGCTTCCTCTTTCTCTCCTCTTCCCCCCCCCCCCCCCCCCTACCCTTCCTCCCTCCCCCTTTTTGTTTCTTCTACTCCAACCCCTTGGCTGTCAAACGCTCTTTGAGCTCAAGAAGCAGACTGTTTTAGAACACATTACAACTAGCTGACAGGAGAAATACTACTACCAGACAATGTGTGATTAAAGACACGATTACCAGCAAGCTTGCTTTCTGTAGTTCCCTCTCTCATTTCCTTTCTTTCCCCTTTCTTTTCTTTCTTTTAAACTCTGTGTGTGTGTGTGTGTGTGTGTGTGTGTGTGTGTGTGTGTGTGTGTGTGTGTGTGTGTGTGTGCGTGTGTGTGTGTGAGTGTTAGTGTGTGTGCGTGTGAGTGTGTGTTGTGTGTGTGTGTGTGTGTGTGTGTGTGTGTGTGTGTGTGTGTGTGTGTGTGTGTGTGTGTGTGTGTGTGTGTGTGTGTTTTGTGTGTGTGTGATATTGTCAGCTAGGGAGAAGTTTTGTCTGAAAGATCGGAAAGTTGTCACCAAGTGAATGACTGTGTAATTCTCTCGGAGGTTCATTTCTGAAAGGACTCACTTGTCGGGAGGCAGCTGTGTTTCAAAGATGTTTGCAAGCGTAACTAACGATGGGCCTTTTGAGAGAAAAAACAGAAAGAAAGAGAGAAACAAGGGGGTTGGGGGAGGAGGAGGAAGAGGGAAGTCATTCAAAAGAACACGAGGGGAGTATCACATCTTTGCTTTGCACAAAGTTGGGACCGGATTTTGGGCCAGAAAGACGATTGTTTTAACTGAAACAGAGAGCCTCTTTTAGACTTCATTTTCTGAAATGTTGCATGTCACGAAATATTGATTGTGAGGTTTACTTCTTTTTTTTTTCCCCGTCAAACATTCAGACAGCGACTATTGTTGTCTGTTATATGAACGAAAATGCCTTGCGCTGCCGTTAAGCGCTTGACAAGTCAGGCCCAGCGCATCCGACTTCGGTGTGGGAGAGGATTGTTATCTTTTAAGTCTTTCTGGGGAGGAAAAGAAAGGCAGGAGACTGGACGAAGAGGGCAGAAAATAGAAAATAAGGGGGTGACAGGAAGAAAAGGAACAAGGCAGAAACAAAAAGAGGGATAGAAAAGAGGAAATTCCTAGCACATATATTTCCGGAAGATAGAGATGCTATTTATACTGACAGCCCCCCCCCCCCCCCCCCCCCCCCCGCCCGCCATCCCCACAAGGGAATGTGAGGTTTTGATGAGATTTGTGGACTTGGTGCTGAAGCTATTCGTGCAGTGCAGTGTCGAATACTGCCGTCAGTGCAGTAAGCATTTCTTCTGGCTTCAACCTGTTACCTTCAGTCCCTCCTCTCTCCATGACTTGACTTCATGACTTGACTTCATGACTTGACTTCATGACTTGACTTCATGACTTGACCCTCCACTCCTCCAGGTATCGCTGTGGTGGCACTGCACTGACGTTTTCCAGGCAGAATGACCATGGCAAGTTGGAACGTGGCGAAGCATATCCCTCTCCAGGTTGTAGACTGCATGCTAAAAATGAATGTGTTTGTGTCATCCATACCACCGGTCATAGCTGGCCTACTCTTCTTCGAAGAATTGATACTTGCTTTTTTGTTTTTGGTTTAAAAAAAAAATTGTGTAAGATGTTTCATATGCATTCGCATAAAGGGCCTTTGGTTTATAATCTAATCTGATGGATTTGCAAAAAGAGTAGACACGAACCCAGTGCTATCTCCCAAGGACAATTCCCAGGGAACTAACGCCTCTTTTGAACCCTCACATTCAGTTTCTGTCAGATCAAAAGTTCAACGCCGTTGTAAAGTTGGTCAGATTGGATACACTGAAGAAAGCTGTGTTAAACGCTTTTATCTGCTGAAATCTCGCGTTACGGTGTAAACGTTGTGAGATATAATCTGTAGGAAAAAGAGGATATCTGTAATCTTTAAAAGACCCATTTATAGACTTATTCTCTCAAAGGCTGGTATGTGGTTAAGCACTCGGCCATGTTTGGGGCTTTTCTCTCGAAAAAAGGTTGTTACTCGAGAGTTGTCCTTCTTGGTTTTCTGAGGGTCAATATGTAATAATATATGGAATTTATATAGCGCTGAATCTTGTAAAAAACAAACAAATCGAAGCGCTTGCACTCAATCATTTACAGGCATGCAACTCTCCTTAAACATAATGAGAAATCCATGCGCGCGCACTACACACGCACACGCACGCACACACATACACACACACACACACACACACACACACCACACACACACACACACACACGGAACAACACTTAGACGGTGAAAGATGCTGTTGAAAATTAGGGACAGATATGTGGGGGAAAGTCTCAGGTAGGAAATAGTGTGTTTTTGAGGCTGGATTTGAAGGAATCAAGTGAAGGCTTTTGACGAAGTGAAAGAGGGAGGTCATTCCAGGTGGATGGACCAGAAACAAGAAGGAACGACGGCCAACATGGTTTGTTTGAATCTGGTGTTCGAAAGCACAAAGTATCTGCGGCTGAACGAAGGAACGGGATGGAGTGTACAGGTAAAGACAGTTACAGAGATAAGAGGTGCAGATTTGTGGAGACATTTGAAACAGAGGGTATTGATTTTATACTGCAGTCTTTGTGAGACAGGCAACCAGTGAAGAGATCGCAGAAGAGGAGTGATGTGTTCAGATTTTTTCTTTCTTAGGACCAGTCGAGCTGCAGAGTTTTGTATGCGTTGAAGAGAGTGGATAGATGATGCTGGTAGGCCAGCCAAAAGAGAATTACAGTAGTCTAAACGTGATCAATTAATTGTCACTCAGTAGCGCTAATTAGATAACACAAATGTTCTGTTCTGTCTCTGTCTGTCTGTTAGCCTGTCTGCCTGCCTGCCTGTCTGCTTGTTTGTTTGTTTGTCTGTCTGTCTGTCTGTCTCTGTCTCTGTCTCTCTCTCTCTCTATCTCTCTCCTAAATACTCCCCTATTGAATTATAATAAAACTTACCATAATAAACCATTACCTCTCTCCCTCCCACATCTGTCTCTATCTCTGTCTATATATAATATATATATATATATATATATATATATATATATATATATATATAATATATAATATATATATATATATATATATATAATATCTTTTCCTCCGCACGCGCGCGCATGTGTGTATGTGTGTGGGTGTGGGTGAGAGAGAGTGAGAGAGAGAGAGAGAGAGAGAGAGAGAGAGAGAGAGAGAGAGACAGACAGACAGACAGACAAACAGACAGAGACGGACAGACGGACAGAAACACATACATACATACATACATACAGAGAGAGAGAGAGAGAGAGAGAGAGAGAGAGAGAGAGAGAGAGAGAGAGAGAGAGAGAGAGAGAGAGAGAGAGAGAGAGAGCAAACAAAACAAAACAAAACCAAAAAAAAAGAAGGAAAAAAACGAAATGAAAAAACTCACTTTGATGTGCTTTGTGCCAGAGATAGTCTAGTGAGTGCATTGAAGCTGACATCAACACCAGTCATAAATAGCCCATATTAATTACTTTTCGCCCACCCCACTCACCCGAGCTCTCAGACAATTTATGAAGCACACTACATGCCGAACAAAAAACCCCACACAAAACCGATAGAAAAGAAATAAAGGAATAAGAAACAAAAAAAAGGGGGTTGGGTAGGCTTACTTTAACTAACAGACTTATTTTTCCATATATATTTTTTTCCAATATTTTGTTTTGCTCTAAGGGAGGCTTTGTTTTTGTCCGTTTGCTTATAGGTCTGTTCATAGCTCCCCTCTCTCTCTTTCTCTCTCTGTGTATGTCTGACTGTGTGTCTATCTCTGCTTCTCTCTGACTCTGTGGGTATCTGTCTGTCTGTCTGTCTGTCTGCCTGTCTGTCTTCCTCTCTCTCTCTCTCTTTCACACACACACACAAACACACACACACACATATACACACGTACACCCACACTTGTTCCTAGATAGATGGCTTGATGAAAAAAAGCAAATGCATTGCTTATTCAATGTACCATTTGGAAATACAAATTTGACTTGGCTAGACTATAACACACAGACTCACTCCCACACTCCCCCCCCCCCTCTCTCTCTCTCTCTCTCTCTCCGTCCAATCTGGAGATTTTACGCAGATTTGAGCGCAGATAACTGAAACTCTTTCAAACGCTATTTCCTTCACTGTGTATGACATGCGATCCTCTCCCTCGCACCTTCCCCTCTCCCTCCCCTCCCCCCCCCCCCCATCCCCCTTCCTCCCCCCCTCGCGCCCCCCCCCCCCCCCCCTTCTCTCTCTCTGCTCCTATCAAATTCACGCTTTTCAACGCTTTCAACTCAGTCTACTCCCTTGTCTCCCCGCCTTCTCCCCCCCCCCCCTCCCCTCTGTCTCTCTCTGTCTGTCTCCCCCCCCCCCCCCCCCCCCCCCCCGCCTCCACGCACACACCTCCCTTCTCAAATTTCCGTCTCCTCTTCACTTACTGTCTATTCTTTTTGGAGCTTTATAGTTCATTGATTTGGAGAGAGAGAGCGCGAGCGAGAGAGAGCGAGCGAGCGAGCGAGAGAGAGAGAGAGAATGACAATGGTTTATTGCGGTCAGCTTTCAAGCCCAGTGACAAGGGGACAGTGGGGAGAGGACTAGGCACAATTACATATTCAACTACGAGGAGAAAAACAATTCATAACATCCCAGATAATCATGGTGACATGGATTCCATGTCATGGTTCAACAGATGCAACAAAACACAGTCCTTGTAAACTATGATTGATGACTGTGATTCTTTAGCAGAGCCAGAACAATGAACAAAACTTATTGCTGTTAAAGCATGAGAGAGAATGAATGGCTAGTTTGTTTTCATCAGCGCCCAAAGAAAAGTGTCGCTAACAAAAGCCCATAGAAACGAAAAGGGGAAAGAAGTAACACACAAAAAAGACAGCAAAAATAAGAAAGAAAAATTGGGGTTGATTAAAGGGAAAAGGCATTGTGTTCAGAACAGGGTCACCAAACTAGGAATCAACCAGGTCCTGTTCATATAAGCTAAACGAATACTGTATGCATGTACATAGTCACATCCATGATATATCTTTTATTCAGACAGAAAAAAACAAGCAAAGAAACAAAACTAAAACACAAAACCAAGACAAAGAAATAAAGAAAAGAAAACGAAACAAAATCTACGCTCAAACTCTTAATCACTAAATCTCCAGCACTACCAAAATAGATAGTGTACAAGGGAGAGAGAGAGAGAGAGAGAGAGAGAGGGGTGGGGGGTGGGTGGGAGGGTGCAGTCACCAAACAAACAACACAAAGAGAGATAATCAAAACCACGATTCCGTCATCAATTGTTGATGAATCATTTGTTTGAAAACAAATAGGACCGATCTGATCAGTAAGATTATTACTACTACAGACATGTTACCACCAAAAAAAAAAAAAAAAAGAAACCAGTGTTCAGCCGGATCACTGAAGAGAAGTTTTACATGGCATTGTTCTGAAGAAGAAGAAGAAGATGAAAAAGAAGAAGAAGAAGGAGTAGGATGAGTAGGAGGAGGAGGAGAAGGAGGAGGAGGAGGAGGAGGAGGAGGTGATGAATGAAGAAGGAGAAGAAGGAGAAGGAGTAAATGATGATGCTGATAATGATGATGAAGATGAGGAGGAGGAGGAGGAGGAAGAGAAGAAGAAGAAGAAGAAGAAGAAGAAGAAGAAGAAGAAGAAAGAAAGAAAGAAAGAAAGAAAGACAGACAGACAGACAGACAGACAGAAAAAATGTTATTTATAAAGTGATTGTACACCAGCGGCCAAACGAAATGTGTAACGCTTTATCTTTGCAGCAGGCTATAAGCTGTTGGCTTGTAGTTGCTCACAATGCTTACGTGTATAATAACCATGTTTTTTTTCCTTCTGAATAAACATTTCTTTAAACCAAGCAGACGAAGCAGAGAATGAAATAAACTCAGTTTTCACTGTGATGTGCGACATGATCGTCAGATCAGATCGTTGGTTCCGAATTACCCCAGGTATAACTCCATTCTGTAATGTGTAGCGGTGAATGTAACAAGTTGGATGTCTCGAAAAGATAACATATACTAGCATATTCGTAATCTCATGTTCATTTCTGTTCAAGTCCTTATCATGAGACTTTAAAACGAGCTCGTTTCGAATCATGCAGACACATCTTGCCCAGTTAATCCTGTCCTTCAAAGTATGCCATTGTTCCGTGGAACAGAATACAAAATTACAAAACGCATACACACGGGACTGATGTAAAAAGCACATGAGTGCTTATTCCTTATCCTCGATATAAAAAGTCTCTGTAAGCATTTGATTGTTCTTTACAAGATCACGCATATAATTGCCATACATTATTATTATTATTATTATAATTATGATATTATTATTTCTACTTAATCAATAATTTATCAAATGAAACCATAGGATTAATTAATTCTGATCTGCCAACTTATCCATGTTAATGATAAAGTAACTAACTCAGACGGCACTTTAATCATATAAGCCTTGTTGGCTAACAAGATATCTCCGTTATCTCCGGGGAGGGTTCTTCCGAAGCTGGAGAATGGCTGCCTGTTTGGTGAGGTGAGGTGAGGGAAGGTAACATGCTAACAATGCTGTCTTCTCAGCCAGCGTGTGCTTACGATCTCCGGTGGTGATGGTGAATGAAGAAAGATTGCATGATAATTATTATTCTGGGTGGGTGACTCCTATGGTAAACATATAGTACACAACGTAACGCTCAACACCAATACTAGCAGAAGCGTTTACAATTGCCATAGAAATGAATGAACGTTTTCAATTGTTTGATCAATCGTCACTAATAATAATACGAGGATTATACTCACGACTTTCAGCTAGCATCACAAAAATGGTATAACGGAATGGATAGAAGCGTTTGACTTCAATAATTCTGTGAGTTTATGAAATCAAGAATTCAGTTTTCGCCAGAAGCGTCTGGTAAAATAAGGGGTGAGGATTTTTACGATTTCAGTCCCCAAAATAAGGGCAGACCTGCCAGTACCTTCATTCCTTTCGTGCATTCATTTTGCCTACAGAAGATGAAAAACAATGTTTGCAAAGATCCCGTAGTTCACGTCCACGTTCAGTGTTTTGCAGAAATACAACCATACCCAGCATGCATCCTGTTCCAAGAAAGAGATGGGCTCCGTCAGGGTCAACTTGCCCGAGAAGACACGGCCTGACCAATTCAGTGCAACGCCTTAACGACTCCTCGGGAAGTTAAAAGGGAGAAGAGAGAGACAAAGAGGTCTTGGACATCTATTTGTCTTGTTGTTGTCTTCAACCAAGTCGTGATGTATATGCAGCCATGCCTACCAACACAGGCCTTATGTTTCCCCCAAAGGAGATGGTAAATGGGGACAGGAGTGTGTGTGTGTGTGTGTGTGTGTGTGTAGTGTGTGTGTGTGTGTGTGTGTTGGAGTTGTGGTCGCGCGCCTGGGAGAGAGGGTGGAGAGGGGGGGGGGGTAGCGTTGGAAGAGTAGGATTAGAATCACAGAAACATCGGCAAATGATCTGTTCGTATATACTCTATTTAGACATTATAATCCCCCCCCCCCCCCCCCCCCACTACATTCTTAATAGATGGGAAAGAGGCGCAGATTAAGGCGGGAGAGGTGAGAATTGAGAGAGAGACAGAGACACAAGAAAGAACAGAGAGAGAGAGGCAGAGAGAGACAGATACACAAACACAAACACACACACACCACACACACACACACACACACACACACACACACACACACCACACACACACACACACAGCTTGGTGGTTAGAGTGATATATTCGTGATCTTACTGACAGACTCCACTCTCCCCAAAAGTCCTTCGGATGAGACTATAAACCGAGGTCCCGTGTGCAAACGCACGCAGAACATCTTGCGCACACGTGAAAACCCGTTACGCTTTTCGGAAGAGTAAGCCATAGTGTGCCGGTGGGAACGGATGACAAAATTTACAAAATTGCATACACACGGGGACCTGATGTAAACAAAGGCATTAGTGCTTATTCCGTTATCCTTGAAATAAAAGAATAAATAAATAAAAAATGAGAGAGAGAAGAGAGAGAGAGAGAGAGAGGGAGAGAGAGAGAGAGAGAGAGAGAGAGAGAAGAGAGAGAGAGAGAGAGAGAGACAGACAGACAGACACAGACACAGAGTCATAGACACAGACTCAGACACAGACTCAGACAGAGCCAGACAGAAAGAAAAAGAGTGAAGCAATAAGTGTTAATGTCATCAGAAAGCAGTTAACCCCACCCCACCTCACCCCACCCCCACCCCCACCCACGTGCCACTTGTTGAAAGAGAGAGGGAGAAAGAGAGAGAGAGAGAACACCCCCTCCCCCCCCCCCCCCCAACCAAAAAAAAAATCAAAACAAAAAACCTTAAGAAAA
>CM054139.1:52610532-52613032 GCA_028751875.1 Rapana venosa | reverse complement strand
AGCCAACAAGATTCAGACAGGATCATTGTTTTGTGACATCGTGGAATTTACTGATACACCATTTATGTTTGGGTAACACATTGCGTTTTGGTGACACATGCGTTTTGGTGACACATTGGGTTTTGACAACACTTTGTGCTTTGGTTACATACTGTGCTTTGGTTACATACTGTGCTTTGGCGACACACTGGATTTTGAAATAGTCTTGGTTTTGGTGACACAGTGTGTTTTAGTAACACGATGTTTGGGCGACACAATGGGTTAGTGTGGTATAGTGCGTTTTAGTAACATACAACTGCAATTTGCAGACACACATGGTTTTGGAGACGTATTAGGTTTTAGTGCTACATTGGGTTTTGGGTGACTTATTTGGGTTTTGGGTGACTTATTTGGGTTTGGGGTGACTTATTTGGGGTTTGGTGACTTATTTGGGTTTTGGTGACACATTAGGTTTTGGTGACTCATTGGGTTTTTGTGACACATTGGGTTTTGGTGACATATTAGGTTTTGGTGACACATTGGGTTTTGGTGACATATTGGGTTTTGGTGACACATTGGCTTTTGGTGACATATTCGGTTTTGGCGACACATTGGCTTTTGGGGACACATTAGGTTTTGGTGACACATTAGGTTTTGGTGACACATTGAGTTTTGGTGACACGTTGGGTTTGGTGACACATTGTGTTATGGTGACACATTAGGTTTTGGTGACACGTTGGCTTTTGGGGACACATTGGCGTTTGGGGACACACTGGGTTTTGGTGACACATTGGCTTTTGGTGACACATTAGATTTTGGTGACACACTAGGTTTTGGTCGACACATTGGCTTTTGGGCGACACCTTGCCAACGCTTTGTATTGTGGTGAGACAGCGGGTTATGGTGATAAAGCCTTCAGGTGCAGGCAGACCCAACTTGGCGCTGGTGAGACTTTGGGTTTTTGGCCAAGCGAGACAACATTCATCAGGAATCGATACCACTTTGTTGCCGGCGACAGTTCATTTAGGCAGGAGACCACAGCAGGCTGTACACAGGGTCCCTGGCATCGCCCTGCTCTGCTGGCCTCCGGCAGTCCAGTCTGTTGTCTGCCTGATGTCTTGAATGAAGAACTAATAGCTTTCTTCCGGAGGAGAGAGCGAGGGGGAAAGCTCTGACTGTGATTCCCACACCGTTTAGAATAAATGAGAGACTGAGAAGTTTGGGGGATGGAGGAGAAGAGAGAACAGGGGGGGAGGGGGGAGAGAGGGGAGGGAGGGAGGGAGGAGAGGAGGAAGGATGGAGGAAGAGGGAGAGAAGAAGGGAGAAAGGGGAGAGCGGAGAAGGGCAGAGATGGAAGACAGAGAGAGATGGGGGAAGGGAGGAAAAGAGAGAAAGGCTATTGGCACAGAGAGAGAGAGAGAGAGAGAGGAGAGAGAGAGAGAGGAGAGAGAGAGAGAGAGAGACAGACAGACAGACAGACAGACAGACAGACAGACACAGACACACAGAACAAGAGAGAGAGAACACACACACACACACACACACACACACACACACACACACCACACACACACACACACACACACACACACACACACACACACTGATGCAAACAAAACAGACACAGACACAGACATACAGAGACAGAGACAGACAGACAAACAGACACAGAGAGACAGAGAACCACCACCACCACCACTACAACCACCACCCACCACCACCACCACCACCACCACCCACCGCCACCCCTCCCCCCCCCCCCCCCCCCATCCCCCACCCCCCCACTACCGCCATGAAAACCAGAACAAATACGCAAACATTTGTTTCCCGTCGTTAACCTCAAATCACCGCCGTTAGACAAAACCAGCAGACGGGTTCATTGGGGAAGGATCACCAGGAGCGAATGAGTTAAACTCTTCAAGTCCCCGCTGACTGAAGGACCCAAGCTGAAGTACGTGTGACCCCCCCCCCCCCCCCCCCCCCCCCCCCCCCCCGGGGGTGCCCAGTGTTCCCAAAGAGCCAGTGCTTAGCCCCCCCCTTCTCCCCCCCCCCCCAACACACACACACACCTCCCTCCCTCATGATTTTGTCTTGAATCACACAGCCTGCCCCCTTTGTCGCTTCCGAGTACTCTAGGCTGGGTCTGGTCTGGCATCCCCTTTCCTTTCCTCTCTGTCTGCTGTGACGGCAGCAGCTGAAATCATTTGTGTTGCTGTTACTTACTTGCTTGTTGCTGGTTTGCACTCTTGTCTGGTCTGGGTTTCTGAATACGTCACAGAGAGAGAGAGGGGAGAGGGGGGGGAGGGGGACGAGAGAGGGAGAACGAAAGAGAGAGAGGGGGAGAGAGGGAGGGGAGAGAGTGAGGGAGGAAGATGAGAGGAGGGGGAGAGGAAGCCTGGGGGGAAAGAGAGAGACAGAGACAGAAATCGTCGAGGAGGGAGAGGCTGGAGAGGGTGGGGGGGGTGGGAGAGACGAGAGAGAGAGAGAGAGGGGACAGACAGAGACAGACAGCAGAGAGAGA
>CM054139.1:52603032-52605532 GCA_028751875.1 Rapana venosa | reverse complement strand
GATAAACAGAGAGATAGACAGAGGGCGGGAGGGCTGCAGACATAGCATACAGAGAGAGAGACAATGACAATGACAATGACAATGACAATGACAAATTCTTTTATTTCGAGGATAATGAATAAGCACACATGTGCTTTTTTACATCCAGTCCCCGCCCGTTAGGGATACATCTTAATAATAATAACCCAATACTTATACAGTCTCGCAATAAAAACAAGGGGAAATAACCCTTTTCAAAACAGCTCCCCCCAACAACCCTCCCCCCCCCCAAAGCAAGCAATTAAAAGAAAATCCTAGGAATACCCCACCCTAACCCCACCCCCCAAAAAACCCTAACCAAAAACAAACAAACAAACAAAAGAGAAGGAAAAAACCAAACTAACAAAAGGTGATAAAAAAAGAAAAACAGACAAACAACAACAACAAGAACAAGAGCAACAACAAAGCCAAGAAAAATAACACAACCAAACTTAATAAGTCATAAAGATTAAACATCTACACATTGTCAAATGGTACACATACTTGTTACACATAATTATAAGATATTGAAATAGGGCACTCATTAAACTTAAGTACAGAGGCAAGTCCAATAAAGTATTTGGGGAAAAAATAAAAAAAAAGGGAAACCCTTCATAGGATATACTATGGGCTTTAAGCAGGACGATAAAGGTGAGAGAGAGAGAGAGACAGGGGGGCAGGGGTGTGTGTGTGTATTTTTAAAAGTAAAAATCCAATATTTTACCCAAAAACAGTAGCGACCCCCTCAAAACTCATTTTTGATTTTTTTAACCCCGTTTTAAATTAAAATGTCATTGGAATGGAAAAAAAATTTTTACCATTTCATTTTCCCCACAATAAAAAAAAAGAAGAGAGGGAAAAAGAGAGAGGAGAGAGAGGGAGAGAGGGCAAACCCAAAAAACATACCAAAAGAGGGGGCTCCATAATTTTCATACAGGAGAGAGGGCATTTGGCCCGAAGAGAACGGGGGGTTTAAGGGGCATAGCCCTACAGGAGAGGAGGACAAGAGGGCAGGGCCGAAGAGAAAAGGGGGGGCTTCAGAAATCCCTACAAGAGAGAGAGGGCAAAGGGGCAGACAGACAGGGGGGGGGGGCTGCCTTTCATAGCTTACAGAGAAGAAAAAAAGAGAAGAGAAAAAGGGCAGGGGCCCGTTTGAGACAGGGGCAGGGAAAAAAAACAAAAGGGGGGGGTGCAGACATTGCTACAGAGGAGAGAGAGAGAGAGAGAGAGAGGGGAGAGAGGGGGAAGGCGGACAGAAGGGCCCGGGACCCGTCAGGGGGCAGGGGCAGGGGTGAGGACAAAGAGGGCAGACAGAGGGCCGGACAAGGGCAGAAGGAAAGAAAAAAGGGGGGCTGGAGACATAGGGATACATAGAGAGGAAAAGAATTTAAAGAGAGAAAGCAGAGAGGGGGAGGGGGCAGAAAGAAAAAACCCGACCCCCCCCCCCCCCCCGGGTGCTGTGAAAAATCCCCTGGAAAAAGACCCAAAAAAACCCTGGAAGATGCCTGGCTATCGTCATTTGCGGGGGGGGCAAAAAAAAGAAGGAGGATAAAGGGTTTAATTTCTGGGGCCCCTCTCTCCCCTTTTCCCCGTTCACATCTTTTTTCCCCGCTCCCTTTTCGCTGGCTTTCTTTTTAAACGTACAACACACGAACACGAAAAAACGCGCGGGCAAAGCGTGGGCCCACCCCCACACACCCCACATACACACACACCCAAAAACACCATCAAACCCCAAAAACCCCACACCCCCAAAAAACAAAAACCAAAAAACACACCAAAAACACATCCAACACTCCACCAAAACAAAAATCACCACACTTACCCCTCACACCATCACCAAAACCCCAACCCACACACACACACCTCACCCCACACCCAAACCCCAACCCCCACTCACCCACCCACACCTCACACCCCAAAACAAAACACAGCCCCCACACCACACACCACACACACCCCAAAACACCCCACACACACCACACCACACACACAACACCCAAACACACACCCCCCAAAAACCCACCACACACACAAAAAAAAAAACAAATTACACCCCAAAACACACACACAAACCCCAAAACAAACAACAAAAAAACCCCCCACACTCCACCACACACCACAATACACCCCTCACACTCACACCTTTACACACACACTCCACACTCAAACAACCCACCCTCCCCCAACACAAAACACCCCCCACCACTCACTCACACCCCCCACTCACACCCCCCAAAACACACACAGGCCCCCCATACCATAACAAACATTCACACGCACAAACCACACACCACTCAACACTCACACAAACCAACACCAAAAACCCCACGCACAAACACCCCCCACTCACAAAACACACTCACACCAAAACACACTCACACACCCCCAAAAAAACCACACAAAATACAAAAAAACACTCCCCACAAAACACTTCCCCACACACAAAAACACACACACAAAAACACACCCGAAAAAAAAA
>CM054139.1:52543032-52590532 GCA_028751875.1 Rapana venosa | reverse complement strand
TTGACTAGACTCAAAATGCTTATCAATAAATGAACCAGCATATAACTTATAGAGCGCCAAAAATTGATATTGGACGTGATCGCAGCATTCAAATAACTAGAGGTGATAGAAGGACTGATGTTGGGATCATTGCCGATGGTCAATGAAGTGAAGCTGTCTGGCTGAAACACAGTTTAGTTATTGATTCAAACGGGCCTATGTTGATAAGATAAAGAACAGAAACAGCAACAAGTTGAAGCAAATCATAAACAGTACCGTTCATTTTATAATTTCAATATTTACAAAGTGACACTTTATTCAAACATGCACCCCCAAAAAACAACACACAAACAAACAACAACCAAGCACAAAAAACAATAAACAAACAGAAAAGATGAAGAAATATCCAACAGCAACCACAAAACCATCCCAAGTCAAATCGATTATTTAAAAGAAAGAAAATGAAAAAACCCAAAGATATTGATTACAACACCATTAGAGTCTGCAATCTCTTCCTTCATGATATTCTTTCGTGAGAAAACATGTTAGGAATTATTGGAAGGGAAGGGAAAACAGGGAATCTCTCTCTCTCTCTCTCTCTCTCTCTCTCTCTCTCTCTCTCTCTCTCTCTCCCACACACACACACACACACACACACACACACTGAAGGTAGTTTATTGCCATTGGCATTACAGTCCTATTGGCAAGGAACAGGTAATAAAGTCTTGTCTTTGCGACATCACATGGCATTGTTAAAAAAAGCTAACAAATGTAATGAAAAAAGGAAGGAAATAACAAAATAAAGGAGAAAAACAATAGTTCAAATAACAAAAATACAACTCTGAAATAAAGAGGCAATTTGTTAAATCTTCCAGACCACCATTCGCAAACCATAAACTTGACCACTCCATACGTCAGTGTACTAATGTAAGCTGCTTTTTGTTGGTGTTGCTACAAGTAGACATATTCTATTTCCTTTTCACGTCTTATGTAAAGTCGTTGGGATTTATGTTAAAGCACAAATGAAGGCAAAGTGATCATTTGACCACATGACATTAAAAGTAGCAGGCATCAACCCTTTAAGCTCAACTCAAATGTGAAAACATCACTCAAATGACAGAACATGACATCAACAACCATCTTCAAGGTACTAAGAAGTCATTACAATCAACACTTAAGTCATTGGACTACTGTTTTCTTGCTTCTGCAGTCTCAAGCAAGGGCGACAAACGTTGCAAAAGACTTTTAGAAATATTTCGTTTTCAGGAAAAAGTAATCCAGTTTTACCTTTGTTTTCCAAATGTCTTTCATTACAAGCATGCTATTTCCGACGAATATCATTGTATGACTTACATACAAACAAAAACGGGGATTTTGTCTCCATTTTGGGTACACATTATTGTGGAGCATAGGGGTGGTGTGACTGTATGGACTGGAGAAAGAGTGAGAGAGAGAAAGAGAGAGAGAGAGAGAGAGAGAGAGAGAGAGAGAGAGAGAGAGAGAGAGAGAGAGAGAGAGAGAGAGAGAGAGAGAGATTACAATGAACTTAAAAGAGAAGCAACTCGACGGCCAAAAGACTAACCATTCGGCAACCATAATCAGCCCTGTACTGCTCAATATTTTCATCATTGGCGAGATCTTTACAGGAGCACATCAAAGCCAAGATATTCAAAGCGGCACACGCTCTCGCAGTTTATCAAAGCAACACTAAAGTTTTATGCAGTGCTGGTCATAGAGGTGATAGCAAGGAGTCACAAAACAAAGCATGCGTTTGCATTTGAATCACTAAAACGCAGTCACGGTCATTTGGGTCCAAAATAAAATCCAAACAAACATAGTCATAATATGGGGTTGAAAGAACAACGCAATAGAATGAATGATTTTACTTTCAGACGAAAACAAACTGTCTTTCCGGACATCTGAAGAAAAAATATGCCAGCCAATGTTTATTGTATGCAAATCATTGATAATTCATTCATCTTTTACACAGGACGGGGACGGGGTAGCTCAGTGGTCAGAGCATTCGCTCTCCCCAGCTAAGGTTAAGCAGTGTTTGAGAGTGCTGCCTGGTGAATCGGTGACCGTTCGTGCGCCTTGGCTTCATGCACAGTCCCCCAGCTCATACAGCTGTAAATGGGTACCTGCCTTCTTTAGGGTCAGGGAAGGTAAAGCAGCAAGGGAGAGGAGATGGGCACCGCCCTCAACATGCTGGCCCCTAGAGAAGTTGAGGTCTCTGACGCCTCGTGCCCCAAAGAGGTGAAGGCTATGGGACCACCTTTACTTTTGTATTTAATTTTTTTTTAAACAAAGTACTGTTTTTTCTGGAATCTGAAACAAAAAGAATCACCCCAATATATATTGTGTAGTGCAGTACGATGTAATATATCCATCAATGTATTCACAGGCTCTCCATCGTCTGTTCAAAGAGTCAAGCATGGGCATGGTCACACCTAGCATGCTTGCTGTGTTGCTCTCCATCCATTCAAAGCGAAAACCATGTCAAATCCTGATGAATTCACCTACTTTGCATGTTCAAATTTTTGTAGATAAGTACATACTTCTGGAATGAAGTGGCAAAAAGTTAGACGTCTAACGTAACAGTAAAATCAAAAGGTTATCCGGTTTGATTTCAGCCTGCTAATTCTTCCAGTCGAGGGTAAGAAATGAATACTGATCGTTAGCTCTTCGGAGGAGACTGTAAACCAGTCGAAACCGTGTGTGACGACTTGTGCCTGTTCAAATGAACCAGATCAGTGCAAAATCTCGGAAGGAAGGTGGCAGGAAGGTTTAGACGTTCACGTAACACGTAAAAATCAAAAGGTTCCGGGTTCGATTCCCAGCCTTGCTAATTCTTCCCAGCTCGAGGGGAAAATCGAACTGATCGTTAAGCCTTTCGGAGGAGACTGTAAACCAGTCGAACCCGTGTGCTGACGGACTTGTGCTCGTCAAAAGAACCCACGACAGCTGAAAATCAGTAAGAGCATGAAGGTACATCCTGTCTAGCAAAACTGGTAGATTCAGGTCCATACTGTATTCCTGAAGTCGGAATGCGGCTACCTTTACGGTTGTGGGAGGTGGGGTGGGTGGGTGGGTTGTGGGGGTAGGAGGGGGGGGGGGGGGGGGGGGGGGGTCGTATAGGCAAAACTCACTGGTGATCCCCGAAGCTCTGGCCGAAGAACAACAACAACCACAAAAAACAACCCCTACCATGTTCAACAATTCATAGATATATTCATAAAACTGCGTGTTCAAATCTTCAGAGACACATTCATAAACCTGTACCATGTTCAAACCCCAATAGACATATTGTTAAAAAAAAACTTGCTGTGCTCAGCGAATCTTGACGGGCCTATATTCCATAAAAAATGGCTTTTTTTCAATGTGGATTTTGAATGCACCTTCTGTACGATTGTCCTCCACCTCGCTATGTTCCCTTCACTCTGCCTTGTGAGCTAGCCAGCCCCCTCACTCACTGCCCAACAGAGGCCCATTGTTGCAGCGCTGAGCTCACATCCACGCCCCTGCCCACCATTTCCTTTTCAACCATTTACCGTCTTCTTCTCCATCCATAAAACCACCCCCCCTTTTTTTTTTCTTCCCAAAGCCGACAGGGGGAAAAATCACCTCATAAGATAAATATTCATTTCGCATTAGGTTAGTCCCTTCCCCGCCTATTTGCTCGTCCTGGGATTTCCGAGCCACGAGTTGTATTGACAACTGCTTTTTTGTGGCCATGTTTGGCGGAAGCTCTTTTTGTCCCAGTTGCTGTCGTTCCCTCTTTACGTTTCCCCCGTTGCCTGCGCAGAAGTGGCAGCCGTCTAAGGCCACAGGAACTGGGCAAACTGTTTTCTGTCATAAACTCGTGCCAATGGGTTCTTCTTCTGCCTGGCCCCAGTTCAATGCCGGTGTGGAGGAAGTCATTAATGCACCGCCAGGTCCCTGGGCCTCAAGTCACGGGCCGCACTGCGCATGTCAGGAGTGTGGCACGCGCGTCACGCGCCTTGACGTTTTCCAGCGCAGGCGCCAAGTGAACGTGAAAAAGATGGGCCACTGAATGCCCGGCGCTTTTTGTTTTCCCTATTTCTTTTTTTTTTCTCCATTTCTTTTTCCGCGCACCAGCCGTAGTCGAAGCAAAGAGGTTCTTTTTCTTTCTTTCTCTTTTTTTTCTTTTTCTTTCTTTCTTTTTTCTTTCTTTTTCTTTTTGGTTTCTTCTCTCTCTGGCCAAGTTCTTTTCTGGAAGTCAGGGCCAGGCCAGTTTGCAGTAATGGCGCCAGACATGTGGGCACACTGTCGCCATGTGCATGCACGCATGCACACCCACAAACACATGCACGCGTACTCGCACATGCAAACACAGAGAGAGAAAGAAACACAGAAAGAGAAAACGGTGGACGTGGTGGTCAAATGAAGCTGCTATTAGGATGGGGGTATTTTTGTGATGGTGGTGACGAGTAATGGTCATTGCCATTGCTAGAGGGGGAAGGGTAGAGTGTTGTGCAGGAATGGACAATGTTTACTTTATTGACAATCTTAGCTAAACTATTTTATCTTTTCATTGTTCAAGCTTTTTTTTCTCTTAGGTGTACATTGGTTTAATAATCCTTTCTTGATTTTGTTCTAGGTAATGTTTTTATTTCTGTGTGTAAAAAGAGATTTTAAACCAGCTCTACTGCCGTTCCATGTATTAATGCCTTGGCCAACCTTAAGGGCCAACCAAAGCTGGTCAGCGCGTCGTGAGAGAGCCACATTGACGACACATCAATTGAGATAAAACCAATACCCGATCCCTCAAAACCAACCTTCTTCGTAATAACTAACTTTAACTCATCAGACGAAAAATGCCTGATTCCCTCCGGAAGTTAGCGAAACAGCATCTTTAAGGAGTCTGCAGTAAAATGCTCGTGCCTAATATCGTGGACATCTCGACACTCCAGAAGCAGATACTTGATGGCTTATTCGCACATCACAAGTCAATCATCATGGGAGCTTCTTGCCTCTGAGCAAACTAATGAGTAATGTAAGAGTGGCATGCATGCAACCCTTTGACGTGGGATGCACAAATGGTGATTGAACGAATCTGATCAATATATGGCAACAGCATCCCTTTGTCATTGTGTGCATAGTGTGTTCCAATGACAGAATAAGTGCGGTTGAGAATTTATAAAAGATCAAATGTATGTTGCACACAAGACCACAGCTTTATGTCTCATCCAAAAGACTAGCAGCCAGAGCACCATACAGGGAGGGTGTTGTGGATGGAGGAACAGGTTGGGTTGAAAAGGGAGGGAATTGAACCCACGACTTGTAGCTGTCTAAGCTGGATACGGCGTTACCTCGAGACCACAGATCCACCACTAAATTCAGCCTAGGACATTGTTTTTGTGAGTGTAAGCACTCCTTTGTTTGTAGCCAATACTTGTGGTTTGACAAAACAGCAAGGATATGGCAGTCTCTGATGTTTACAGGCGATGCAGTAATACATTAATGGTTTGATCACTTGCTTGTAGAGACAAAGTACTGGAGGGCTTGGTGAATATTGGCACCTGAAGTGTCGGGCTAGTACAGCGTTGAGGCTCAATCTATGGGGGAAGAGAGAAAGAAAGAGAGAGAGAGAGAGAGAGAGAGAGAGAGAGAGAGAGAGAGAGAGAGAGAGAAGAGAGAGAGAGAGAGAGCGCCAAACAGCCAAATTTCATTTTGCCAGGAAAAAAAGCTAAGGAACAAACAACTTATTCCCCCACCTGGCCCTTAAAGTTAAAAAAACAACTATTTAATGAAAAGAAAGGGAATAATATATTATAACAATGATACAAACAAGGATTAGTCATAAAACAGAAAAAAAGTGAATATCCATCAAGAAAGAGAGACAGAGACAGAGAGAGGGGAGGGGTGGGGGTGAGAGAATGAGAATGAGACAGACAGGTGGAAGGAGGGACCAGGCTGTAGCCAGGACAAGCCAGGTTTCCCCGGCACTGTCCTCACAAAACCCCGCCAAGTCTGCTGTCATCAGACCACTGTTGACTTCTGATGGCCGCGCCACGCGCTCTCCACTTTTCTGTTTTTAAATATCCCCCCCCCTCTCTCCCTCAACCCACCTATTCCCCCCCCCCCCCCCCCCCCCCACACACACCCCTCCACTCCCCAAACCCCTGCCCCTTAGGTACTTCTCATTCTGCAACCGCACTGTCTCCCTTCCTTCTCTCTCTCTCTCTCTGTCTCTCTGTCTCTGTCTGTCTGCCTGTCTGTCTCTCTCTCTCTCCCTCTCTGTCTCTCTCTCTCTCTCCCTCTCTCTCTCCCTCTCTCTGTCTGTCTGTCTGTCTGTCTCTGTCTGTCTGTCTGTCTCTCTCCCTCTCTGTCAGTCTGTCTGTCTGTCTGTCTCTCTCTCTCCCTCTCTGTCTCTCTCTCTCTCCCCCCCTCTCCCCCCCTCTCTCTCTCTCTCTCTCTCCCTCTCTGTCTCTCTCTCCCCCTCTCGCTCTATCTTTCCCTCTTTGTCTCTGTCTCTCTCACTTTCTCTCTCTGTCTCCCCCTCTAACTCTCTCTCTCTCTCCCTCCCTCCCCCCCCTCTCTCTCTCTTTGAGGGTCCAGCTCCTGCCCACGTGCGTTGCAGACGATGACCTTTCCAAGTTGACCTCTGGCACGTGGGGCCAGTTAGGCGCTGCCCGTGGAAGCAATTTGTATGATAATCATCTCACCGGGATTTGTCAGGGCACGCGAGGTGTTTAATCCGTCCATTGTATGACAGCAGGGGTGGCGCTGCAAGTTGGGGGCTGCTTTTCTCTCTCTGGGCTGGGCTAGGCCATGCCAGCCCCCCCCCCCCCCCCACTTCTCTCCCTCTCTCTCTCTCTCTCGTCTTGTTTTCTAGGGGTTTTTTTAAGAGCCCTGTGCCAGCTTTAGATTTGCCCCCTCCCCGCTCCCCGCTCCCCCCGACCCCTCCACCTCCCTCCCTCTCTGTACCCCTTCTCTCCCCCCTTCCATTCGCTGCTCCCTGATCAATGCAAAAAGCTTTGCCTGACTTCTTGTGACAGCCCCGCTTGAATAAAATAAAAAAAAGAGCTCTTTTCCTTCCGGAGTCCCCTTTTGGTAATACAACCTTTAAGCAGTCGGCCATTGTGGCCCTTTCTTGTCCATCAGCCTGAATTTACGATGATTGGAGAGACCAGTCTACCTAGAGCAAGTCTCGATTTGTGCTTGTGCGTTGCCTAAACCCACCCCCCAAACCCCCCTCAACTTTTGATTAAAAGTGTCCGTGATGAAGAGTGTTTGTTTAAAATTAATATTCCATTCCAGCCCTCTCAGACCGACCACACAAGGGCGCAGACTCACGCGCGCGCGCGCGCGCACACACACACACCAGCTTTCGCTCAGATATCTGGGCATCTTGCAGGTGGAGGGTGTGACTGTTTTCGCTGAGGGCTCCTCCTCCTCCTCCTCCTCAGCGGTATTAGCGCCTCCAAGCTTTCGCCAAATTCCGTCTTTTCAACGTAATCACCACGATCGTAAATCAGCCGGGCTTGTTGAATTTGCATATTTTCGATGCAGTGACTACTTTTTTTTTTGGTTGGAAAAATGGCTATGAGGGTGACAGGAGATTGCAACGTACCCGTGTTTTTGGACGTGAATGGCGCTAGAGTGCAATAGTTCCCTCAACAAGTGGTTTCTGCTGGGGTTTTTCCCCCTGCAGTCTCTTGATCTGTCGTGGATGTTAAGTTTTTGTTTCTCTCTCTCTCTCTCTCTCTCCTCTCTCTTCTCTCTCTCTCTCTCTCTCTCTCTCTCTCTCTCTTGTTTGGCTCTTTCTTTTAGCCGTGGTTATAGTTCCACAGAGAAATACGATCTTCTGAAAAGTTTGTCGTTTGAGCTCTGAAATAACTGAGGATTGATGCAAACTGATAGTGATCGGATTTGAAATAAGATATCCTTGTCTCGCTCTCTCTCTCTCTCTCTCTCTCTCTCTCTCTCTCTCTCTCTCTCTCTCTCTCTCTCACACACACACACACACACACACACCGAAAATGGTTTATTATAGTTGGATAGTTTTCAGCCCATTCACGCAGAGCAGCGGGAAGGAAAGTGATCAATATATCAGATATTTCAAAAAGAATATGATAACACGGCAAAGACATTCAGTACGGCACAATGACCATGTCATGGAAATCACTACTAAGTTATATGTCTTGTATACATGTAATCCCCTGTCTGATCCTAGTGATTTCACACGCGGTTATCAATTATGTGTTACTCTTCAGTCAGAACTTATCCTTGCTGGTCTGAGGATCCATTTCTTCAATTACCTGTATTTCTCATTTCTCACAGTGTGCGACACAGATTTATCCATATTTTTCCGAGTTTGCTCTCCGACTTCTTTCAAAGACGTCACTAAATCAGGGATAGTAGTCACTTCTGGAGCCTATGTTCAGAATTATTATTTTGTGTTTGCATTCTCCCACACATTCAGTATGACTGTGGGCACACACACTCTCTCCTAGTCACTCCTGTTTCTCCTTTGTCATCATTCATACCGTATTTTATCTACACACAATCATTTCATATCATTGTAGTCAAAGCATTTCATCATTATTGTAAAAAAAACAATTCTGAGCGCTTTGATTTGTTGCTTTACAAGATTCAGCGCTATATAAATTCCATACATTATTATTATTATTCTTATAGTCCAATGTCATTGCTTTGAGTGTCGATAATGCGTTGTGCCGTATCGAATTGATTGTCTTGTCATAGGTTATCCTTCAGTCAGAATTTATCCTTGTTGGTCTGAGGATCTTTTTTTTCAATTACCTGTGTTTCTCATTTCTCACATAGGTTGTCAAATGGCTCCCGTGAAGTTGGTCTGAAGGGAGTGCAGGAAAAATTAATGTGTTGGTTTGGCACAATTATTTATCAGTTCTTTTACTTGGAGGATAATGGAACACATGATGCACGATCACGACATATATCATCACAACACACACTGGGCAGAGTAAGCAAAACGAAGCCTGAAGGGGATGCCTTATTGACCTGTGTGTCATGTCAAAGTCAGCCCCGTGTGCCCAGGCCTCCTAGTTACCTGAGAACGCTGTCTGTGTACAGAGTACCTTGTGTTCTCCTGTGGCAGAGTGGCTGGACGTGGCAGGGGTCAACCTCAGCACTACAACACTTTGATCTCCTTTCCCCTCCATGTTAAAAGAAGACCCCGGCGTTCCTTGTAGAAGAGGCATTAACATTCCTTCCAAAGTCTATGGCAGTCCTGGAATTGCAAACCTGTGTTCAGCAATTGGTAAGATAAAAACAGAAGCTGGAATACGGTAGACTGCTGCTGAGTTGTGGGTGTTGCTGGGAGGCTTATCGGGAAGCAGATCTACACACACACACACACAGACACACACACAGGCACACACACACACACACACACACACACACACACACACACACACACACACACACACACACACACACAGAGTAGTTTTCAGTTCTATCAGTTTAAATTTGTGGTGTCGACATAAGCTCTTTCATATTCATTCTTGCTGGCATTAATCAATACCGTTTATATCCTCTGAGGCCCAACATTGGTATCAAACCATTTGTCATATGATTAAACAAAACTTTCTTTCATCCCAAACATCATTGTGAGCAAGCACACAAAAGCTATGAGTACAACCTTCAAGAAAATGAATTTACTACAATATCCAGCTGCAGCTAAACCACTTAACGTCTTAAAAACGGAAAATGAAACGGCCATGGGTTTCAAGATAATGAGAATGCGTACATATCAAGTCCCCCTTTCCTCGCTCTGTCTTGTCCTCTACTTACCCCCTGTGCTTCTGCCTCTTTCCAGCCTGGGGAGGGATGGTACAAGGGTTGGTTTTGATGCTGTGACAAAAGGTATACAGGTGTCCCATCTGAGATTTCCATTCTAACTAGGCGGCAGTTTGAAATGACCTCTGCGATGGGCAGGATGTAAGCAATATGCTTGGATTTGAATTGGACAGTCTTTTTTATTATAATTATGATCTGCAAAGCTTTGCCAGGCTGGTCATGTTAGTCTTCTCATTCCCCAACAGCCGGCAATCTGTGAACAGCTTACAGCTTACAGCTTCCGTCTTCCCTAGTGCGGCTACCGACCAAAGAAGGCCTTGTTTTTTTTTAATTTATTTATTTTATTTTATTTTATTCTTTTATATCGAGGATAATGGAATAAGCACTTATGTGCTTTTTTTTTTAATTTTTATTTTTTTACATCTATTCCCCGTGTGTATGCGGTTTTGTAAATTTTGTGATCTGTTCCCACCGGCACACAATGGCCTACTCTTACGAAAAGCGGAACAGGATTTAACGTGTACGCAAGATGGTCTGCGTGCGTTCGCACACAGGGCCTCGGTTTATGGTCTCATCCGAAGGACTTTTGGGGAGAGTGGAGTCTGCACTATTGTTAACTCCAGGGGAAGATATCCCCTTGAACGGGAATCGAACCCGGGTCGTCAGATTGCAAGCGCAATGTTCTAACCACTAGGCTATCCCCCCCCCCCCACCACCATTTGATCCCGTTTGATAATTATGAGCTTTACGTTACAAGACACTAACACAGTAAAACTATGAAAGCATTAAACATGTTAGCGTACTCGGAAAATTGAAATTGCACAACGGACTGCAGCTAAATACTTCTTCGCCCAAGAAATGAAAGCAAACGTTATGAACCGCTACAAAGCAATGCTTCTCGTCTGCTTTTGTGGCAGTTTCCCCCGGTGACAGTGCCTGTTGAAAGCCAGGATTGACAGGCCACCATTATCGATGTCATCAATGATGCTGTTCCCTCTGGACACTAGGCCTCTTTCTCACAGTGCCCAAATCGAAAATCTCCACTGGGATGTAAATATGATCACCACAACAGAAAAAAAATCAATGACAGATTAAAGTCGGAGACAAAACGGACCGAAAGCCAGCAAACGAGGGCCTACATCCGAGATACGGGATTTGGGGGACTTTAGTTCCTCTTGAGAGGCCGTTTTGGGAGAAAAATAAGGAGGGATCGTTGAAAAAATGTCAGGGGATAATTTTATGTTAAAGACTGTGTGCAGAAAGCTGTGAAAACACGTGAACTAGTCTTGGTTTTGTTTATTTGTGTTTTGTTTTTTAAAAATTCTAAATGAACCAAAGTTAGATTATATAATTATGTGAACCAAACCACGGAAGTTTTGTAAAGCATAATGACAAAATTAATGTTTTTTATCTGACTTTTCACTTGGCCCTGACACGATTATCAATGCTTTACACATTTCGTTGCAACAGTAAAACATCCCCTAAAATCGTTACAACTGTTTAAAATCTACAGTCATTTGATTTAAAGAAGCGAGGATTGTCCACTAAAGCTAGAAGTGCTGTTTTCTTTACTCAGATTTTTAAAAACGCAGGCTGTTTTCTGGCTTGGTTTGTTTCTTTATGTCAGATTTTGTGTGGTTCATTAAAAAACCACCTTCATTCAGGAACTCATACATGCACACATACACAACGGAACAACAGCAAGCGAACGTTTTGCAAGAGTTTTCTTTGCTGAGACCAAATTTAGGACAACAGCGACAAACTACGTAAACAAGTTAAGAAGTTAAAAAAAAAGACAACAAATCGATTGGATTAATCTTTCTTTCTTTCTTTAACTGTATTGTTCACAGAAAAAAAGTCAAGAGGGTGAATTTGCAAAGTGACAGCAGCCCCTTGCTTATTGACTGCTGTAAATGGGCCCTCATCCACGCTCATAAATTACTATGCAGATTCTGACCCCTTTCACCTGAACCTGCTGGGCGCTATTGACGACAAATCACCGTTAGCTACACTCGAGGGTGCAGACAGGGGCTCGTTCCCTCCCCCCTCTTTTCTCCAGGTCAGCTTTGCAGGTAGGCCTGGTCTGTTCAATGGACCCGTATCTGCACACCGCCAACTGAGAGGACCGGACCATTCCCAGCTTGCATTCAAAACTCGGCGGCAACTGTCTCTGGTTTTATATCACATTGGGCCCCTTGTTTCAAACACAATCTGCTTTTTTTCTGCAGCTGATGAGAGAAAGTGCAAATTGGTTACAGGTGAGAGAGAGAGAGAGAGAGAGAGAGAGAGAGAGAGAGAGGAGAGAGAGAGAGAGAGAGAGAGAGAGAGAGAGAGAGAAGGGGGGGGGGGGGGGCAAAATGTAGGACAACACCGGCAGATTTGTTTGAGCAGAAAAACTATGAAGGAACATTATTTTGTTTTTGTTGTTTTGTCTGTGGATCGTTTGTGCATGGCTGCTCTCTGATGCTGTAGAGAGGAATGAAGTTGCCGCTTTCCTGCAGAGAGAAGGGCTCTGACACAGCAGAACAAAGTCCAGGCTGATGATGCCTCTCTTCTGCTGTCCCCTGGCTTTGGTGGGGGGGGGAAAGACTGCATCTGTGTGAAACTCGACTTTCAACAACAACCAACCAACAAACAAAGAGAAAACAACTGCTTGTTGAGTTGAAGCTAGCGTTATAATTATTTATTCATGAAACAGAACATTTACGAATACGAACTATTCATGTCTCAAGAAGGCAAGAAATTTATTTGCTTAAGAATAATTATAAGCATTTAAAGCATAGCGACAACCATTTACAGCTTATAAATAAAACATGGGCCTTGGTTTGACAATTACCGAACCTCGAATGTCAAGAAATGAAAAAACCTTCCACCACCACTACCACCACCACCACCCTGCACGTCTTACCTTAGGTCGAGAAATGACAAGCAGCATGGCTGAGGAGGGGAGTTTGGATAGAGCGGCGTGGAAACAGCACGAAAGAAAAGCTATTGAAGATGAGGCTGTACCCAAAAAAAGAAACATTCTTAGAAACTCCATGAGTAAATAGATTACTGAGACAGACAGACAGACAGATACAGAGACAGACACACAGACAGACTGACACACCAACAGACAGACTGACAACAGAGACAAAGAGAAGTAAACAGTAAATGAATGGCGGCGGCCGGGAGAAGTCAAGGGTACTACTATCAGAAAACTTATCACGCTATAGCTGAGAGAGAGAGAGAGAGAGAGAGAGAGAGAGAGAGAGAGGAGGAGAGAGAGAGAGAGAGAGAGAGAGAGGAGGAGAGAGAGAGAGAGAGAGAGAGAGAGGGGGGGGGGGTATGTGAAAAAAAAAGACAGAGGAAACTACTGACAAGACAGTTACAGAGAGAGAAGAAAGACCCGGGGTAGGGGTGGGGGGTGGAGAAAGACAGAAACGAAGCTCTAGAGAAGTAAAGAGTAACTGAACGAATGGCAGGGCAGGGCAGGGCAGGGCAGAAGGCAGGCAGGCAGGGGTACCACCAGAAGACTTTATAGCCCTGTGTGTGTGTGACGAGGGCCGAGACCTTGGCTGGTGCAACAGGACGACAAGCGACAGTCACCACTGGGGCCTCCGCTGCTGCAGGGTTTGGTCTGTCTGTCTGTCTGTCTGTCTGTCTCTCTGTCTCTCTGCGGCTAGATGACTCATACCATACCCGCTTCTGCACCCCTGTATACTCACAGTCTCTTCCTTCACTATATCCCCCCCTAAACCCCCCCCCCCCCCCCCTCTCCCAAGTCGACGCCTTTGTGTGTGTGTGTGTGTGTGTGTGTGTGTGTGTGGAAGGGGGGGGGGAGTAAAGATAGTGTGTGTGAGTGTGAGAGAGAGAAAGATGAGGGGTGGTGGTGGTAAAGGTAGCTCTATATTATTTTGGCGACATTATGTTTGTCTGGATCATGGTAGGAATAACCATGGTTCACAATGAAGAATCAGATGTGACGAGACTACTCAATAATAATACACAAGTGCAAGTGCGCGCACGCACACACGCACACATTCTCTCTCTCTCTATCTCTGGCTGTCTGTCTGTCTGTCTCTGTCTGTCTGTCTGTCTGCATCATCTCAACCCCCTTCGAAGACCCAGAGAGAGAGAGAGAGAGAGAGAGAGAGAGAGAAAGGGTGGGGTGGGGGGGGGGGAGCAAGTGGCAGACCTCCTGCAGAGTCACAAGCACAGGAGAAGACCAGGTGGCACACAGACACCACCCCCCACTGTAGTCATGTGTAGCTAGCAGGAATACAAGAAGACTTCCATCCACTGGTCGACCAAAACAGACCTGGCGCAGAAGCGTTGACGCAGACGAAGGCAGCCGGAATGACATGGGCCGAGCTGAAGAGGATTTCCCAGAACCGAGTTCGTTGGAGGGGTGATGTTGCAGCCCTATGTTCCCCAGGGAATCCAGAGGCACAAGTCAAGTCAGTCAAGTCCATCCATCCTGTTGATACATGAGGTCATGGGTGCCAATATCAACTTTACTGTCTCCCAGTCAACTTTTGGGGACGGGGTAGCTCAGTGGTCAGAGCACTCGCTTTCCCCCAGCCAATGTTAAGCAGCATCGAGTCTGGTTACCACTTGGATGGGTGACCCTTTGCGCGCCTTGGCTTCAGTACAATTCCCTAGTTCACCCATGTGTAAATGGGTACCTGCCCTCTTTAGGGTCAGGGAAGGTTAAGCAGCGAGGGAGAGGAAATTGCCCTGGAGAAGTGAGGTCTCTGACGCCTCGCTCCCCTACGACCACATAGGTTATGGGACACCTTTACCTTTTTATTTTACAGGGCAGACCTACTAGTGCCTTGGTCCCCTTTTTGTATGAAAGCATGCAGCAGATCATATATGCAGGCTAAAGCAATTGTAAATCATGTCTGCAACGAAAACACGGCATAAACACCCAGCATGCACCCTGTTCCTGAAAGGGGAAAGGCTAGGCTAGGTTCAGCTTGCCCAAGACATCTGTTGAAAAGAAGAACACCTCTATGATATAAAAATTGAAGCATCTGCTTGCAATGTATGTATGTATGTATGTATGTATGTATGTATGTATGTATGTATATATGTATGTATGTATGTGTTGTGTGTGTGTGTGTGTGTGTGTGTGTGTGTGTGTGTGTGTGTGTGTGTGTGGTCTAGTGTGCTTGTGTATGTGTATGTGATGTGGTGTATGTGTGTGTTGTTTCAGAGTTTAGGGAGTTTATTTTTCAACCGATCTGCTTTACCAGATAAAAAAAAAAATCATTGCTCTCTCTCTCTCTCTCTCTCTCTCTCTCTCTCTCTCTCTCTCTCTCTCTCTCTCTCTCTCTCTCTCTCTCTCTCTCTCTCTCTTTTCAGGCCTAAGGGAGTTTATTTTTCAACCGATCTGCTTTACAAGAAAAAAATCTAAATCATTGCTCTCTCTCTCTCTCTCTCTCTCCTCTCTCTCTCTCTCTCTCTCTCTCTCTCTCTCTCTCTCCTCTCTCCTCCCATCCACCCCCCATTCTCCACAGTTTTAATACCATAAAACACAGACTAAGTCAAGCTACTGACCTCCAACAAATTCACAGCCAATTTTCCCCACGAAATCGATTTGTCACTTTTGTCGCTTTAGGTACCCCCCTTCACTAAACCGCCCCCCCCCCCCTCCCACCCTACCTCCCCCTCCCCTTTCCCCCTTCACCCTCCCCCCCCCCCCCCCCCCACCCTCTCCCTCCCCTCCCCTACTCTTCACTTCAGAGCAAAACTAAAAGCAAACTGCCGACAGCTCCGGAGCTTGGCCTTGCCTTGGTAACAACAAGTATACTACTGCCGAACTGACAGATATCTCTGTCAACGCGCACGTGGCGATGGACTGGCTTGTCTCCCCTCCTGCACGTGTGCCGGAAATGCGGAGAGTACAGGGGCAGAAGATGTTTCGGGTGGAAGTTTTGAAAGCGAGCTTTGCAAATGAAAACCCGGGCAGGGTGCTAAACGGAAGTGGCTGGGAACCCAAGACGGTTCCGGGAATAACAGGTTATGGAAGTGTGGTGGGCCTGCTGAGGACAGTTCTGGTTGTAGCCTAGCAGTCACGACACGGTCCCCTGCCTTTTACGGGCGGGCTTTTAGCTTCTCTAGGGATAGGTTGCCTGTTTAACGTTCTAGAGAGACAGGGCTTTGTGACCTGTGACGACCTTCCTGGTGTCTGGTGTGTGTGTGTGCATGTGTGTGTGTGCGTGTGTGTGTGTGTGCGTGTGGTTCCGCTTCCTGCTCGCACCAAGTTTGTAAACTTTATGAGACACTGACGGATCGGGTGTTACGAGCCCGTGTGTCGCGTGACGTTAAACTAATTGATTGTTTTGTTTAACATGGTAACATGGAAAAAGGCAAACAATAGGGTAGGAGGTGTGTGTGTGTGTGTGTGTGTGTGTTTCCCTTTTCTGCTTACAGGAAGCATGCAAACTTCATAAAAGGCTAAGGGACCAGGTGTTATCAGTCTGTATGCCGTGTGAGGTTAAAGTAACAGGTTTGTTTGTTTGTTTGTTTGCTTGCTGATGACATTCGTTGATGAACTCTCAGTGCAAAGACAAATGTTGGCTGAAACTGATCAGCATAAACTGAGATATGTTGGTCATGCAAACAAAAACGCAGAGACAAATCTGGTGAGGATAGTTCGCTTACGTTGAGGGCAGAAGGAAAAGAGGCAGACCACCAACATCCTACATTGCCAACATCACTGAGATCAGTGGTCTGGGAGGGCTAGGCCTACAGGAGATCGTAGAACTCAGCAGAGACAGAGAGAAAGATGGCGACCCCTGGTGGCATTGCGTGGAGCTCCTACCGACCACAGCGGTGATGGAGACAGTGGAGTTTGATAACATGGAAAATTGTAAACTATTGGAAGAGGTGGGCAGTGGAGGTGGTACGTGCGGGCGCACGGGGTGTATGTGTCTGTCAAAGTGTTATTTCCAGATGGTACATTGAATGAGCAATACATTTATATTGGCTTCTATCAAGCCATTACTTTTATTTTGTAACATCAATAACAGCATTCACAACTACCACCACAACAACTGGATCTACAACAAAGTTAGTGAAATTTGAAAAGAAGAAAAAACGTCTTGTTACCGTATTGGCATCCCACCCATTCTGTTCAAGCCATACACCGATAGAACGACCTACCTGTGCTAGGCAATCCTTGCTGCGAGCGAGCAATGACAGTAGTGTCAACGATGACATCTCTTCTCTCCCTATCATATAATATAATACACACATGCGCAGGCACGCTCATGCACACGTACATGGGCTCCTATGTTAAAAATTATACATCAAGCCAGCCATCAAATCACACACACACACACACACACACACACACACACACACACACACACACACACACACACACACACACACACACACACACACACACACACACACACGCACTTACGAAACAAAAGCAAAAAATGACAACCCACAACCCTCTTATAACAAACAAGTCAACACAAAACAATAATGATAATGTGTGAGCGCGTGTGCGCGCGTGTGTGTATGTGTCTGTGCGTGCGTGTGTGTGTGTGTATGTGTTTGTGCGCGTGTGTGTATGTGTGTGTGTGAGTGAGAGAGAGAGAGACAGAGAGAGAGAGAGAGAGATCTATGTCAACACACCACTGGTTTGAGTTTTAGTGCCTAGCCTATTCTCAGGCAATGTGAAGTTTTACCCACACAGCCTTCTGTTCTGACATTACTCTTTTGGCTGCCCACATAAACCAGTGAACTTACTGACGGCAGTAACACTTTAGGCAAACAACTCCGACAAGGAGGAGGCCCCTCCAGACGACTTCTCAGACCCAATACGCCTCTGAAGTTTTTGATAATTTTGTGTATTAACATTTAGAATGGAATTTTCTAGCAGAGGGTGCAAATGATATCTTTAAAATTCCAACAGTAGTTTAGCAAGGTGAATCCTTTAAAGAAATATTTTGTTTTATGAGTATGAATTTGGTCCACAGATCATTATCTGAAGGGCATTAAAAAACGAAGTGAATTTCACCTTCTACTGGACAAACAGAATTGCACTTTGCCACCACAATAATTGAGAATCGACACAGACAGACATAGACAAAGAGAAAGAGCGTTGGTGAACAGGATTTCAGTTCTTCAAAATGTTGCACACAATCATTGGCGTGGATTGTTGAACTGGGAGAGTTGCCAGATGTTCCCCACAGTCAGTCCAGTCAATCATCTTGCCTCTGTGAAAACCATCACCACCACCACCACCAGCACACAATCCCAGCTAGGCTGAGCACCTCACTACCTTCAGCCCTGAAGGAAGGAACAACACGGATTCCCATATCGGCTAGGCCACCTTAAAACCAGCCCTGCATACCCCAGCACGCGCTCTATTGGGAAACAGACCCCAAACACAAAAAGTCACCACTCTCCGAGAGCCGCAGATAAAAGAAAAGACACTGCAGTTCTTTCAATGATCATTAAGACCCCAGCCTGCAAAACACTGCATAGTGTGAGGAAAAACTTGTGCTCCTTTTCTTTTCTTTGTGTGTGTGTGTGTGTGTGCTCGTGTGGACGTGAGTTGACAAAAAGGGGGGCAGGGGACCCACAGAGAAAGTAGAAAACCAGATCTTTTGATTCTCTGGGTGGGCGTTTTCAAACAACTCCCCAAAGGATTAGTGTTTGTGAATGAAGAGGCTCAGTGAAAGAGAGAGTGAGAGCAACAAGATTGTACCTTTCAGCAACGACAACCACTGTGCATTGTGCAACAGGAAGCTAGTGTCAACCTGGAAAAGGGGCATAACGTGCACAACAAAGTCATCTTTGTCAGATCGGACTTTGTCTTCAGAAATGGGAGAAGCCTTTTCCACCAGTTTTGACCCTCGACAGAAGAGAAATTAACTCTCTAATGCCGGCGGAAGGTTCAAACTGTAGATTAACATTTCACAACTCTATTATTTCCCCACTTTGTCAAGGCAAGGGTCGGGAAAGGGTTAAGAAGATAATTTTCAGTTGGGGGGTGCTACCACATGCGATTTGGGGGAGCTTAAAAGAGCTGTCGTCTGTTCAGGTGATGACAGTCTTGGTACCTTGAAACAAGCCTTCACAGCTCATAAAACTTTCTCCGTGCATGTGAGGTCTGTATTCAGCCATTGTTATGCCATTCAGGGCAATGTGGAGTCCACCTTCTATCAGTCATGGTAAGCTTCGGTCAGCTGTCTTCAGTCATGGGACAGAAAACCCATTCTTGTATACAGTTGGCAAATTGTTGACCAAAAAACCTTATAACGTTATGTACTGTGTACGTGTTGCTTTTCTTCTTTCTTTTACCTTGACTGTCACTCTTTTTATTGGTCTTCATTCATCCTTTTACATGTTGTTTTTCAGCTGTATAATTAAGCAGCTTGACCCTACCATGCCCAGGGTAGTTCTGTCAGAGCCTCAGAACTTGCATTCAACAACCAGCAACGAAGCCACCAACAAGAGGATACCCTGCATGACTGCTCGCATTCAAAACGGGGCGCAGACTAGAGCATGAGATGGTACTTTTCCATCAGGTGCTGACACTATGGATAGTCATGCATGGAAAGGCTGTATAAAGCTGGCGGGGTTTTCTGCAATGTTTTAAGATGCTGGCACCACTTCCATTTACAATGAAACGAAAGGAAAGAGCCTAAACAAACCTTAGAAAATCCTAATGTATAAGAGGTCGAGGAAGATTTTTTTATAGGTGATTAGACTGATCGGTTGCCTACAAGAACTTACTGTCTTTCCCATTCTTCTTTCTTGTCGAGAGCTGTCAGGCTAACTGTAACTGCAGGCTGTTTCTCAAGATTTATCCTGTCGTTCATGTTGTAAAACAAGGCATGCGTCTTTAAAATCTTGTCAATGGTATGATTGTAATGGAGTCCTGGTTATTATTGATTAGAGACGTACCATACAACAACTTCACCTTCATCAACCATCACCTCCACAACCGTCACTCACAACTCACCTCCCAACATCACCTTCCACCAAACACAACCTCACCAAGCCATCACTCTACCAACCATCACCTCACCAACGTCACCTCCATCAACCATCACTCATCACCTCCTAATCAACCACACCTCCACCAACTCATCACCTCCACCAACCATCCCCTCAATCAACCACAACCTCCACCAACCATCACCTCCATCAACATCACCTCCACCAACCATCACCTCCACCAACCATCACCTCCACCAACCGATCACCTCCATCAACCATCACCTCCACCAACCATCACCTCCACCACCATCACCTCCATCAACCATCACCTCCATCAACCACAACCTCCACCAACCGTCACCTCCACCAACCGTCACCTCCACCAACCGTCACCTCCATCAACCATCACCTCCACCAACCGTCACCTCCACCTGCATAATGGTTGCCATGTCCATTCAGATACTGTTGATCAATCAACTAGGATTTCCCAGTCTACCTCTCTACCTCCCTCCCTAAACTAGGTATGCAGGTAAGACAGAGACTCCAAGCCATGAACAGGAGCTAATGTCACAGAATACAGAACTAACACCAGGCGGACTGAGCATACTATGGCCAAAGGACAAGTGCGCCAGACCTCCATACAGACAGAACCAGGCCTTCAGTTACCACCATGTCATGAGTTACACGTTTTCACTGCTCTGCCTTTCCCCGCCTCCTTCAATTCAACACACACACACATACATACACACACACACACACGCTCACGTTGACATGCATGCTACTTATGCACACGCTCACACACACCACACTGACATGTATGCTACTTCATGGACGTGCACACATACATACACAACACACTCTCTCTCTCTTAACGCACACAACACACACACACACACACACACCACTCTCTCTCTCTCTCTCTCTCTCTCTCTCTCTCTCTCTCTCTTTCTCACTCACTCACATACATACACACACACACTCTCTCTCTTTCTCTCTCACTCACACACACACACTCAACACATACACACACACACTCTCTCTCTCTCTCACACACACAACACACAACACACACACATCACACACACAACACACACACCACCACACACACACACACACACACACACACACTGACAAGAATGCTACATATGTACACTACATGACTTTACGTGCACAGTCATAATGATCATGTCTACACCCCTGTGTACACGCATGCAGAAGCATCGTAGGTTTCCTATGGCTGTGTCTGCACAACTGTCTGCCCTTTGTTGTGCATGTATACATGCGCACACACCAGTGAAGATTACACAGTTTGTAGTTATTTTTCGCAGCTCACGCAAACATACTTACTTGAGTCGACTGATCGAGCAAGTGTGGGTGGACGTGCGGACAATCTAGCACCCGCTGGACTTCTTTATTTCTTGAAGGGGGGGGGGGGGGGGGGGGGGCGGGGGGGGGGGGGGGGGGGAGGGTTGTTGCTCGGTTACAGCCATGAAGTTCACCAATGCTGAGATTTTGCGTATGCGACCATTCTTGCCCACCATGAAGGTAGCCGCATTCCGACTTCGGGGATGTATGCTGAGTATGTTCGTGTTTCCGTATCCCACCGAACGCTGGCATGAATTACGGGATCTTCAGCGTGCATTATTTTGATCTTCTGCATGTGTTTAATTGTACACAATGGATATCAAAGCACTGGCAGGTATGCACTTGAAGTGGACCTGGGAGATCGCAACAACAAAACAAAAAAAGAAAAGAGAAATCCTACCTTTAATTATGCAGACAAAGTCGAGATTCGAACACACGACTTTATCAGCCCATGGTATCGAAGACGAACGGTTTTTAACCACTCGGCTATATAAAGCGTCTACCATTTTTCTTTTCTTTTCTTTGTCTTTTTTCTTTCTTTTCTTTCTTTTTCTTAAAAGTCTGTTAGAACTGTTGTGGGAGCCCCTAAGAGACTTCAAACAGGGTACTTTGACCTAGAGAGAATAAAGCTGGACCCCCCTGCCATTCTTCCTTGGGTAGTAACTGCAGGCAGTTGTGGAGATTTATACAAGGGGTGGGGTTGGGGGTGGGGGCTGGAGGGGGTGGGGGGTTGGGGGGGGGTTGGAGGAAGCGTTTGAAGGCCAGTCTGACTCTGTCGGCGTGACCTTAGCGGAAAAACGACCTGGTACAGAAGAAGTTACAGCCAGTTCTTGGTACTTGACGGAGACGACTCTGTTATAACCACCACCCCCCACCACCCCACCCCACCCCACCCCCCAACACACACACACACACACACACACACACACACACACACACACACACACACACACACACACACACACTCCTCTCTCTCTCTCTCTCTCTCTCTCTCTCTCTCCTCTCTCTCTCTCTCTCTCCTCTCTCTCTCTCTCTCTCTCTCTCTCTCTCTCTCCCTCTCTCTCTCTTTCTTTCTCTCTCCCCCTCTCTCTCTCTCTCTCTTACTCTTTCTCTCTCCCTCTTTCTCTCTCTCTCTTTCTCTCTTTCTTTCTCTTCTCTCTCCCTCTCTCTTTCTCTCTCACTCCCTCTCTCTCTCTTTCTTTCTCTCTCCCTCTCTTTTTCTCTCTCTCTGTCTCGTTCTCTATCTCTCCCCTCTCTCTCTCTCTCTCTCTCTCTCTCTCCTCTCTCTCTCTCTCTCTCTCTCTCTCTCTCTCTGTAAAAAAGCACATGAGTGCTTATTCATTATCCTCGAAATAAAAGAATTTGTCATTGTCAATGTCATTGTCTCTCTCTTTCTCTCTCTTTCTTTCTCTTTCTCTCTCCCTCTCTCTCTTTCTTTCTCTTTTTCTCTCTCTCTCCCTTTTCCCCCCATCCTCTCTCTTTCTTTCTCTCCTCCCCCTCTCTCTCTCTTTCTCTCTCTCCCTTTCTCTCTCTTTCTCTCTCCTCTCTCTCTTTCTTTCTCTTTCTCTCTCCCTCTCTCTCTCTCCTTTCTCTTTCTCTCTCTCCCTCTCTCTTTCTTTCTCTCTCCCTCTCTTTTTCTCTCTCTGTCTCTCTGTCTCTCTCTCTCTCTCTCCTCTTTCGCTCTCTCTCTCTTTCTCTCTCTCTCCCTCTCTCACCCCCCCCCTCTCTCTCACTGGCTCTAAACCACCCCCACCCCCCTCCCAGCCCTGGTAATTGGTGGTCTAGAGGTAAGGCACCTGCCCTAAAAAAAAAATAAAAAAAAGCAACAAGTGCGGGTTTTGTAATCCCCGTTTCTGTCCGATGTTTTTCTCCTGTCTACTAGACCGTGAGTGGTTGGTGGTCTGGGTGCTAGTCTTTCGGAGGAGACGATACACCGAGGTCCTGTGTTCAATCCACATTACGGCACGTAAACGAATCCACGGCAATAAGTGAGTTGTCCCCTGGCAAAAATTATGTTAAAAAAAAAGTCACTTTGAAAGGAAAACAAGTACACATGCAGACAAGAATATTATATAATAATAAAAAAATAATGGGTGGCGCTGCTCTTGTGGCGATGTGCTTTCTCTGCGGAGAGTAGCCCGAAAATCATGCAGAGAAATGTATCATGACTTAATGCGGTCTACTTACAAATACACACACACACACACACACACACACACCACACACACACACACACACACAACACACACACACACACACACAACTTTGTTATAAAATGGATGGTTTTATTATTAATTTTAAGAAAAAAAGAGAAAAAATCACAAACGCGTAGCTTATTCGATGCACCCTCTAGAAATAAAAATTTGACTCAGAGAGAGAGCGAGAGAGAGAGAGAGAGAGAGAGAGAGAGAGAGAGAGAGAGAGAGAGAGAGAGAGAGAGAGAGAGAGAGACCTCATCAGTTTGTTTCTTTTACTTTATTTCCATTTGTTATGTGTCCCCCATGCTGAGTGAGTGAGAGAGAGCGGAGGGGTTCGTTTAAAAAAAAATCAACGTGTTAGTGTAGGAGAGAAATTACAGGTAACTGAACCTGCCACCCTCCCACAGCAACCCCCTCTCCCCCACCCCACCCCACACCACCTGAACCCCCACCCCTCCACGCCCCAACTCCCGTCCCCACTTTTGTGCAATTTCTCTTTCAATTCTCAGGACAGGGTTATGCTATCTGGTGCTCGTGGGGTTTTTTGTGTTTTGTTTTGGATACCTTTGATACCTTTCCTTCTCTTCTTCTTCTTCTTCTTCTTCTTCTTCTTCTTCGTCTCTTCTTCTTCTTCTTCTTCTTCTTCTTCTTCTTCTTCTTCTCTGTCTCTCTCTGTGTCTCTGTCTCTCTCTGTGTCTCTGTCTCTCTCTGTGTATCTGTCTCTGTCTTTCTCTCTATCTGATTTGAAATTACGATGCGAAGAAAACAACAAACAAAACAACAATAACAACAACAATATACTATACTCCTCACTTTCCTGATGCATTAGAAATGTCAGAGCGTGTTTGCAGCCAGACAATGAACACCACGACAAATCCTGGCACATAACACCACCAGTACCAGTCACCTGTGTGGGGAAGGGGGTATATAACCAGGGCCAGTGACTTGTTCCTGGCAACAAGGAGGTTTAAAAAATCAACAACAGTTCTAGCTGCTAAAGGCGAAGTTCGGGTCATTTGACATTTTGTGCACCCAGTCACCAGAATATCTATCCTTCAGCGTGAAAGAAAACGCTGGTAAAGAAAGTAGTATTCTCCCATGATTATGATCCGGTCCAATCATATCTAGCTTTAGTGTGTGTAAGTGTGTGTGTGTGTGTGTGTGTGTGTGTGTGTTTATAGCCCCATCTGCCACATAGGCCATAGTAAAGATCATCATTTCATAGAGACACAGTCCAAATACCACTGCCATATTAAAAGGTAAAGTCCAAATACCACTGCGTATTAAAAGGTAAAGGTGTCCCATAACCTATGTGGTGTAGGAGAGCGAGGCGTCAGAGACCTTAGCTTCTCAAGGGGCCAGCATATTGAGGGCGGCGCCCATCTCCTCTCCCTTGCTGCTTTACCTTCCCTGTCCCTAAAGAGGCAGGTACCCATTTGCAACTTGGTGAACTGGGGGAACTGTACTGAAGCCAAAGCGAGCAAACAGTCGCCCACCCAAGTGGTAACCACACTCGATGCTGCTTTACATTGGCCGGGGGAAAGGAGTGCTCTGACCACTGAGCTATGCGTCTCCAGTACCGTATTGTCTCAGAAAAATTAATGTAGGTTTTGAGTGATGCTTTTTTTTTCATTTCTTTTTTTGTTTGTGGGCTGTTTTGAGTGAATATGACAGCCTCAATAAATATTTCCCCCTTAAACACCGAACATTTCAACACAGAGTATGAAACTAATATCTATGTACCACGTTTTTATGAAATAAAGTTAAAATGACACATAACTCTAGGTTCATAACACATGAGTATGTAGGTGCAGAATGGCTTCAATTTACTGAATTAAGACGCTGTGCAAAACAGCAAGAAATGATATAACAAAAAACAACAATGTCACACTATTCATTCAGCCCTCCCTCTCCCTCTCCATTCCTCTTCAGCGTTACAGAAGAGAGGCAGTAAATCAAGCGTTACGTGAGTTCACACATCACTATCGATGACTTCAAGAGCACCCCCTCTCCTCCTCCCGTCCCCAGCTTTTCTTCCATGTCTGTACCCATCTTCCTTCCCATAGGAGAACACCAACCATCGTGGTGGCTATCTTCTTTCCTCTTCACTATGCATAATCTTCCTCTTTCATTCCTTCCTAGCATCTGAAATGACGTTTGAATGAGAGAGAGAAAAAAAAAGCGATTTCCTTTAGCTGGCTGGAATGAATTTATCAACTAAACAACCCTTTGAATATTGCCTTACAGCTTTTTACACGTGTTTTATGTTTGGTTGGTTTGTTTTGATGTTTTGTTGTGGTTTGTTTTGTTTGTTGTTGTTTTTATTGTTTACTTTTGGTTGCTTTCCTTTTTTTGGGGGGAGGGGGGGGGGGGGGGCAACGGTGGGTGGGGGGTGGGAAGAGGGTCTTTCTTGTTCAGTTGCGTTTTCTTAAAAATGGTATTTGGAGATCTGAAAACATGGCAAACGAACGATCGTTGAATAATTATACTCTTGCAAGGGAGAAGTTTACGGATCCCAATTGACCCCAGAATCCATTATACTGTACTCCTCATGTGCCTTGATGAATAAGAAATGTCAGAGTGTGTTTAAAGCCAAAACAATGACCACCAGGACAAACCCTGGAACAGACACCGCCTGTGCCAGTCACCAGCTGGGCAAGGTGTGCTCATCAGTGGTGGCTTGTTCCTGGCGACAAGCAGGGAGGTTCATAGGAGCCTTAGCTGCACAGAGCTACCACGTTCGGGTCATTTGATACAGGGCTGTGCACCCAGTCACCAGAATACCACCCCCCATAAACTAAATGTTTGGCAAAGACAGAAACGTTTTTCCCCAGGAAAACGAATGTGATTCAAATCAAGCATATCTAATGATCTTGTGTACAATTCCGCCCACGACAAAAACTAAATCAAAGGCTATCACCTCGTCAAGCTATATAATTTTAATATGAATATTGATCTGTCTAAGATGAAATTCGTGTGGGTTTCAAGCGATAGCCTACCTTTTCTTTTATAACCAATCGGGAAAAGCTCAATATTTAGATGCAGAACAATCCCTGAAGTCGGAATTCGGCTACTTTAACGGTATATAAAAAAAGTCGAAACGAAAAACCTCACCATTTAACTGAATTTAGGACTGTAGCCGAGGAACGAAAAAACAACAAAAACAAGACGAAACAAACAAACCCAGCCCCCAACAAACTTCGGTGGCTTACTGCAGTGAGGCTTAATGGCCGTATCGTTTACTTCCGTTTGGAGTGAAGAGTTGACAGCAGTGGTTTCTTCCCTTGGTGGGGGCAAAGTTCAGACCTCACAAAAAGTGCATGAGACCACTTGTTTTCTGTCTGTGTTTGGAGTTGAGGCTGCTTGCTTGCTTGTTTGTTTGTTTTGCGCGTTTTGGGGGTTTGTAAAGAAGACGTATGACCAAGTGTGCTATGGTGGTTGCAGAGTGACGCTTTACTCCTGTCCCTGACTTAAAACAAAATTCGAGGATAAAGGAATATGCACTCATGTGCCTTTTTACATCCAGTCCCAGAGTGTGTGTCTTAAGCAATAATCTGTTTACGTTGTATCTGGAAACGGCTTTATGGAGAGTAGGAAAATTCATTTCTATTTCAGTTTTTCTAGGTTTGTTTGTTTAGTGTGTTTGTTGTTGCTCGGCTGGGTTGTTGAAGTTTTTTTTTGCTTGTTTGTTTGATTGTTAACAACTCTTTCTCTCTCTCTCTGAAACACACACACACACACACACACACCACAGCATAGCACACACACAACACACACACACACACACACACACACACACAACACACACACATTTTTGTTATGCTTGCTATTGGGTGTTTCCCTGCCTAACACCCTTAGGGCAGACACCAAGAATATGCACTCCATCTCGCTCACCCTAGGGACCTGGGAATCACCACTGTACTTACACACTAGAGGAGCAGTTTGCCTGCATGGCTGTTTTCAAGTTCCTCGCCCTGAAGACAACCATACTCCGACTTCAGATTTTAGAGGCAGAGATGAGGGAAGAAAAGGTCAACATGAATTCAATGCTAGAAGAATCAGAAAGAAAAAAAAAGAAAAGAAAAAGAAGACACCACTCCTGTACTGTCTGAGGGCATACAGCCACACTGTAGAGAAGTGCGTCTCTTCCAATACCCACAATCGGGGTCACAGGGTCAACAGCAGAACAAGGGGTTCCAGTTCTCCTCTCTCTGTGTCTCTCCCTGTCTCTCTCTCTCTCTGTCTCTCCCTGTCTCTCTCTCTCTCTCTACCGTGTTCAAATCGCTGACAATGTTTGCTACTTTAGCTTGACTTCTTTATTTTTTTGTATTGTATTGTTTTTAGTAGTGTAGTGTAGTGTATACCATACTGGTGGATAATTAAGTGTTCTAGAGAGTAATGTTACCTACCCCTTATGAAGTCAGATGAACAGACATAATGATACAAGACAGGAAGAAGGCCGGAAGTTTCATTCCCCAAGTTTGACAGCCAATCCATGCTCATTTTTAATTTTCTAATAGTTTTTGCTAACGAGGACAATAAATAGAGTCTGTCTATAACACATACTGAACGCACGGAACAGAACCCACAGCAGCAAGAGAGTTGTCTCGGCAAAAGTCTTCTCTCCTCCTGTACAAGCACCCTGACAAATGCTGTAGTATGCCAAAGACCCTCCAGGGGTCCGAAGAGCTTGTCCCTCATCGGCAGGTCAGTAGGCCAGATATTGGCCCTCAGGTTTTGGTGTGTTGGACAGGTCTGGAGGTAGTGTTCCACTATCATGGGAGAAGTGCCACAGTGGCACGACACAGAATCACCAATGTAGAACTTGATTGTGATATTTGAATCTACAGTGTCCATTCCTCAGCCTCACAATGGTTACTTGGTCTTCTCTGGGCAGGAGGTAGTAGTCATCCTTACTGTTGGAATTAGGGTGCTGCTGAAGCCATATTCTCTTTTGCTTTTCCTTCATGCTTTTCCTTCACTTTTGTCTTTGCTTCTTCATAGTCTCTTCTTGCTCCTCTTGAGGCATCTTGAATTTGGCAGCTTGTATCAGGACTTTGGTGTCTCGCCTGCTTTCAATGCTCTCAAGACCAGTCAGTGTCCATGGCCTGAATGGGAGTAGACCTGAGGGCACCAGTGATGATTCGTGATGCCTGGTTCTGAATTCGGGCAACTTTGTCAAAGTTGGATTTTGATGCGGCTGCCCATGCACGTACTCCATACTCAAGGACGTCTTAAAAGTCCAAGGTACAGTTTCCTCTGAATGTTGTGATCTGCTCCCCAAGAAGTTCCAGGCAATTTCTTTCCATCAGGGCTGTTCGCAGTCTGTCTCTTGCTGTACAAAATCCTAAGCAATATTCATGTATTCATTAACAAAAATGAACCACAGTAACCAAACATGGTTATCAATTTCAGTAGAGAAAATACATAACTCCAGTCATTTTGAAATTTCAAAGTTTTTCTAAAAAAAAAAAATCTGTAGATAAAGATCAATGAGAAAAATACGCTTGTGAGACCCACGAAGCAGAGTAAAGGAGAACTCCTGAAAGAGTCATTATTTTCGACACTGCACTGAAGGTTCCAGGCTGCTGGCCTTGGGCAAAGTGAAGCTGGCGGAGCTCAGCATTCTTCAGACCATGCACTGTGATAGGGATGGCCAGAACCAGCTCTGCCAGATCCAACGTTGTCAAGACACACCACATGAACACTTCACTGCAGAACTCCAAAGACTCCTCGGGGAGTTTAGGAAGACAAGGAGTGAGAACTTCTTTTATTCATTCTCGGCTAAAGTTCCTAGGTTCACCCGATAGTGAGAATTTTGCGTATGCGAACGTTTTTGCCCACAGTTAAGGTAGCCGCATTCCGACTTCATAGTTCTTCTTCTTATTTCGTTCGCTTTTACACCGTCAGATGTGTCTGATAAAAATAATGGCATGTCTTTTCCAAGCTCTTCTCGTGGGCCTTACATGAAATTAAATCAAATCAGCAGTACCGAGCGAACGTTTCGATCAAGCCGAACGCGCACTGAAAGCACACTCAAAGTGAGTTGAAGAAGAATAAATGAATGGCTGGATGACTTACCTGTGACAATTAGACCACACAGACTGCATCCCCCGGGTTGGGGAGAGCAACGGGGAAACCAACAAAGAAAGAAAGAATAAAGGGTGGGGAGAGGAAGGGCTCTTGACTTTTTACAAACTACTCTGCTTGATAGGAGTGACAATGAGAGAGAGACGGACAGAGACAGAAGACAAGACAGAGAGACAGAGAGTGAGTGAGGGTGTGTGTGTGTATGTTGTGTGCATGCGTGTGTGCGTGCTTACTGAAGGTAACAAACCGTTTATCAGATGGGCCCATTCTTCTGCCTTTCTTTCAGAAAGACTGCAAAGATAACAATTCTTTCTTATGCCGAAGTCGGATTGCGCTGGGCCTGACTTGTCAGGCGCTTAACGGCATCGCGACGCATTCTTTGCCCATAATTATAACAGACAACAATTACAGTTGCTGTCTTAGCATTCGAAGAAGAAGAAGATGGGATTCAATTCGTGAGTCGGAAAAAGAGTTTTGCAAGTGAGTGTGCGAAAATGGAAAGTGGAAATCTCCGCTTTTTATTTCTTGTAAAAAAAAAAAAAGTGCCAGCGCAAGAAAGGTCACACACCCATCGCTCCCCACCCTCCCAAAAAAACCAAAAAGAAGAAAGAGAAGAAGAGAGAGAGAGAGAGAGAGAGAGAGAGAGAGAGAGAGAGAGAGAGAGAGAGAGAGAAAACGGGGAAAAAAACACAGACAGAAAAAAGAACGAAAGAGAAAACACAGCCTGCTACAACCCCCCCCCCCCCCCCCAAAAAAAAAAAAAAAAAAAAAAAATACAAGAAAAGAAAGCCAGAAAAGAAGTAGGAAAAGACTTTACGAGTTAGTAGAAAAACTCACCAAAACCCAAAAATGTTCTAAAAAAAAACCCAACTCAAAGCAATAGAAACAAAACAAAACAAAACAAAAGTGACAGCAAACTATCAAGGTGCTATCACCAAACCAGAAGAGGCTGAATGGAACACTACAGATGAAATGCCGTCATGATGGACTCATTATAAAAGTGTGTTAACTCTGACTCAATCTTTCTTTCCATTCTGCCAAATTGACACTGACACTACTTAAGTTATACAGTTCGTGGGAACACACACACACACACACACACACGTTGAATTCAGAAGGAAAAAAAATAAACACGAAAATTCAAACCCACAACTTATGGATTCTCGAGCTGGAAGTCAAACCGTAGTATATAATATCACCACACACAAAAATAAACCTCTTTCCTACGCCCACCCCCCTCCCCTACCCCCAACCCCCTCTTCCCCCACCGCCCCATCTGAAATCTATCCTTTCGGACAAGGGGGGCAAAGAAATGAAATTGGAACTCCCAACTCCCTCGAACCATCAGCGATATTGGAAAGGGAATGTTGAGCAGGGTTAGTTATAGGGGATATAGTAGCAGTAGTAGTAGTAGTATAGAGAGAGAGGCTTATTATGTGCACGAAGTGGGGCAGGCAGGCAGGCACACTTAGACAACAAGCACCCGCTTGACTTTCTCTCTTTCTTTCTTTCTTTTTGGTGGTTTTTTTTTTTTGTGTGTAAGCGCCACCACACACCCTGTGACCTCCCTAATCTCTGTACTCATCTCCTCCTTGTGCTGCATTCTCACATAGGGGTACTACTAGGGTACTACGACATGTGCTAAGGCTTAAATTCATTTTAGTTCATTACTTCTTTTCCCCCCGTGTTTTATTTTATAGTGTAGTGTAGTGTAGTGTAGTGTAGTGTAGTGTTACAGAGGGTGAAATTCTTCACTGCCAGCATTTGAAGATAGAATGTTTATTTGTTGATTATTCGAGATTTTTTGTTGTTGTTCAGGAGTTGAGATATAGATCTAAGATACGGGAAGGTGTGTGTGTGTGTGTGTGTGTGTGTTGTTAAGGTTTAATGCCTTTATTATTATTATTATTATTATTATTATTATTGTTATTATTATTATTATTATTTCACTGTGTGTGTATGTGTGTGCGCGCGTTTAATTTGCAACTTGTCATGTTCAGTTATTTAGCTGACCAGTTTATTTCTTATGACTTGTTAAAATCCCAGCAGTAACTAGCATTAAAATAAACATACATCTTTCCCTTATTAAAAACAGTATTCCACAGTTTTGTACCACACTATTATGTAACACTCTTCTTTCATTTTGTTTTGCTGAACTTTTTGTTAATTCTTAAAATATTAAACACGACAAAACACAGGACTTTTGGCGCTAGTTTTCACACGATCAGTGTGTGTGTGTGTGTGTGTGTGTACGCGCTCATGTACGGGCACAAACGACTTTAAAATCACCAGTGACTCCCATTGTAAGCCAGCCGTGTGTGTGTGTGTGTGTGTGTGTGTGTACATATACGTCAATCAAAGTGCCTTGCCCTCATTTGCTTATGTCACGTGACGAGGTGGCCACGTGCCAGTGCTAAGCCCCGCCCCCTGTCCATCTGTGACCCTGCTTTATGCTGTGACAGAGGTGGATTACTTCTACCTCCTGGTATAGTATTGATTTGCTCTATAGCTCTCTGTCTGTTGTCCGTCCGTCCGTCCGTCTGTATGTCTGTCTCTCTGTTACTCTGTCTTGGTTGTTTTTTCTGTTTCTCTGTGTTCGTATTTGTTTGCTTGTCTCTTTACATACATGTAGAATGTCTGTGTGCGTGCGCACGCGTGTATGTGTTGTGTGTGTGTGTGTGTGTGTGTGTGTGTGCAGGCGCGCTAGTGATAGATATTTTCCTGTTTTTAAAAGAAAATAGTGTATGGCTTGCAACCCGCCTGAATTTCTCTGGTTTTTGTGTGTGTGGAGATAATAGTCTTCGTATTCGTAACCATCGCATTGTATCCTATCATTGTGTATTGTATTGTCTTGTATAAGTATGCACAGAAGAACGCCAAGTCAGATCACAATGTATTGTCATGTCATTTCAAAAATACCAAGTGTCAGGATTGACATCGAAACATAGTGTGAAACGAACGAACAAACAAACAGACAACCAAACAAACACCTATATCACTATACCTGACTTCAGCACTAAATTTGAACGTAAATCTGCCTCTAACTTGACATGACTTCCCGGGGACTTTAACTCCCGGAGGAGTCGTTGGCTCACTGCTCTGCTCTGCACTGCACTGTATTAATGTTTCCAAGCAATATGCCGTGGGCGGGACGGGATAGCTCAGTGGTCAGAGCACTCGCTTTCCCCCAGCCAAGGTTAAGCAGCATCGAGCGTGGTTACCACTTAGATGGGTGACCGTTTGTGCGCCTTGGCTTTGGTAAAGCCCCCCAGTTCACTCAGCTGTAAATAGGTAACTGGCTCTTTAGGGTCAGGTAAGGTAAAGCAGCGAGGGAGAGGAGATGGGCGCCGCCCTCGGTATGTTGGCCCCCTAGAGAAGGTGAGGTCTTTGACGCCTGGCTCCCCTACGACCACATAGGTTGTGGGACACCTTATGCCGTGGGCAAGCTGAATCTGGACTGAGCCGGTCCCTGTCTGGGTCATAGTACTTCATCGGCTTAATTCTTTTTATATTTATATAATATATATATATAATATATATATATATATATATATATATATATATATATATATATATATATATATATATATATATATATGTGTGTGTGTGTGTGTGTGTGTGTGTGTGTGTGTGTGTGTGTGCGCGTGCGCAAACGCGTGGGCATAAGTGCCTCCCCTCTCTCTCTCTCTCCTCTCTCTCTCTCTCTCTCTCTCTCCTCTCTCTGTGCAGCTACTTGAACTTAAGTCCTCAGGAATGAAAAATAAGTCAGGAAAAAAAAGGAAAATGGAAACGGAGGTCAAAAGACAGATAGGTTGGTACAGAGACAGGGAAAAATAATGAATTATAATAGCAATTCCCCTCAAAACATCATCAATACCAACAAAAACATCACCAACGCCACCAGCAAACAACACCCCCAACATCACACACACACACACACACACACACACACACACACACACACACACACACACACACAACACACACACACACACACACACACACACATAGGCACGCAGCCAGAGAGAGAGATACAGACAGACAGAGACAAGAGACAAAGACAGACAGACATACAGACAAGGAGACAGAGGCAGCAGAGACAGAGACGGACAAGAAGAGACAAAGAGAGACAGAGAGACAGAGACGGAGAAAAAGAGACAAAGAACGACTGCGACATAGACAAAGACAGAGACAGAGACGGAGAAAAAGAGACAAAGAGAGAGACAGAGACGGACAAAGACAAAGAACGACAGAGACAGAGAGAGAGAGAGAGAGAGAGAGAGAGAGAGAGAGAGAGAGAGAGAGAGAGAGAGAGAGAGAGAAACTGAGACAGATAGAGAGAGAGAGACAGAGACAAAGAGGCAGAGACAGACAGAGACAAGACAGAGAGAGCAGTGTTAGTTACGCGAGGGAAAGTCATCCTATATTATAACTACAGCAGTCCCGAACTCATTAAAGCAGCCTCCCTCCCTCCCTCCCTCCCTCGCTCCCTCCCTCCCTCCAGCCAGGCAGGCAGGCAGGCAGTCAGTGATCAGACTACACACCTAATATGCAGAAGGAACAACAGCTTGGAGGACTACACCTATCATCACCATCGTCATCATCATGCAGATTCTGCTAGGCCTAGCTAGCTCCTTTCGCTGCTCTGCTGGTGTTTCTGCCCTGCCTCACTTATACACACCCCTCACCCCCCACCCCACCCCCACCCCCCCTACTCCTCTTTCGTGGTTCGTGTTTTTATCCCCCCCTCCTCTTCGCCTCCTCCCCCCCTCCTCCCCTTCCCTCTTCTCCTTTGGTTTATATCACTTTGAGATACTCCCGATCCCAGCTCGGAACCTTCCGGGTTTGAGGTTTTAAGTGATACATCTGTGTGTGTGTGTGTGTGTGTGTGTGTGTGTGTGTGTGTGTGTGTGTGTCTCTCTCTCTCTCTCTCTCTCTCTCTCTCTCTCTCTGACTCTCTGTCTCTGTTTCTCTCAATGAAAGGAGCCAGTTCTCTCCCTCCCTCTCCCTCTCTCTCTCTCTCTCTCTCTCTGTCTGTCTGTCTCTGTCTCTGTCTGTCTCTCTCTCTGTGTTTGTCTCTGTCTCTGTCTCTCTGTTTGTCTGTCTGTCTGTTCTCTCTCTCTCTCTCTCTCTCCTCTCTCTCTCTCTCTCTCTCTCTCTCTCTCTCTCTCTCTCTCTCTCTCTCTCCCCTCTCCCTCCCTCCCTCTTTGCAGGGAAGTTGATTAAGCACTTTAAGCTCTGAAATAGAGATTGTTAGTTAGGTTTGATATCTCCAACCTCATTCAGATACTAGGCGCGTGTTGTTTGTTGATCCGGCTAAACCTTGATACTTCCTTCACAATGGATAGGAAGTGAGGGAGGGAGGGACAGCGAGACGGAGAGGTAGGGTTCCAGCAACAGGATATTGCACCCAGCAACATTTCACTTTGTTGGAGGTGGAGGAGTAGGTGTGTGTATCTCTCCTTTTTTGTGTGCCTTTTTAGTTTATATTTTATTCTTTTATATCGAGGTCAATGATAATAATGTATGGAATTTATATAGCGCTGAATCTTATAAAGCAACAAATCAAAGCGCTCAGATGACTTAAAAAAAAAAAAATCGAGGATAATGGAATAAGCACGTGTGTGCTATCTTTTTTACATCTAGTCCCCGTGTGTATGTGGTTTTGTAAATTCTGTCATCGGTTCCCACCGGCACACAATGGCCTACTCTTACGAAAAGCGGAACAGGAATTAACGTGTGTGCAAGTTGTTCTGCGTGCGTTCGCACACGGGGCCTCGGTTTATAGTCTCATCCGAAGGACTTTTGCAGAGAGAGGAGTCTTGCACTGATATTAACTCCAGGGGGAAATATCCCCTTGAACGGGGTGTGTGTATCTGTGTGTGTGTGTGTGTGTGTGTGTGTGTGTGTGTGTGAGTGTGTTTGTGTGTGAGGGGGGAGGGGAGAGAAGCTGAGATGCAGGGCTTGGAGAGAGGGATAGGGAGTGTTTCTTTCTTCTTACCCCCTCCCCCCCCCCCCCACCCCCCCCCCCCCCCCCCCCATCCACCTCCTCAAAATCGTAAATCATGAGATGAGAATGTTGGTTTCAGAGAACCTCCTGTTGATGTTGGGTTTTTGTTTTTGAAAATTTGTGTGTGTTGTCAAATTGTATCTGGAAAATCTGTCATCTACTCTACTGCTGGAAATGTGGTAAGCACACAACCTGGTCAACTTCCGTTCTGAGAAACACAGCTTTCTGAAGTGTGTGTGTGTGTGTGTGTGTGTGTGTGTGTGGGCGCGTGCGCGTTCGTGCATGCATGCTTGCGTGTGTGTGTATGCATGTATGTATATATGTATGTGTGTTTGTATGATGTATGTATGTATGTATGTATTATGTATGAATGTATGTATATATGTGTGTGTGAGTGTTTGTATGTGTGTGTATGCGCGTGTATGTGCGTGCGTGTGATTGTGCGTGCGTGCGTTCAGATTCCTATCATTTCCAAAGAGGTCTCACTGCAATAAAAGACACTCTCCATACATACAGGTTTCTGAACTTCTGGCCGGACAGAAACCCAGCTAGTTGCATACAATACACTACAGATGTCGTGTGATCCCAGCATCCCGTGCACTGAAGAGGAGGCCTTGTGTTGGTGCAGGGTCTTCTGCTTCCTGGGTAGGTACCAGAATCGCTGGGTAACTATAGCAATGCTCTTTGTTTATCACCAAACTACAAAAGAAAACAGGTTTTGGTCCTCCGCAAAAGCTCCGGGCTTCGTTCTTCGATGGTCAGATTTTTGCGTATGAGACCGGCCGTTTTTTGCCCACAACTAAGGTAGCCGCATTCCGACTTTGTCTGAGCACAACACTAGTGTGTAAAAGGTAAAGGTAGGTAAAGGAGTCCCATAACCTATAAGGTCGTAGGGGAGCGAGGCGTCAGAGACCTCACTTCTCTAGGGCCAGCATATTGAGGGCGGCGCCCATCTCCTCTCCCTCGCTGCTTTACCTTCCCTGACCCTAAAGAGGGCAGGTACCCATTTACAGCTGGGTGAACTGGGGGAACTGTACTGAAGCCAAGGCGCGCAAACGGTCACCCATCCAACTGGTAACCACGCTCGACGCTGCTTAACTTGGCTGGGGGAAAGCGAGTGCTCCGACCACTGAGCTATCCCGTCCTAGGACTCATTTATTTGGTATCATGTGTGTGTGTGTGTGAGTGAAGTTTGCTTGCCTATTATGGCTACTTCGACAAAGTTTTTTTTTATAGTTGATTCGTCTTCTCTTTGTTGCTGTTATTGTTGTTGTTGTTGCTATCGTTTCAATGAACCCCTGCTTTACTCAGATTTGATGAACTTGACATTAAAAACATGATCTAAAGAAAAACCATCATCATCATCATCGTCGTCGTCGTCGTCGTCGTCATCATCATCATCATCATCATCATCATCATCATCATCATCATCATCATCATCATCATCTCTCTCAAATGCTCCACTTTGTAAAAAAAATCATCATCATCATCATCGTCATCATCATCATCATCATCTCTCTCTCTCTCTCTCTCTCTCTCTCTCTCTCTCTCTCTCTCTCTCTCTCTCTCTCTCTCTCTCTCTCTCTCTCAAATGCTTCACTTTGTAAAAAAAACAAAAAACAAACAAACAAAGATCTATCTAAAAAGACCAACCACCATATCAGAGCTCTGGTTTTGCACCTGATCCCGAGCCAATGGCCAATTAACTACCCTTTGATAGCCTCTCCCCCTGTCCCTCCCTCCCTCCCTCCCTGGGCCAAAGAAGCCACACGACACGGGGCCGGAGGACAGCACACAAAGGGTGTTAACGCCGCTACGTCAAGAGGGCCCGGGGGCCCGCCCCTCCACTGACACCCCTCAGCAGACCATTCCCTTTGCAAGGAAACGATGCAACAATTTCCTCCCCGAAAATAATGCGGGTAGGGTACAGCAGACAGGGGGCAGCCAGGGAGATCATAATAACTTGTGTTCCCTGAGCTGAGGATGTATAACACCCCTGAGTGGTGGGGTGGGGTGGGGTGGGGAAGAGAAAAGCTAGAAATGGGGCCCGGGGATGGCGACGTTTTGGGTAGTTAGTGTGCAGGGAGGGTAGGGTGGGATGGGGTGGGGTGGGGTGCAGTGTGGCAGTGCAGTGAGGACGAGTCGCCAAGTGGGCGGTTTCTCTGATGCTGCTTTTTTTTTACAGCAGTTTTACGTCTGTTTTCACACTTTGCTGGGCTCTGATGCCCGCACCATGCAGGTGCATGCAATTATTTTATCACATTGGCACACACAGCCAGACAGAGACAGACAGACACACACACAGCCAGACAGAGACACACAGACACCACAGACAGACAGAGAGGCAGAGACAGATACAGAGAGACGAGGCAGACAGAGAGATTGCAAGAGGAACAGGAGCAGAAGAGCCATTTACAAAACTTTTAGCGCACCAGCAAGGCAGTTTATTTTTTTCTTTACTGAAACCTGCAGGCAATAAATATTTCAATACATCCAGTTGGTTTAAGGAAGTAGTCATTTTTGGAGAAAAGAGAACACCATAGTCCCACAACATAACACACGATCTGAGCAACAACAGGCTTGGAGCTGACTGATAATATAGCCTAGTGCTCGTTCAACACACTGGAGGACCCTGGGCTCTGTTTTCCATGTTGACTCCCAGGGCTTGCACCCTACATACACAGACTGTCACATACAGAGTTGTTTGGTACACCTGACAAAACGCTTTCCCCTTAGACGCTTTATCGTCCTTTTCTAGCTCTGTTGCTGTGACCATCATCATGACTTGTTCTAGAACTGTCTCTGATGATTAGTTTTTGCTTCCTTGTTTGTTCGTTTTTGGTTTTAGTTAGTCCCTTCATCTTCTGTGACCTGACCTGACCTGACTGTCCTGCTGTTCCCGAGCCCATCATTGTAATCTCTCCATCCCAGCCATGGTCAGGCTTGTCATGTCCTATCCTCAGCAACGCCACAGGTCTGCATGCAGCTTACCAATGTCAAGCCACCACAGGGCTACCAGCCAGAAGGGCCCTGCAATGCTGTGAGGTTGTACTTTGGTGGTGTGCAGTGGCGCTTGTTCTGAGGCAGAACACCATCTACGTCGCCCCCTGCTGACGACAAAAGTAGCTTGGTTGCAGAGCCAGACTTCATGAGATGACCAGTTGGGAGGATGACAACCACAACCTCCCTTCAATGATTTTCTGCCGTGAATGTTTAACCTATAAGGCTTTGATCATTCTAAACTTGCCACCGGTACAGAAGTGTATGGAAAACCCAAACTGAGGTCATGATAAGACCGCAGCAGCCGAGGCCACCAAATCAGAGACATTTTTTTTGGTACTGCATGATGATCAAAGGGGATGTGTGTTGAAATGATGCTGATATGGAAGCGCATGTGCTTTGAGGCTGCTTGACCGGGCTCTGCTTTACACTTTGTATCATAATGATTGTATCCTGCCGTCAACTGGAGATACAGACACCTGCAGTATTGGCTAGGTATTTTGATGTACACTACCAAAATCGTATCTGTAAAGTGGATGAAGGTCGACTGTATGATCCCAGTCTTCCCAATGAGCCTATAGCAGACTTAATTGGGTCATCTTCACCTTCACATATTTCTTAGTCCCATGGACTGTGGGGGCACCAATGAAGATTTTTAAACCAGCTTCCTCCAGTCCACTCTCTGATGTTATCTGCCCATCCTTTTCTCTGTCGGCCTCTTTGTCTCCCTCCTTGTACTGTTCCCTGTAGGACAGTCTTGACCAGTCCAGATGTTCGTGTGACGTTCCCTAGGCCTACCACTTTAGTTCGCGTTTGTTCACAGATGGTCGGTGGCGTTTAGAGAAGTCAGGTAGAAGGGGATAAGCTGCTACTCGCACAAGACAAGTGGAAAGAAGAGTATAAGACCAAAAATGATGTGAGTCTTTTTAGCTATTGTTAAGGATATTGTGAATCGGTGGTCTAGAGGTAACGCGCCTGCCTAAAAAGCAAAAAGTCCGGGTCGGAAGTGTACGGTGGTTCAAATACCGTTTGGACCGAAACTTCCCCCCATCCATTGGACCATAAGTAATGGTCTGGGTGCTAGTCTTTCGGATGAAACGGTAAACCGAGGTTCCGTGTGTTACACATAACTTTTTGGCGCATGTAAAAGAGCCCACGGCAACAAGAGAGTTGTCTCTGGCAAAATTATGTAGGAAAAAGCCACTCTGATAGGGAAAAAAATACAGTTGCAGATAGAAAAATAAAAAAATAAATAATGGGTGGCGCTGCTCTTGTGGCGACGCGCTCTCCCCAGGAAGAGCGGCCCAAATTTCACGCAGAGAAATCTACCGTGACTTAAAGTGCTATAGACAATAAAATAAATCAATCATTTTGTTTGTACGATAAATCAATGAACTTTTAAAATAAATGCGAGCGTTAAGGCTAGTATCAATACTTAAAGCTGCACTGGGCTTTATCACAGTTCTTGATTAAACCATTGACGCTGGGGGCAACAGCAAAGTGAGAGGCTGTATGACCAATGGCTTTCCCACTCATGGAATTCCACTTCACAGCTTAGTCTTTAGTGATCGACTATGACTCTCTGACTAGGAGGCTTGACTCGCACAGTCCTTATGTGCTGCAGCCCTAGGGGCTGGTTGGCCTTTGGAGAATATCTCCAACGCTGACTGTCCTTATGCCCACTTGGCCGAGAGAGTGGGGATGTATTGTGGGCAAGGCATCTCCACTATAAACAAATTTTTGCCCAGTTTCCAAAACAGCAGCTGCCTCCTCTGCTGTTTTGGAGGTCATCGTCGGACACGACGGACAAACATACATAAGCAGACATCGTTCAGACGAGCAATGAAGCCAGACGTCCGTCATTGCTTGTTAGCACAACGTTTCCCTCTGACTCGGTGACTGAGTTCGATACAAGGCTCTCGGCTCGCTGCTGCTGTAGGTGATGCCTTCCCTGTATTGATAGTATGATTACGTGGCTTTTTCATCAGTGAACACAATTACACTAGATTTAATAGTCCATGCAATCGTCAGTGATCATCGTCACTGTTAGCAAACAGCTCTGAAGAGACCGTGACAAATTGTGCAGAAGAAGAAGAAAAGAGAAGAAACGAAAAAGAAGAAAGAAGAGAAGAAAGAAAGAAAGAACGAAAGAAACAAGAAAAAAGAAGGGGGAGGAGGAGGAGAAATGATAAGAACGAGAGGGGAAAAAACCCAGAAACCCGCTAAAATTTATTCAATCAGAAGGGAAAAAAAGAGTTTGCGAAATGGTGCAAACTAGCATTCAGCACACAGACAGACAGACAGATAGATAGATAGATAGATGGATAGATAGATGGATAGATAGATAGATAGATGGATAGATGGATAGATGGATACTGTATTTCCCCTTGACGACTTCTCTTTGTAACTGACCTGCCAGCCCCTGTGTGCTGTGCCGTCTACAGAGTCAGCCATGCACAACGCGCTAAATGGCAGGTTCCTGTTCGCGGCTTCCTGTGACGTTTGCACGTGCACATGCAGGCTGTTTTTACAGGTCAATTGGTAGCTTTACCTTCCCCCCTCATATCCCACACCTTCTTTTTTCTCTTAACCCCTACCCTCCCTTCCCCCAACCACCCTTACGCCTACCCCATTCCCACCCTGTAAACGGCTCCCCTCGTTGTTTATCAAAACCGTTATGAAGAAAGAACTACAAGGTTTCTCTAATTACTTCTAACACCCGCATCTTGCTTAAGTAGATTTTTTTTCCGTTTCGGTGCCTCAAATTTTCAGGTGATTAAAAATTGGCCTCCCTGCCTACACCCCCTCGCTTCCCCCAACCCTCCAGCTCCCTTTAACCGCACCGCCACCACCGCCCCTCCTTAGTATTCTCCACTTAATCCCCCGGGTAATGTGTGTGTTGTGATAGGATTTATGGCTGTGTGCTGAGTGTCTGCATAAAGCTGATCCAGACAATAACTTCTTTTGATTTGAGATAATAATGCATTTAAAATGCCCGTTGTGTCTGTGAATATAGTATACTTTACAGTGTGCAGGAAAAAGATGTGGTGTGATGAGTGTAGAGAGAGAGAGAGAGAGAGAGAGGAGAGAGAGAGAGTATGCGCGTGCGAGCGCTTGCTTGCTTTACACAGCTTGAAAGAAGGCAGAACATCACAGGAAAGATTGAGCTTACAAGAAGCACAAACAATAATTATACCTGCAGGCACTTATGAACGCACCTTTCCTTACACCACGTAATCCTAGATGTGTAGTTTACCCAACTTTACTCCTATCTTTTTTTTTAAACTCTCATTCTCATTTTCATTCTCTGTTGCGCTCTATTTTTCACAGCCAGGATTCTCGAAAAGTCTAGCACCCTCCCCTCCTCCCCCCCTCCCTATTCCCCTACCCCATCCCACCACAACCACCAATGCCCCACCACAAGAAAAATCCAGTTAGACAAAGAAAAAAAAGCTGGGACGGACGTTCTGGGGTTGGTTTCTGGTGACTGTGTCTATGTGACTGAAGTAGCTTTAGTTTCATTTTCGCGACTATCTACCAACTTTTAAACTGTTTAGTTGGCGCCAGGTGAGAGAGAGAGAGAGAGGAGAGAGAGAGAGAGAGAGAGAGAGAGAGAGAGAGAGAGAGTGTGTTGTGTGTGTGTGTGTGTGTGTATGGTTTGGGGCTGCTGAATACCCTGTCTGTCTTTTTGTCTGTCTGTGCCTTTCTGTCTGTGTCAGTCTCTGTCTGCCTGAGTCTCTGTCTGTCTGTTTGTCTGGTCTGGTCTGTCTGTCTGTCTCTCTGTCTCTCTCTGTCTGTTTGTCTGTCTCTCTCTGTCTGTCTGTCTGTCTCTCTGTCTCTCTCTCTGTGTCTGTCTGTCTGTCTGTCTCTCTCTGTTTCTGTCTCTCTGTCTCTCTGTCTGTCTCTCACTCTGTCTCTCTCTCTGTGTCTGCCTGTCTCTGTCTCTCTGTGTCAAAATTCCCAATTTCCCGAGCACCCCTGGTTTGTTTACAGACAGGCTGGCTGTCATCACAAGAAAGCATGGCAGTGGAGTATCAATATCTGACCTATCTCAATGATCCTCAGCCCATCTTCACTGTCCAAATTCCTTTTGTGAAGAGTTTCTTGAGGGCTACTAGAACCAGATAGGTCGGAGCACTCGCTTTCCCCCAGCCAAGGTTAAGCAGCGTCGAGTGTGGTTACCACTTGGATGGGTGACCGTTTGCGCGCCTTGGCTTCAGTACAGTTCCCCCAGTTCACCCAGCTTCAAATGGGTACCTGCCCTCTTTAGGGTCAGGGAAGGTAAAGCAGCGAGGGAGAGGAGATGGGCGCCGCCCTCAATATGCTGGTCCCTAGAGAAGTGAGGTCTCTGACGCCTCGCTTCCCTACGACCTTATAGGTTATAGGACACCTTTACCGTTACCTTCCTTTAATCAGTCAGTGTACAGGCAAAGAATGCAGAGGCTACAACTAAAACTTTTAAAGATTTTTTGGTTTACTTTACTTTTGTTCTGTTCTTTAACAATAATGTCTCGACAGCGTTGGAATTCAGCAGTTGTGATAGCATTCTCCAAAGGTGCACTGCATGAATGAACGTTAATGATATCCAGTGACTCTTCGGGAAGATGCGGGAAGCAAAAGAATGCCGAGAAGAAGAATGTAAAGAAGAATGCCAAGAAGAAGAATGTAAAGAAGAATGCCAAGAAGAAGAATGTAAAGAAGAATGCCAAGAAGAAGAATGTAAAGAAGAATGCCGAGAAGAAGAATGTAAAGAAGAATGCGAAGAAGAAGAATGTAAAGAAGAATGCGAAGAAGAAGAATGTAAAGAAGAATGCGAAGAAGAAGAATGTAAAGAAGGATGCGAAGAAGAAGAATGTAAAGAAGGATGCGAAGAAGAAGAATGTAAAGAAGGATGCTAAGAAGAAAAATGTAAAGAAGGATGCCAAGAAGAAAAATGTAAAGAAGAATGCGAAGAAGAATGTAAAGAAGGATGCGAAGAAGAAGAATGTAAAGAAGGATGCGAAGAAGAAGAATGTAAAGAAGAATGCCAAGAAGAAGAGTGTAAAGAAGGATGCGAAGAAGAAGAATGTAAAGAAGAATGCCAAGAAGAAGAGTGTAAGAGATGCGAGAAAATAGTAAGAGAATGCCAAGAAGAAGAGTGTAAAGAAGATGCGAAGAAGAAATATGTAAAGAAGAAAGCCAAGAAGAAGAATGTAAAGAAGGATGCGAAGAAGAAGAATGTAGAGAAAAATGGGAAGAAGAAGAATGTAAAGAAGGATGCGAAGAAGAAGAATGTAGAGAAAAGAAGAATGCAAAGAAGACGAATGTAAAGAAGAATGCGAAGAGAAGAATGTAAAGAAGAATGTAAAGAATAATGCAAAGTAGAGGAGTGCAAAGAATTATGCAAAGAAGAATAAGAATGGAAACAAAATAATGGAAAGAAAGACAAGAGGAAGAAAAAAGCAAAGAAGAATGCAAAGAAGAAAACGGATTTCGAAGATTTGCGAAGAAGAAAGATAGAAAGAAAGAAAGAAGAAAGAGGAAGAGGAAGAGGAGGAGGAGGAGAGAAGAGAAGAGAAGAGAGAGAGAGAGAGAGAGAGAGAGAGAGAGAGAGAGAGAGAGAGAGAGAGAAGACAGACAGACAGACAGACAGACATAGAGACAGACAGACACAGAGACGACAGACAACAGACAGACGAGAGAAGAGAGAGAGAGAGAGAGAGAGAGAGAGAAGAGAGAGAGAGAGAGAGAGAGAGAGAGACAGACAGACAGACAGACAGACAGACAGATAGCCAGCCATCCAGCCAGCCAGCCAAAGTACAATATAGGGCCAAAGTAACTGGGAATTAATTCAGCCTTGAAATCAAGTATGCTCTTTCATTCATTGTATGTTTGCTCAGGAGCCTGATTTTTGCTTGAGAGAGACTCGAAACGTTTTTGAACTTGAAATCCCGCTTTTAAAACTGTCTCTTCCTCTCAGATGACATATTTCAGATACAAATACTAAGTAACGCGTAATGCCACTTGTAAGGAAAACTGGCCACCCACACAGTTACCTTCTTCAATTTCGGAAAGGACAATAGTAAAAAGACATTCACTGCCCAGAGTGTTAATCCCGCGCCGAATAATGACACCTCTGTCGGCTGCGCATGTCAGGATGCTACTTGATTTAGATGTTTTATGCTCATGTTTTACCCAGCGGACTTTGTCCAAACCATTTTTTTTTCTCTCTCTCAGTTTCAGCCACACATAGGAACAAGAAAGAAAAAAACAGAAGAAAAAAAGGAGTGGGGTGAGAAGGGGCGGGAAAGACAGGGAAAAGCAAACAAAAAACAACAACAAAAACTCTAGGGGAAAGTGTAAGGAGGAAAAGAAGAAAAAAAACCCAAACCGAACCAAACTAAAACAAAACAAGACTAAACAAGATGCGATAGAAAGGGAAGGTTCAATCCTGCGTTGTGATGATGATGATGATGATGATGTTAATAATAATAATAATAATAACAACACTAATAATAATAATAATGGTAATCATAATAATATATGGAACTTATAGAGCATTATATCTTCTGAAAAACAAAATAAATCAGAGTCTGATGTAACTTTTTTCATAGTTTTGGTTTCAAGAGTTAAACTATGGTGCACCCCCCAAAACAACAACAACAACAACAATAAAACAAACAAACAAAAAACAAAAAAAACAAGCAAAACCAAAACCAAACAAACCAACAACAAACAAACAAAAACATAAAAACAACCCTACAGGCTGATGAATACTAAGCTGCAGCAGATGACGAAAGAATAAAGGATTATTTCCTCCTTGTTGGTCTTTCTCTTCTTCTCTACTACTTTTTTGTCCATCACAATAATTATAAAAACTGGTCAACATTGTCAGGGTCCAGAAATTCTTCATCCTTCTTTCTTACAACGTTTGTTTAGTTGGGCCTTTTTTAAATTTTTAAAATTTTTTTGTTTTTGAGTATTCCCCCCCAAAACAATTGAAATGTTCTATGACGTGTGCTGCAACACGTTTGCCCAGATGGGATGAAGCAGCTCGTTGATCAGCAGCATAACCCCATCACTGTTGAAGCACGGGGCTTGTGTTCCCTATTCATTTTTTGTGATCATAAGATCAGACAGTCTTAAATGTCCAGATCTGTGCAGAGCACGAGGGGGTAGAATAGCCCAGTAGTGGGTTTGAGTTTCTGATACACGTGTCCGTTCAATGGGTCGCTCCGCCTTGCGTTAACATTGGTACCAGCAGCAGTGCAGGGCCCATGTGGATGGTGGCCCGACGGCGGCCTGACGTTGGTTGGTAAGCTCTCTGTGGACTTCTGACCCTGAGGATGCAATGTGACGAATCTGGGTATTGCTGGGGCGGAGATATTGGAATAAACGGCGTGGCGACAGCAGAAAAGGCACGCCACAGAGAATGAAGCAGCAAAAAACAAACAAACAAAAAACAACAACAAACAAGAAACAACAACAAAAACATTAATAGCAAAAGAATTGGTACTGATATCACTCCCCTGAATCCTTCTTTGGATGAGACTATATCAAAAACCTGTTTGCAAATGCCCCTTTAAAAGTTGGCCGGGGACATTAAAAGAATCTGCCAACCTATCGATTGAATACAGAGGAGATTCAAGCTCGCCACTCAGAGAAATCTGACATTCTGTCCACTGTGCACTTGTCACTGTGAAAAGAACACAAAAAACCCTAACAAACAATAGCAACGACGACAAAACAACAATATTGGCCAGTATAAAGCAAACCAAAACAAATACCAATCAAGCAACCCAACAAAAATCCATGTTCAATGAATTAGTGGACCCCAATCATTGAATCATTAATACAGTTTGGTTTAAATTCTAGTTGTTACCTATCTTTTAGTTTTATACTTCTTTTAATTCATTTTTTCTATTTATCTCAGATGTTAAGCAGTCCTGTATTACCATAATTATCACTACGACAAATTTTCCGTGTCTGAAATTTAAACTGCGGTCAGGAAAAGGTGAATTTTAAAGTTTAAAACCACCCAAAGCTCTCAAAAATTCTCCAACTTATCTAAATTCCTTCACATATTATTATTTATGTAAGTATTCTACATAGTTTTGAGACGAGACAAACGAGATGTTTCAGCTTATAATTATAATAATGCTGTACGTTATTTGTTGGGAGCATAGGGAACTCAAAAACCAGTCTGATCCGAACACCAACACACCAGGTAGAGTGAAGTTGATCGAAGAGAGACAGGTGAGGAGAGGTGACAATGTGGGGGTGGGTGGCAGGGAAAAGGGAGGACTGGTAGACAATCTAAGAGGCCGGGTGAGAACTGTAAGCCGATCCATGCGGGGGTAGGACCTGAGAGCTAGGGGCCCGGTCGCACCTCAGCCGACCTTACCATCCACCGTGTGATTACTTCATGTTTGGGAACAATCATAGTGTTAAGACCTTTACTGCGGCGAAGTTAATCCCGCACGAAATAGTCACACTTCCGCCTGTCGTGCCTGTCAGGTTTGTTTTAACTTTGCCTGGATCCAACCGTCTGGTTCATGCTGTTTATGGAGCAGACGACTTTTAGGGCAGGATTAAGACTGAAAGTTTATGTTGCCTAGTTCAGAAAAGTGTGCCTTGGGAGTCCTTTTCTGCTGTTATCATAGAAAAAAAAAATACTGTTAAAAATGGCGAGTATAAATTAAAGCCACAGAGCTTTGATGAAGGAAATGGTCTATGGGTGGAATGAGGCGCAACAAAAGAGAACTGAGGAAGAAAGACTGAAAACTGTAGGTGCAGACTTCTGACAAAAGCAACTGGAGAGTCAGCCATGTGACCATCTGCCCTTATTGACACCAAATGAAACTTCAGAGGTGACCACTTTTGCCAAAGTCATCCTCTGAACTTTGTTGGTTGACTGTGTGTTAGAATCCCAGTGGAGTTATTCCCTGTGAAACTCTAAAAAAGCAAGATCTCTCTCTCTCTCTCTCTCTCTCTCCATCTCTCTCTCTCTCTCTCTCTCTCTCTCTACTCTCTCCTCTCTCTCTCTCTCATTCACTCAGCGGCTTGGGACTCTAGTTCCTCCATCTGAAGTGACTGCTGGCTTTGTCAGGTCTGTACCTGGAAT
>CM054139.1:52488032-52535532 GCA_028751875.1 Rapana venosa | reverse complement strand
TGTTTTGTCTTTGATTATTGCAACATGTTGTTGAAAATGTGCGTCTAAATTCAATGAATTCTTCAAAACGGCTCATGAATATTATGAGTTGCTTATAATAGTTAGTGCTACATATTTTAAAAATCTGTTTCTACATGCTTTTAAAAATTTTTTCCCCAACTCCTTCATACCAGTAAACAGATCACAACTATATTACGATTAATATTAAGGGTTTCATAGATTTTATGTTTATTTTTTAAAGAGAGATATTAAGTATTAAAACAGAGAAATGTTACACCCACTTTGGGGAAAGTTCACAAGCGGGAGAAGAAAATCTGTAGCATTTGAAAGAGACTACTGACAAAAATCAATATGTTTTAGTTCTGAACAAAAAAATTAATATTTTTTTAAAAAGTAAGACATTTCTTTATATCTCAAACTCGAAAAGCGACATACGTAGTATCTTTCACTACAAATGTGACAAACATGTATGATTTATTTTTTTAAAAAGTGACCCTTTTTTTTCGAGAAGAAAATTATATTTTAAGCTGTGAGAAAGTAACGCAGGGTCTACGTACGATCATGTCTTATCTCTTCACTTCTGTGGTGAAGGCAAGGAGTGTATTATGCCTGTATCAGTGGTGCAGGTTTGTTTATTTTCCTTTCTTTATTTTTTTGGTTCGAACGTCGTTTTGTTTCTTCCTCGCTGTATTGTATGACCCTCACATCCCCATAGTAGAGTAACAACAAGATACACACAAAAAAGGATCTGAATTCAGGTTATGATCAATATCCATAGTGTTTGTTAGACCAAGAAAAAATCACGAAAACCCTTTTTATCTAGATCAACCAAATCGTCTTTTATCTTGTTGTTAAATACATTAACAACAAGATAAAAGACGATTTGGTACAAGTGAAACGTCTGTATAGAAAGATAAAGACATGGTTTTGTTCAGATAATATTTTTGTGTGATTAAATATTGGTTTTCAACTTTGCGCCGTCTCTCTTTGCAAGTCTCATGATTTAGTGGGCATGTTTCATGTTAGTTGCGGTTCAAAATTGCAGTTTACGAAAAAGAGTATAAACTTCAGTGTGTGTGTGTGTGTGTTTTGTGTGTGTGTGTGTGTGTGTGTGTGCGTTTGTGTTTGTGTGTGTGAGGGTGTGCGTACGTAAATGCGTGCGTGTGTGTGTGGTGTGTGTGTATATGAACGCGCACGCGTGTGTGCGCGTGTGTGTGCGCATGTGTCTATGAAGTTGGGATGTAATGTTTGTTTATTACGAGAGAGAGAGAGAGAGAGAGAGAGAGAGAGAGAGAGAGAGAGAGAGAGAGAGAGAGAGAGAGAGAGAGATCAGGAACACACACACACACACTTTTATGATTTAAAAAAGTAAAATAAAATAAAAGCCATCTTCATAAATTTAATTTCATGTTTATTATCAGATTTCCCCAACACGTTTTCAATAAAATCAATGGAAGGCACATTTCAGTATAGGCTAAATCAGCAGACACAACAAACAAACAGTATATTAACAAAAACAACAACAAAAGGCAACTATCCATTTTCAGCAGTTCACAATCATTTTCTCTCTTTTTTCCTTCTTGACAACGAAGGCAGCAAAGACAGCTTGTAAACATTAATGACATAATGTTTATGAATAGACAAAGAAATAACAATGAAAGAAGAAAACAGAAAAACAAAGAAAAAAGGAAAGAAAGAAGGAAGGAAAAGAAAGAAAGAACGAAAGAAAGAAAGAACAAGAAAAGAAAAGAAAGGAAGGAAGAAAGAAAGAATACAATGAAAATAAATAAGTGAAAGTTAGAATCGCACGTAGGGGCGGATGAAGGGATGGGGTAAGGGGTGGGGTAAGGGGGTGGGGGTGGGGGTGGAGCTAAACAGGGAAAGACAGATGATATAAAGAAGAAAAGAAAGCATAAAGCGAATCAGGAAAATAGAGACAGCATCTTTTTTTTTTAAATCTCAGCTTTAAAGGGAGTAAATACGTCGTTTACAGCAACTCTATTTCAAAACAAAATTAAAAAAAAAAATAAAGATAGCAAAATAATATCTAATAAATAAATAAACAACGAGCTAAAAAAAAAAAAAAAAAAGAAAGTAAGATGGAACATAATTTTTCGAGTTTATTGTCGGTTGAAACCATTCTATAAATTCGAAATATTTTGTGCATGCGCGCGCACTCACCCGTACGCATCCGCGCGCGCGCGTGCACACACACACACACACACACACACACACACACACACACACACACACACACACACACACACACACACACACACACACACAGAGTATGTAGTGTGCACACAAATACACATCCAGTAGCAGTTTTCTCCTTCCTCGAAACTCTTTTTTCTGGTGCGGGGGGAGGGGGGAGGGGGGGGGGGGGGGGGTGACTGGGGCTGAGACAACAAATAATGAGATTCTGGGTTTAAAATGGACACCCCCATCCCCCCCCTCCTCCAAAAAAAAAAATAAAAAAAATAAAAAATCCGAACACAAGTTCGCTGAGCTTTATTTTCAAACGATTAAAAGATGTACTCAAGGAGAAAAACGAAACAAAAACAAAAACCAACCAAGCAAAAAAGAAAAAATGGAAAAAGACACGACAACAGCAACAACAACAACCACAACAACAAGCAAACCCAAAATGGGCCCTGGGATACGGGAATCCTTGCTGTGTGCTGCTAGACTGAAATCAACAAGTGAGATCTCAAACGTAAGGCTTGATTTAATGTATAACGCGAAATCAATATCTTTGTATCCATACAATGTCACCACGCGCGCGCGCTAGTGTAATGTACGTATAGGGGACAAGGGGGGGGGGGGGGGGGGTAGGGGGGGGGGGGGTAGGGGGGGGTGTGTTAGAGTAGAATAAATAAAAGAACACAACTTGCAGGGAAAAATAAAACAAAGAACACAACTTGGCAAGCACACTCACATTCGCACGCACGCACGCACGCGCGCGCGCGCGCGCGCGCACGCACGCACGCACACACACACACACACACACACACACACACACACACACACACGCAGGCACGCACGCACGCACACGCAGACGCACTTTCAGAAAATACATTTCTCCTCCATTCAACCCTCCCACATGCTATTACCACTCCCCCCCCCCCTTTCCTTCTCCCAAATTTAAAGAAGACATCCATACAACTCTCTGCAAGCATACGCCACTTTCAAAACAACTTTCCACAACAGCAAAACTGACTGAAATGCAGCAGGTGATGAACAAAAATATCGAACCAAGAACACATACATGGTAATAAGTGGACTATTGCAACGATCCCAAAGAAAGGCGAAAAAAACAACAACAACAAACAACCGAACACATGACGACCAGCTAAACCAAACAATGGTTTTCGATATGCCCAAGTTTTATGAAGACATTTGCGGAAAAACACAGCATCAGAAATTATGCCAGAACCAAGCAAAAAACACACTTCTCAATAATTATCATCATGGATTTTAAAAAAACAATCATCATTCCTTCACAGTCACTGCTGCGCTGCACTGAATCTCTTAGGCCGCGGTAAGTCGAACCTGGTGGAGCCCATCCCTCTCCAAGTACAGGATGCATGCTGGGTATGTTATGTTTCCATAACCATCCCAACGTTCGCATAGGTGACGGGATCTTTATACCGTGCATATATGACCTTCTGCTTGTGTACATACAAGCAACGAAATAAGACTCTGGTAGGTTTGTACTGCAAGTTAGACCCAGAAGATCGTAAAAACACAAAACCCCACCCCTAGTTCATCCGACGCGGCTACAAAGATTCGAACCCACGACTTCATATCATGAACCCACGGGAAGGAATTCTAACCTTCTCCCCCACTCGGCTACAGCGTCCATCATTCACATGTGGTTTCTGACACACCATGGTCAGAATGCATGTCAATGAACAAACAGGTAAGGCACTTCGGAATGCACATCAAGGCACAATGCGGTAGCTAGCAGCATCGCAAAGGCGAGTGGGGAATATCAACAAGTACAAGCATTTGGAAGATTTCAGGTAAAAACTGGGTAATAGAATGCATACTGTAAAGGTGCAAAAAAAAGACATGATTTATTATGTACAATGTTGAGAGGAATTCCTGTTGAAATAAATATTCATTATCATCAGCAGTATGGAATCAGTGAAAGAAAATGACGGACAGCAGTAACGAGTAAAAATGGAAGCTCTTACAGAGGCAACAGTTTCCCCTCCTTTTAAAATAATGTTCAGCACAGAAAACTGTACAGTGGTTGGAAGACAACGATATGTTGTTAGCCTGGCACTAGGCTCTCTCTCTCTCTCTCTCTCTCTCTCTCTCTCTCTCTCTCTCTCTCTCTCTCTCTCTCTCTCTCTCTCACACACACACACACACACACAAACACACACACACACACACACACACACACACCACAAGCACGCACACACATGTATACTCTCTCTCTTTCTCTTTTTCATGAAAAAGTAGACACAAGCAAACGAAACATGTCATTACAATTACAACATTCTTGAAAGAATATCACATGGTCAGTGTCGCTGAAACAACCTTTCTTACAAAATACCTTCTTTTCTGAGCAAAATCAAGGCACACACATATTATATACACATAATATAATAATAATAATTTTTGTATGTACCCCAAGTCACACTGTCTTTACTTTTCATCATTCTTGTTTTAAAAAAAACCAACAACGATGTTCTGGAATAATCTCAGCAATGTCATGGAATTATTACTTTAATATTAAAAAAAGGCACATCATCCGGAATGTCCAACAGACGCAGATGCTCTGCAAGTGAGTCCTGTTCTGTTTAGCAGACGACACTGCTGTCTGGCCTCAAAACAAAACAAAATGTGAGAACGAGGATGAAGCACCGAACCCAAATGGGCCAAATAAATAATGAAATAAATTAATCTCATAGCTGTAGCCAAGTGTCATAGGGTCACACGCACAATTGCAGGAGGGTGACCAGCAGCCCCTGTGGACTGGAACCACGGGGCAGTCAGCGGAGGAGCAGTGACGGGACCACTTTCTCAAGAGGTAACCGGGAACACAGCGAAAACATCTTGACTAGAAAAGTCGACGATAGTCAGTCAGTCAGTCGACATCAGTATTATAACTTAATTAAAAGGCCCTGTGCTGTCAGCTTTAAGCTCTCTCTCTCTCTCTCTCTCTCTCTCTCTCTCTCTCTCTCTCTCTCTCTCTCTCCTCTCTCTCTCTCTCTCTCTCTCTCTTTCTCTCTCTCTCTCTCTCTCTCTCTCTCTCTCTCTCTCTCTCTCTCTCTCTCTCTCTCTCCACCCCCCCCTCTCTCTCTCTCTCTTGTGTGTGTGTGTGTGTGTGTGTTTGTGTGGGTGTAAAAGCAGGCATGCATACATTTTTGCATATAACATTATAACCTTGTCTCTGCTGGTCCACTACATTGTGAAACAGCTACACCCAGTCTTTCCACACGTTCTCAGCGTGAAACCAATCAGGAATATCAACATTTTCAGTCTGTCCATGGCTCTTCTTCCATACTACCTCACAATAATTATTACCAATCTCTTCACGCCGGAGCATTTGCGTGCGCAATCAACCCCCACACAGTTGGTCCATGATTTCACATAAGCGCCAAGTTTGACACTGTCGCAGAAGTGTATATAACTTTTTGTGTGTGTGTGTTACTAACTTTTTTTGGTAGCCAAAGTTTTGTGTCAGTAAAGTTATTATTGTTTCTTGGTGCTGTGATGCGCGGAGGGGGGGGGGGAGGGGTAAGGGGGAGGGGGGGTCTGAAGACAGTGTGTGGCGGCCTTTAGCTCTCCACATCATCCTGCTGGGCCTCCTCGCTCGTGCAGGACTCCATGTCTATGTGGGAGAGGTCGGACGCAGCGTCGCTGGCGTTGCTGGGCCGAAGCTTGACCTTGCGGGGGTCCTGACCGGTCATCACGTCCTGAAAACATCCACCGCAACAACAACCGTCATCAACCACCCATCGTCAAGTTTCTGCAAGGTCTTGGCTTTCCCTAACTCCTCGAGACGTTGATTGAACTCTGACTGCATGAACATGTTCGAGTTCGGTTGTTTGTTGCAAGGGGGAAGCTGGCAATGTGTACTATTGGACAAGTTACACATCAGGCTGCATGCTGGGGCTTTTTTGTGTGTGTGTCAGCATACCACTGGTAATAAATTATCTGGCCTGCTCTTCCACAAACGATGGATAAGTTTGTTTTTGTCCCCTGTGTGTACAAGCTGTTATGATGTTCGGGGATGGAATCTCAGTCCATAGTCTCTCATTAGGAGAAGGACTTGCAGAGAGGCGAAATCAAAAGCAATGGCCAGGACCACTTTTTGTGTTCGTTTTTTGATCATCCTATTATGATTTTTAAAAAGCCAACAAACTTGCGTCAAAGGAGAAAACATGGCTGGGTAAATATACAGAGAACTGACCACATAAGTAAAGTATTAACTCGCACCAGACTGCCACAGAGTTCAACAGAGCTGATGTATCTCCATTTTACATAACTCAGTTGGGCTGCTATCTTAAAATCCCCCAACCTCAATTTTTGTCTGTTTCTCTGCCTGTCAAAGGCATATTATTTTCTTCGTGGAACGCTCAAACAGCAACTGTTGTTGTTAACATGAATGTTAGAATTTCAACCCTTTTTTCTAGAGGTTTGTCAAGGTAAAATTGCAAATGTTTTAAATTTTTACAATACTTTTCTTCCGGTTGTATGCATGCACGTATGTGTGCGTACGAGTGTACACTGCGCATCTGTGTTTTTTGTGTTTGAGTTAAGTGTATAGATTATGATATATAGTTATTATGTATAGGCAACGTCAAAGAAGCAGTCAATACTCATACACGAAAACACGTAAATTGTTCAGTGAAAACCATTGATTCATCAGCTGCCCCCCACCCCACCCCCCCCACCCCTTCCACCCCTCCTACAAAACAATAACTTTTTTTAATTAACAAGCAAGCATACAATCACCATCAGCATCCTCAGCAATCACACACACACACACACACACACAAACACACACACACACACAAACACACACAACACACACACACACACAAAACACACACACACACACACACACACACACACAACACACACACACACACACACACACACACACACACACACACACACACACTTACAGAGTCTAACAAACAAACAAACAAACAAAAAAGCGACCCTACCTTCATAAACCCGATGTAAGTCATAGCCAGTCTCAGGGTCTCGATACGGGACAGACGCTTCTCGTAGTTGAAGGCGGGAAGACGCTTGCGGAGTTCGTCGAAGGCGGAATTCAGATGGAACATCCGACGACGCTCCCGAACGTTGGCTGCCTTGCGCTGCGTCACGGACTGCACCCGCCTTCTCTTGGGCTTCCCGCTGCCAGAGGCGGTGATGGAGGTGCTGGAGGAGGAGGAGGAGGACGAGGAGGAGGAGGCCGAGGTCCTGGCCAAGGACGGCAGGTAGCGCTGGGAGGTCAGGGCGTTGGTGTGGGCAGGGTCATCCACCAGGGTGGAGGGGGGGTGGGGCCATAGGGCAGCAGGGGAGGAGGTGTACAGGTCCGCGTGGGGCATGCCCCCGGGAAAGCTGTGGTACAGCTGCACGGAGGCCAGGTCCGGACGGTCCGAAAAACCGTAAAAGGATCCGTGTGCGGAGTCCGGCACGGCCACTCCGTGCTGCTGCCAGTCAAAGTCGGGGTAGTAGTGAGGGGGCTGCTGGGCAGGGGGGTGGAGGTCCAGGGGGAAGGAGGAGGAGGAGGAGGTGACGGGGGTGCTCTGGCTGTAGGGGGCCATGTCCAGCAAGGTGGTGGGGGCGGACAGGGTGGTGAGGTGGGGGTGAGGTTCTGGGTAAGACTCTTCCCCTCCCTGCTGATCCAGCTTTCCTTCCATGGCTGACCACCCCGACACCTTATGGCCGTTCTGACACCTTATGGCCACCCTGACACCTTATGACCACCCTGACACCTGATGACCACCCTGACACCTTATGACCACCCTGACACCCTATGACAACCCTGACACCTGCACTGCAGCCACCACAGCAGGTCTTATCTCACCTGGAGATGTCGAAGACTTTTTTCCCCCTTGACTTATTGAAACTCTCTAAAAAAAAAAAATTTCAAAGTTCCGTCTCGTTATAATCTCAACCAAAAAAAGTCTATGAAACGTTCATGGACACGTGTGCAGGATGATTTTCGATGAAGAAGGGTGACGTATTCGAATGTAAGGATGAAGTCAGCCAGCCGCTTGTGTCAGCTTGGTAGTCAACCCTTACTGAAGTCAACTTCCTACAGCTTTCTTTCTTTTCTTTTTTTTTTCTTTTCCCGTTGTTTTGCTGGGTTAAGCTGTCGTAAAGTCCACAACCACAACTGTCACCTTGGAATGAGGATGATGGGCCTGCAACAGCAGCAGCAGGGATGGACTTGCTTCTTTCCTTCTTTCCTTCCTTCCTTCCTTCCTTCCACCCTGCAACCTGTTTCCACCCACTATCGAGCACACACCACCACAGCTTGGCTGGCCACGGGTGGGGGTTGCAGCAGTAACAGCAGTGATGTCGTCGTCGGCTGCAGCAATGTGGCAGCAGTGTGCGGCTCTTGGTGGTGGTGGCAGTCAGTCCCCCAACCCCTGAAAAGCTGTGACTCTCACCTGCTGTCACAGTCCTGGCAACAACCGTTACCTATACCACAGGTGTGCCACCACCCTGTCTCTTCTTGCTGCTTGTGTGGCTCAACCCGCTCTCTCTCTCTGGGCTCCTAAAAAAAAGGGTTGAAAGACTTGCTCTTTCTTCTTCCCTCGCTTGGAAGAAAGATACAGGAGAGAAATTAAGAAAACTGGACTCCAGTCAGGAGAGGGGGGCAGACAGACACAACAACACAAGGTACGTCTGCAGCGCAGCGAGCTAGGTAAGGCCAGGTGAGACATTGGACCTGGCCAATTTGGTTTTATACCTGTCAAAGCCTGCCTGTGTCACTCAGCCCCAGCCCCCTCTTTCCTCCCCCCCCCCCCTCCCCCCTTGTCCTTCTCAACCCTCCCCCTTTCCTTTTGGCTCGTCCCTCCTCCCTCTCCCCCCCCCCCCCCCCCTTCCCTCCAACCTTACCCCTCCCCCTCCCCTGCTGCTGCCAGATCATGAAGCAGATTGAAAGGCAACCCCAGCAGCCACGCGCCCCGCCATTGGCCACCCGCCTCACGCGCGCTGGCCTCCAGCATCCGGGCAACGGGGTGAGGTCGTCCACGCGCTGAAGGGCGGGGCTTGAGCCTCCCTCGGCCTGTCAATCATCACTGGCACGAGCCGCTCACGCGTTGGGGAACAGGGGGAGGGAGGGGAGGAGGGAGGGGAATGTCCCGCAACCGTTTGCGTCCGTTGGTCTTTTCTTTTCTTCCTCCCGTGTCGTTCTTTTTTTTCCCTTTTTTTTCTTCTTCTTTTCGTTTTCTGCTTCCTCCTCCTTGAGCTCTTCCTGAAAATGATCCGCTTCGCTTAGCGCAGAGAACTGGCGTCTCAGTTTGCAGCCAAGAGCCGTTATATACTCTGTCTGTCTGTCTGTCTATCTATCTGTCTGTCTGTCTATCTGTCTGTCTGTCTCTGTCTCTCTCATTCTTTCTAGAGATGGATGAAGTGGAATAAAGTTGATCACCCAAACTCCACATTATCTTTTAGTCTTCATTATTTAGTTTATTTAGGGGAGGATCACAACTGCGCTTTTATTTCGCCTCATGCTTAGGTTTTGTTTTTAGTACTGGTTTAGTGTCAAAAATGTGTGTGTGTGTGTATGCGCGCGCACGTGCAATAATCAAGATTGATATTTTACACACACACACAAGCGCGCACATGCACGCGCGCACACACACACACACACACACACACACACACATTTTTCGGATCTATTGGATACATGCGCGTGCGTGCACACACACACACACACACAACCCACACACACACACACACACACACACACACACACACACACACACACACGCACGCACGCACGCACGCACACACACACGTGCGCGCACACTCACGCATACACATTCGTACTTATGCAGACAAGTGAATTCATGTATATGTATGTAAACGGAATCATGTTTTCACACATAATAAAGTTGGAACAGGCTGCAAAAACTATAACATGCAAAATCAGAGTTTGAATTAAGTAAACAAGACAAAGAATGCACACACACACACACACACACACACACACACACACACACACACACACACACACACACACACACACACACACACACACACACACACACACACACATATATATATATATATATATATATTTGTGTGTGTGTGTGTGTATGTATGTATGTATGTGTGTGTGTGTGTGTATGTATGTATGTATGTATGTATATGTGTGTATGTGTGTGTGTAAGAAAGCTGCTCTTGTTCAATTAAAATAGGAAGGAATGCATCATATTGTATTGTATTGTATGGTATGGTATTGATTGCATTACATGGCATTGCACTGTATTGTATGACAAATGTCTGTGCCTGAAACTCGAGCTGCTCTTCCCAGGGAGACCATGTCGCCACAAGTGTAGCGCCACCTTTTCTTTAAGAAAAAAAAGAATCCTGTCTGAGAGTGTATTTGTTTCCCTGTGAAGGATGTGTTTTCCTCCTAATAACTGTGCTAGGAACAGGTCTCTGATTACCAGGGGTTCTTTTACCTGCATTAAGGGTATGTTGCGCTTAGGACCTTGGTTTATAGTTTCATCCAAAGGACTTACACCCAGACCACCATTCGTGGTCTAGTGGATGGGAACAGACAGACAGACAGACAGACAGACAGACAGAAAGAGAGAGAGAGAGAGAGAGAGAGAGAGGAGAGAGAGAGAGAGAGAGAGGAGAGGTGAGAGCTAGCTTTAGACATAGGGGTTTCTAAAGGTGGCGCTGCACTTGTGGCGACGTGCTCTTCTTGCGAAGAGCAGTCTGAGTTTCAGGCAAGAAGTGACAGGTCATCGTCGTCGTCATTGTTGTTGCTGCTGCTGCTGTTGTTATTGTTGTGGTTGCTTTTGTTGTTATTGTTGTTGAGCGTTCCCGAACTGGGACCTGGGGTCACCCAGACTATGCACTCAGCCTCACCCCTCTCAAACTTGGAAAATTCTACCATTAGATCAATTTAAGTATAGTCACAAGTTTTCCTGTAAGGCTCTTTTCAAGTACCTGGCCATGGTAGATATACAACCATACCGCAACTTCAGGGGATTTTTTCACCTTTAATGGAATGTACGGGCTGGGTGACCGTTTGTGTGCCTTGGCTTCAGTACAGTTCCCCCAGTTCCCCCAGCTGTAAATGGATACCTGCCCTCTTTAGGGTCAGGGAAGGTAAAGCAGCGAGGAAGAGGAGATGGGCGCCGCCCTCAATATGCTGGCCCTAGAGAAGTGAGGTCTCTGACGCCTCGCTCCCCTACGACCTTACAGGTTATGAGACTCCTTTACCTTTACAGGCTGGTATGTTCGGAGTTCAAGACTCAACAATACTATGACACTAGTGGTGGTCTGGGTGCTCGTTCTTCTGAGATGTCGATCCAACTGAGCATTTTGCCTAAATTAAAAAACAAACAAAAACACAGGAAGAGAGTTGTATGGAGTAAAATTTTGTAGAAAAAAAACATACTCGATACAGACAGGAAAATTAAATCAGATAAATGAATAAGGATAGTACAGCTCCTGTGGTGACCCGTTCATCTATGTGAGAGCAGCCTAGCCAGAAAATTGTCTTCAGTTCATTGTCACAATGCAAATACCCGTTCAACCAAGGGATAGACTGGTTCCTGGACAGTTCTCGCTACAGGCAACATGTGTATAAAAAAAATCAGTTAAAAGACGTTGGAACAGAATGACTCAAACCAGCATACTGAATAAAACCAACACCCAGGTAAATTCTCAAAGTTCCTTCCGCTACATGCCATGTGAGATTCATGATAATCTTCTGTTCCTCCTAGAGCTCTCTCAGAAGTACGTGTGGCGCCACATTTATGTCATGTTCATGCAGTGTGCCTTGGGCAAATTGAATCTGGTACAGCCCCATCTATCTGTCTGACTTGTCTTTTTCTATTTCAGTACACACACGCGCGCGCGCGCGCGCGCGCGCGCGCGTACAACGCACACACACAAAGTTAATATTGATTTATTTTTGTTAGGTTTCAGGGGTAGAAGCCACCAGCAGACTTGTTCTATCTTCTCTGCCCTCAGGGTACTGTATACAAAACCCTGCCCTTGCATGTCCAACAACATCCTCATCAGATCAGAGCCCGAAACTCGGGTCCAGAAGGTTTTTGGATGGTGAATCTGAAGATGTTAAACAAAACATCTGAAGATGTTAAACAACAAATCTGAAGATGTTAAACAACAGATCTGAAGATGTTAAACAACAGATCTGAAGATGTTAAACAACAAATCTGAAGATGTTAAACAACAAATCTGAAGATGTTAAACAAAGCATCTGAAGACATTAAACAAAAGATCTGAAGATGTTCAAGGGTGACGGACTTTCTCTCAGGACCACTCTGACTGTCCTCTGGGTCAACACCAGGGATGTTGCTCTGAGTGAGAGCAGAAACCCCTCACTTCGGGCTGACACAGCAAGACATCAAGACATCTCTTTGGGGTCATCTTCAGTGATGTCCTGGTGTCTGATCAAGCATCCTGCTCTGCTAAATGAAGCTGCCTGTTTTATGTCGTCCCTTAATGGGTTAGGACAGTCTTCCTTTCATGGGGTGCAGTGGCCTCAATGCCTGTGCAACTTTGCAGCCTGGATGAGAACTTTCCGGTCTCGACCATCTTCAAGAGGCTGAAGTCCTGTGATGGTCTCAAGGTCTGATACCGGAGTTGACTTTGTAGCCCCTGAGATGATGCAGGTTGCCTGATTCTGCATCTTGCTAACTGCATCCAAGTTGGACGTGGCCATAGTTCCCCATGCTGTCATGCCTTAGTCAAGCACTGGCCTGATTCTACCAGAGGAGAGTGAGTCTCTTGCCAGTCGTTGTGTCTGCACTTCAGGTCGTTCTAGAATCATTTTTTTAAACATGTACGCAAAATATGCATGCTTTTGCACACAAAACTTTGGTTGATAGTCTCACTGGAAAAAAACAAAGTTGTTACGAAATGGAATCACTATCAGTGTCAACTCAGGTGGAAAAAAAATCAACAGACGTACGTGTTCAGTGGAAACTTAAACCCAACACTAGTCCAACGTTCCAACGACCCACCAGAAAAGAAAATGTCAGGAGTAGGATTGGAACACAGCAGTAGAACTAGCAAACAGCACCCCTCCCCCTGCCTTTTCAGTGTAAAAAAACCCACCCCAAACGTTTAGACTAGAGTCAGTCAGAGAGATGATACAATCTCTCTCTCTCTCTCCCTCTCTCTCTCCCTCTCTCTCTCTCTCTCTCTGCTTGAGTGAGGAGAAGGGGGAGAGGGGGTGGGCGGGTGGATGTTGCAACACCAACAACAACATCACCGGCACACACACTGACGGCTTACAATCCCTATCATCTCCAGAAGCACTTGAGCCTCTAGCCCTTCGTCCTTGGGGGCGTGACAGGGTGTGTGCCTGCACACAGGCCCAGATTAGCGGAGCCCAGATAGGAACAAGGGGGAGAGCACCGGAGACAAAGGCGAGGGGCGGGAGACGTGAAGAGGTGGGCAGACCTGCAGGAGAAAGGCCAGAGCGGTGAACAGTCCCTACTTCTCATAGCTTGAAGGATTGGTCTTTTCTGGCTCCCTCTTCGCTGTCGAGAGAGAGAGAGAGAGAGAGAGAGAGAGAGAGAGAGAGAGAGAGAGAGAGAGAGAGAGAGAGAGAATGTGTGTGTGTGTCAATTTGTTTTTCAGTTCTCTTTTACCTCTTGCCATTGTTTTAAGGCCTCTTCACTGAAGTTTTCTTGGGTTGGGTTTGGGTTTTTTTGCCAACTCGAGACCTCCCCCTGCGCAGGAGCATGTGTCCACATGCACGGATGTGCGAGCACGTATGTGAGCACGCATGCACACGTGTGCGTTAAGAGTGCATGTGCGAGTGCGCGCACGTGCACAGGCACACACAGTCACAGATACTCACACACACACACACACACACACACACACACACACACACACACACACACAAGTCCTTCGGATGAGACTATAAACCGAGGCTCCGTGTACGAACGCATGCAGAACATATTGCGCACACGTTAAATCCTGTTCCGCTTTTCGGAAGAGTGTGCCGGTGGAAACAGATGACAACATTTACAAAACCGCATACACACGGGGACTAGATGTAAAAAAGCACATGAGTGCTTATTCCATTATCCTCGATATAAAAGAATAAATAAAATAAACACACACACGGCTTGATTAAAAACAGCAAATGCATTGTGTATTCAATATACCATATGAGCATAGAAACTTGACTTTCACACTTGAATGTGAGAAGTTAAAACCTCATCTCCCTGCCTTTTTTGAGAATTCCATTGAAGAAATTTTGAACAATGTTAAGTTAACAATTGATATTACTAAGGGTTTATTGTTAAGTCCTATAGGGCATTTATTGTAGTTATTTTTAATTTCAATTAAAAAAAAAATTCTGTTCTTGATTTGTTCATGTTAAGAATACTATTTCCTTTGTTATTACTATATATTACACATACGAGCGCGCATGCATGCAGGGACGCCCTCGCTATCTATCTATCTATCTATCTCACATATTCAGTCTCCTATTTAAGGATCGTCTGGTATCACTTTAAGTGGAAAGACGTTAAAATTGAAGACTTACTTACTTTGACTTTCACACACACGCGCGCGCACGTTTTGTGCAGACCTACCCTAAGATAGGCCAGGGTAAGGGGGAGAGGGGCAGAATAACGTATAGGTTAGAACACTGAACTCTTGATCTTGCTGTGACTAGAAGGTGGGGGTTCAAATCTCTGCTAAGGTTGCACCAGGAAGAGGTTGACACTGAGACTGAGACAAGGTTTTTGTAGCACTTTTCAGTTCTGTTATGTCATGATCTATACATCTTCCGAAACAGCTCAGCGGTCAGAGCACATGCACTCCCTTGAAGCTAAGGCTAATTAGAATTTAGAATCTAAGCAGCGTTGAGGTGGTTGCCTAGTATAAAGGAGAGGTGACGACCATTCGTGCACTTGGCTTCGGTACTATCCCCCAGTTCACCCGACTGTCAATGAGTACCTACCTTCTTTAGAGGCAGGGGAGGTAAAACAGTAAGAGAAAGGAGATGGTTCAGTTGAACAATATTTGGAAAGACATAGATCCAGCGTCCCTAAAGATCTAAAAAATGTCAAAACCACTGCATCTGGCCAGTGTTGCTGTATGGTTCAGAAGCCTGGACACCTCGAAAAGTGGAAAAAGATAAAATTAAACACAGCCGAAATGATGGGGTTCTACACGCGACTTCTATAAGGCAAATTGTGAGACAGAAGAACAAATAAAAGTAGTCTTGATGAACTCTCAGTGCAAAGACAAATGTTAGCTGAAATTGTTAAGAGCAGACTTAGATAATTTATTGATTATCTATTTATTTATTCTTTTATATCGAGGATAATTGAATAAGCACTCACGTGCGTTTTTACATCCAGTCCCCGTGTGTATGCGGTTTTGTAAATTTTGTCATCTGTTTCCACCGGCACACAATGGCCTACTCTTCCGAAAAGCGGAACAGGATTTAATCGTGTGCGCAAGATGTTCTGCATGCGTTCGAACACGGGGCCTCGGTTTATAGTCTCATCCGAATGATGGCCATTATGTTGGTCATGCCAGCAGAAGCACACAGACAGATCTGAAAACAGCAGCTGTTCAAGGTAAGGCTGAGAGCAGAAGGAAAAGAGGCAGACTTCCAACATCCTACACTGCCATCATCTCTGAGGCAGGGGTCTGGGTGGAGGGCTACAGGAGATCGTAGACCTCAGCAGAGATAGGCAGAGAAAGATGGCGAAGTCTGGTAGCATTATGTGGAGCTTCTTACCGTCGACAGCGGCAAGGAGGACAGGTGAACAGGTGGTATTAAGAGACACAGTTTGTCAACCCTGCCCATGCTCCAACTCTCCCCACTGACTGTCTCCAGGTGAGGTAGGTGTTTTCAGAACCATGATAATATGTGGGTAGTCTGGTGACAGGGACAAAAGTACTCTTATAAGCATGGAACAAGTATCAGGTCGCCTATGTCTATAACATACTACATCAATCCTTATTTTTAAAATGTCCTTTTCAGAGAGAGAGAGAGAGAGAGAGAGAGAGAGAGAGAGAGAGAGAGAGAGAGAGAGCAACAGTTGATCTCTTTACTTCCTGTCAAACGTTGTCTGTGCCGTTAGCTAACCCAGACGTTAACTCAGACGTTGGTGCCAGTTCCGGTAACTCCTAGGGCTCAGGAAGCGAAAGGTGTGGTGTAATAATCAATGTCCACACATTTGCAAAGAAACGCCAAACGTCTATAGGTCTTTTTTTCTTCTCTTTTTTCTGTTTTTTAAAAAACTACTCTTATCCAAACTGCTGCATAAGGCTCACGCCTACGCGACAGCAGCTGATAAAATTAGCCTACTCTCCACCAGTAGCGTAGTCCTCTCCCGCTTTCTTTCTGCCTCTCTCTTCTCTTCTCTTCATCACCGGACTTCCCGGGGCGATGAAAAACGACCCCCCTTTGGCGTGGGCCAACTCAGTCGTGAAGACAGTGTTGACAAGCTTCAGAGCCTCTTTTGTAGCCTTGTGAAAAGGTGGAAAAGCTTCTTCTCCACCCGACTAATCTGCCTCTGTTTAAGAGGGCGGGTACGATAATCTCGCCTAGTTTGATACCTTTCTCTTTCTTTCTTTCTGTCATTTTTTCCTCTCTCAAACCTAAGCATGCTTGCTGTTTTTCTCTTGCAACAAGTTTCCCTGACTTTAAAAAAACAAAAAAAACAAAAAAAGGCTTGGGGCCGGAAGATCAATACCAGTTGGCTGACATTTTTTTTTTTTTACAACTGAATTGAAAAGTGAATTAAAGAGAGATTAAAAAAAAATGAAAAGAAAAGAGAAAGAAAAAGAAAACCTTAAGAGTGAATGTGTTGAATTCAACAGGAAGCCAGTTTCTTTGGGTGGGGAGTGGGGGAGTGGGGAGGGGTGGTGGTGGAGGGAGGTATCCTGTTCTTCTGTTAGAGGAAAAAAAGAATCAGGAAAAAACAACAACACAACCTGAGGGGCTCTGTTGGGGGTCCGGGTGCGCGTTTTTTCCGGTACCGTAACCTTAATTGAATATCTGGCTAATTGTTTCCGTTGTGATGTTTAGCGAGTCTTTGTCGGGAGGCATGTTTGACTTCACTTCACATCAGCTCCATAAAAATGCAGCTGGTTAAGTCTTGGTGAAGTTGGGGGTGTGTGTGTGTGTGTGTGTTTTTGCACTTCTTGTTTTTTCTCTAGCTCTGGCTTTGGGTTTTTTTTAATTTTTAAATATTTTTTTTTACTGTTTATCTGTCTGTCTGTCTCTATGTTGACTGTCCATCTAAGCTCAGGGTTGTTTGTTTCTCTTAGTGTCCACCTGTCTGTCTTTCATTTCAATCGGATTCTGTCTCCCCCCCCCCCCCCCCCCCCCCCCCCCCCTGTTGCCCGTGCTTGTCCCTGCTCCCCCCCCCCCCTCCCTTTTTGTTCTGTGCCTGGTAAAAATAAAAGGTAAAGGAGTCCCATAACCTATAAGGTCGTAGGGGAGCGAGGCATCAGAGACCTCACTTCTCTAGGGGCCAGCATATTGAGGGCGGCGCCCATCTCCTCTCCCTCGCTGCTTTACCTTCCCTGACCCTAAAGAGGGCAGGTACCCATTAACAGCTGGGTGAACTGGGGGAACTGTACTGAAGCCAAGGCGCGCAAACGGTCACCCATCCAACTGGTAACCACGCTCGACGCTGCTTAACTTGGCTGGGGAAAGCGAGTGAGTGCTCTGACCACTGAGCTATCCCGTCCCCGACAAACAAATCTAACACTTTCTTTATTTTTAAATTAAGTTTTAGTTTACTTATTGCGGCCATTGCTTTTTAAGCAAACAATTTTTTAAAATTCGATTTTCAATTGTTTGTTGTTGTTTGCTGGCAATGCTGATTTGTTTATTAGATCCTAGTATCCCTGGGAATTCGTCGGTCAAATCCTGTATTGAAAGTAAATATATAACGCGATTCGTCGCGTTCCTGCCTCAATAACCCGGAAAGGAGTTTATGGAGGAAACCCCCCCAAAGAAACAAACAATAGAGAATGTATACTTTTAGCCTATTTTTTCCCTCTGCTGCTGAGATGTTTTATTATGTTGCATCTTTTTCCCAGTGTCTGTGGTCCAGGCTAGGCCCTTTCTCTGACCAGTGGATGCTATGCCATCCGCTGTCAAAGCTCACTGGTGAAGGTATTCCAAGCCGGGAGTAGGTAGGCGTACACGTGGCTTCTTACAGCCTGCCTTGTAGTGCGATAAACCCTCATGTTTCAATAAACCCTGGTGTTTCATTCAATAACTGTTGGAATGGACAAACATCTTGCAAGGTGGATGGTAGGTGGGTGGGACTTTCACCCCTGTGTGTGTGTGCGCGCGTGCGTGTGTGTATGTGTGTGAGGGGAGGGGAGGGGGGGGGGGGCTTTCACCCCTCCCCCTCCCCCCATCAAAACTGTGAAAGGAAATAGGGGACCAAGCTGGTTTGGGAAAATGACCACCAAACAAGGGAACACGGGTAGGACCTCCATAAAAGACGGGTACCAGCTCACAATGACGTCTTCACCTGCACTGGGCCCCCTGTCTCACAGCGTCTGGCAGGGACTTACCCCAGCCTGGCCAAGACAACATCAAACAGGACACAGGGGTCCCTTCCCTTCCCTACCCCCCTCAGCACCCTCACTTTGATAAGTGCAATTAGGAACAGCAACTGGTGGGTCTCCAGCGCTAGCGCGAGAGTTGTCTCCTCCTTGGGGCGTGGTGTTGTGTGTTAACCTCGCTTTGGGGAGCTGGGGAACTGTTCAGGAACAGCTTTCGACAAGCTGGGGTTCTTTCAGGGGGCCTGCTTTTGTTTGTTTCCACACTGGAGTAGTATCGGCTATGGTCACTGTTGGTCCTTTCTTGTCCATTTTGTCAATGACCACCGTAAATTTTCCTACACAAAAACAAAACGTTAAGCGGCTCAGTGATCAGGGACAGAAAGGTAGTTTGCGGCCAGCGCTTTACTGTAGGCTTTGATCAAGGGGGTGATAAACGGAAAGCCCTGACATAAATTTGGGTGGGGCTGATAGAACCCTTTGGTGCTGTTTGTTGGGAATGGCTGTGTTATTTAGATCTGTATTCTCTCCGGCCCGCATTGCAGTAACTTTTCTCGGCCAAGCAGGGAGTAAAGTCGCGTGCCGCTTCTTCAGAGAGGTCCGTAAGTCATCATCACCAATGTTTGTTGTTTATTTCAACTGCCGTGTTAATTAATAATGCAGGTGATAAAGGGGAAAGCAAAGCCAAAGCTGTGAATACCTTTTGCTATGGTTTGGGTTGAGCCCATAACGTTGTGGTGTTCGGTATTTGAAAGAGTTGAATTTATGTCGCGTATAAAATAATTTCACTTATTACCCGCTTATGATTTTTGTACAATTTCTTTTGTTAACAAAATATATAAAGAACTTGCTCTCTCTCTCTCTCTCTCTCTCTCTCTCTCTCTCTCTCTCTCTCTCTCTCTGAAATAAGGTATTGAAATTGTTATGCATATTGCATATTAGAATTAATAAATTTTGTTTTGTGTTGGAGAGAATGGCATTTTGGAAGGTAGGGGGAGCATTCTGTTTGATCCATTTACCATATTATACCATATTTACCATATATATATATATATATGTATAATTTGAATATTGTTGATTCAATACACACACATCATAAGCAGACAACTGCTACAGCAGGGAAAAGGTATCAAGCTGCAGCTTATTCTAAGCCCCGCCCCATTACAAATTTACATTGTTGCCTATGCAGACAGAGTAACATTAACAAGGGCACATACATAAAATCATGTTTTACACATACAACTACACGAAGAGGGAACAAAAACGTACAACAATACGAAAGTTAAGTCGACAAGAAATGGTACCAAAAACACACAAACAGGCCAGGAAGCAATTGCTAAGTCTCAGGGGAAAAACTTCCTTTGTCACGGCAGCCACAACAACGCATGAGAGAGAGGGAGCACTCCATCACTGACAGAACTGTTTACCGTACTCCTTTTTTGTATTCTAATATCCTTTGGATTTATCAATAAGTTCATGGACTTTTTTGTTAATGTTACTGTTTACATTAAAGTGTAGCTGTCTGACGCCATGTGATAAAGTACTTAAGTTCTTTTGATCCAGTTTCAGAGTCTCTCTCTCTCTCTGTCTCTCTCTCTCTCTCTCTCTCTCTCTCTCTCTCACACACACACACGCCCACCCACATATTTACACACCCCCAGAGGTTTTATTGTTATATGCATGGTTATTTTTGTTTTCTTAGATAGATGGCTTCAAGTACCATCTGAAACTAAAAGTTTGACTTTGACTTTCACGTGTGCGCGCGCGCGCGCACGCACGCACACGCACACACACACATACACACACACACACACACACACACTTCCATCTAACCAACAAAAGGTCCTCAGCTAATGTCTTCACATTCCAGTCCCTGTATACATGGTGCTGACTTCACCAGCACCTATGTGATTCACCACGGTGTCATGTGATGTCACCCCCACAATCACACACATGGTCCACACTGTTCACTCCAACACCCAAAGTGATGGGCTCTGGTCAGAGGGCTTCCTTGTACAATGCCTTGTCGAAATGAGATCTGGACACAAGCAATTTTGACACCTTCAACCTGTGGTCCCTCACTCCATCCACGCTGGGTCATTCATCTACGTTTGGTTGAAATTCCTGAGCTTTTCCCCTCATGTATCTATAACCAGATCCTGTGTTGTCGAAAAGGCGGCTTCTAATTGACCTCGTCCCCGCTTGTGATAGCAAATCATTAGTTGATAAGGGGCAGCTGAAGGTGAGAACTGGCATGGCTTTATTCTTGTGGAGAGCGTGAAGGATATGAGAAGACCTGGACTGGAATGTAGTGTCAATTTTGAGACCCCGCTGATTCGACTCAATGATTAATGTGAGATTTTGAGAACAAGAAAGACCGCGGTGTTGTAAGAATGAGCTCATTAATTTTGTCAAGTGTAAAGAACCGTTTTTAGGACGCTGTACTGGTTCTGCTGAATCAGGAAAAAGCGCTGAAAAGATGTGTTCAGTTTGCTTGGATTGTCTTAAAGAACATAAGTATCAAAAACAAGCTACCTCTAACCTTCTATCTGCCCCTGTGGCAGTACATATTAGCTTGATGCGACTGATTGCCTGCCAAACGATCAAATTACTGGTTCACTGCCTGATTAACTGATGGTTTGACTTCTCCCTCAACTCCTTAGAGGTCATTGGTCAATGCATTGGATTTTCAGGCAGTGTACTGTAGGCATGTTGGACCAGGTGGAGCGTATCCCTCTTCCGTTCAAAGCATGCATGCTGGGTATGTCAGTGTCATCCATACCACTGGCAGTGGCTGCTTTACTATTTTTCCGAAAAGATGGATGGACTTTCAACGCGTAAACGTGTGCACAGGTGGATCGGTGGTCTAGAGGTGACGCACCTGTCTGGAAAGCCAGAAGGGCAGTTGTTTTTTTAATTCCCGTCTGTGCTCAAACGTTTCCCCCATCCATTGATTGGTGGTCTGGGTACTAGTCTACCCGATTAGACGATACATCGAAGTCCTGTGTGCATGCACCACGCTTTCCACGCTCCTATAAGAACCCTTTCAGCAACAAGAGTGTTGCTCCAAGCAAACTGCTGTAGAAACAAAAGCACTCTTAATAATGAAACAAATACACACGCACACAGGAAATGTAGAAGATTAAAAAAAAGAGTAGCAATGCCCTTATGGCGACGCACTCTCCCCAGGAAAGAGCATCCAAACTTGAAGCAGAAAGTACTATCCAATACCATGGAATGCAACAAAACACAACACACTACAGTACAATGCAATACAATGCAATATAACACAAACACAACACAGTACAATGGAATATAACAAATACAATACAATACAATACAAAGGATCTTCTGGTGCATTTGGCATTGAAAATAATATAGAAATTCTAAGGGGGCGGGTGGGTGGGTGGGAGGGAGGTATCTTTTTCTAACCCCCCACCCCTACCAATTCTTTTTTTGTGGCAATTGATACTCCCCTCCACACACGCACAGACATCACACACACGCACGCAAGCAAGCAAGCATACACACACACACACACACTTCCAGCATCAGACACTCTGGCCATGACTGTAACTGTAGCCTCAGATACCTTTAGGCCGTCAGCTCCACACTCCAACCACTGGGCTATTGGCTGGTCAACTGCTCCAGTAACTGGTTGCTTAATTAAAATTAATGCCCTTGTAATCGACTGGTCAAAGCATCAGGGGATTGATTGGTTTAATGACCAAGTGATTGGCCAAGTGATAACTGATTGATTGGTCAAATGATCAAATGATTGATTGCAAATTTGAGTAAGGATTTGGCTAGTGAAACAATCCAGTGATTGATCGGTCAAAATAGCAAAAGGTTGAGTGGGCAAATGATCAAGCACCTTAACACCGCTATATCAACAGCACTACATGTAATCTCTCGCACTCCTCTGGACTACAACAGGAGGACGCAATTGAAACAGATAGCAGACTTCAATCGCACATTATGACCGTAAAGACAATTGAAGATCAACACAACACAAAACAAAGAAACCACAACCAAAACAAGAAAAACAAAGACAGGCTTTTGTTGCCCTGCATCTTCACTTCCATCTAATATCTCCAGGATTACATTTCCTCCTGAGGCCTGGGACCCCTAACCTAGCAAATGGTACATTGCCCTTAGACCTTTGTCGGGGGTAGGTGTGTTGAGTTGCCTCCTTTATGTCCTCTTAACGTTTATTGCCCACTTTCACGTATGGCTACCCCCTTTGTCCATAACATCAGCCCAGAAAGTAGGCATTCCATGTCTACCCAGGGAAGCAAATTACAACTGGTCTTGGCGGGTGGGGCTGGGTGGGGCCCCGGGTGCAAAATGGCAAGTCGTGGCCACGCAATGCAAGAGAAATAAAACAGCTTTGAACAGGGTGTGCACATACATGATGGGGACAATTTTTTTGAAATCTCCTTCACATCCGACACTTAAAGGGAACAACGAGTGTGATCAGAACGGTGGGTATATCATGCTGTGGATATCTATCTATATCTATCTATCTATCTATCTATCTATCTATCTATCTATCTATCTATCTATCTATCTATCTATCTATCTATCTATCTATTATTTTCTTTCGAGGATAATGGAATAAACACTCCTGTGCTTTTTTTAAAATAAAAAACATCCAGTCCCCATATGTATGCAGTCTTGTACATTTTGTCATCGTTCGACTCTTGTGCAGGCTGTGCGCAGGCTGAAGGAAAGTCGTGCGCATGAAACAGCATTCCCTTGTCCACATTATGCAGAAATATATAATATTGTAATGATTATACCAGAGCAAAGACCTCAAGACTCATAGTTATGGGGTTACCTTTCTGTGTACCATAGTTTACTGAAGCTGCTGCTAAGACCAGCATTTATATTTTGTTTTCTTATTAATTCATGCCATGAATAAATAGGGAATCAAAATCAAGTCTAACCTTCAATAACTCGATCTTGATTGGTGGTTTTTTTTGCTTTTATTTTCACAGCATGGAAGGGGGGAGGGGGGAACCGCGGAATATTGGGGAAAATGTGAGATATTATTTACAGTCAGAAACTGCAGTATGTAATTCCAAAAATAAAGTTTAAAAAAGAGTTCTTTTTCAAGAGTTTTGACAGGAACTATGGCAGTATTGTAACATCATTATCGATGTAATGATGATGTATCCCCCCTCTCCGTTTTGTCATCATTAACCATTACACCCAGTGGTGTGTAGGGCAGCAACAAAGCGCTTCCACTCCTGCCTATCTTGGACCAACCTAGTCAACGATCCCCAAGAGTGCTGCATGGCCTTCATCTCACTTTCTACAGTTCTCCTCCACATTGCTTTTGGTCTTCCTTTCTTTCTTCTTCCTTCTGGTCCTCCGTTTTGTACATGGGGTTTATCTCTGTAAGAACTGTTTTCTCTAAACAGCTGTTATCTCCCTTTCTACAGTATCTGCCTGTTGGGGCTGCCAGTTGAAGGACCTAATGTATGTAGAGGGTGATGTTTATAATTATATGTAGTTCTGCAAAGTTTTGTTGACACAGGAAATCGTAATGCAAAAGTGTAGCTCGCGCGCGCGCGCGCGCGCACACATACACACACACACACACACACACACGCACACTCACACACGCACACACACTCACTTCCATTACTAACATTACTCGGTGTGTGTGTGCATGTGCATGTGCATGGACACATGCATGCAGGCTTCCACTTCAGGCACGTACGCTTGTATGTTTGTATGCGCACGTGTGTCCATGTGTGTGTGTGTGCGCGTGCGTGCGTGCGTGCGTGCACATGCGCGCAGGCTCCAACTTCAGGCACGTACACTTGTATGTTTGTATGCGCGCGTGTCTGATGTGTGTGGTGTGTGTGTGAGAGAGACGAGAGGAGAGAGACAGAGAGAGACAGAGACAGAGACAGACAAATAGACAGACAGACAGAGACAGACAGACAGAGACAGACAAACAGACAGAGACAGACCCTCAGTCAAACAGGAACACAGACAGAATGAAACTTCCTGGGTCCTAAGGTCGAGAGTGCCATTGTTTGGGATACGGGTTGCACGTGCCACAGCCGTAGTTTTCAGTGGCAGCACCCACTGTCACACCTCCTCCTCAGGTTCTCACCTCCCGGATGTCCAACCCCCCTCCATCCCTCTTTCTCCCCCCCCCCCCCCCCTCCCCCCCCCCCCCACACACACAACCACCCCTCCTTCATTTTCACTATTATCGACTTTGTTTGTTCCTCTTGACTTCCTCATTTTGGTCAGCCGGCATTACTGGCCTGCCCTTCATTACCATATTTTGTTTAATCGAAAACTTTGTTATTTTCACCTTTTTCATCCGTCCTTCAGCTGTTTGCCTAATAGAGCCGTCCGCCTCTGGTGTCCGTAGGTGATCGTTGTCCTAAAGTGGTCAAGTTCGACAGAGATTACAACTGCACGCTCAGCCTGGAGTGGAAACGTCGCAGGGAATACTGCAAACAGTATCTGATTATATATATATATATATATATATATATATATATATATATATATATATATATATATATATATATATATATAAAAGAAAAGAAATGTTTGCATTCAGCTTAAAATCCGTCAGTCTGGACCTCAGTATTACGACTTGGTGATATTACAGTTTTAGACCAGCATTTATCTTCAAATCCAGTGAACTCAACAGTTTTTCCTGGTGAAGCTCAGCAGTTGCCTGCCTCTCCAGATGATCTATCCCCCTCCCCCTCCTTTTGTACATGGAGTTTATCTCTGTAAGAAAAACATTCAGATTTGGACGTTATTTGTTGATTCGACATGTATATAAAAAACAATAAAAAATGTAGCGAGTAACGATATCAAGTCATCAAAATTTGTTGTTGTTTTGTTTTTTATCATACCCCAAACAAAATCAATTCCATGATAAAAAGACAATCTTTCACAAATTGTGGCCTTTCTCCTTTAAAGCGTTTTCTAGTTCTTTCCAAAATGTATCTATAGACGTGTTCACACTCCCACAAATGGTGGTTGATTGTATTTTTTCTTTATCCTTAATTTTTTTTAATCCTCTTTAAAGTATCTTCCCCGTGCTATCAATGTATTGAACTGATATTCTCATTAAAAAAGCATCGCTGCCCCCCCAAAACAAAACAAAAACAACAACACACAAACAAAAAACCAAGTCAATCCATCATAACATCATAAGCTTTGTCACCTTTGGTTTAAACATGGTTTATTCAATATTCACACAACATAAGCAAACATCAATACAGCAACGGAAAGACAGTAAGCTACAGTTTATTTCTTGACATTAGATACGTTTTTAAGGTAAAGCAGCAGTTACTTGGTGAGTCTCACTGGTACTATCTGTTACATGTTTCTTTTCCTTGCATAAGGCTTTAACGGATTGCAAGCAGCTTCTGTAAAGTGAACGGGAAGTTGCATTCTTCACGATAGTTTTGTGTGTTATATGAATGTACAATTATTGTCATCTGAGGTGCAGTACAAATGATTCAATAGTGACCTCTACGTTCCACGCCAGTCCGGGCACCTGAGTTTACGCGCAGACTCTGTGTGTGTGTGTGTGTCTGTGTGTGTGTGTGTGTGTGGGTGTCTGTGTTTGTGTGTGTGTCTGTGTGTGCGTGTGTGTGTGTGTGTGTGTGTGTCCCCTTCCCACGTGCCCCTGTGTATGTGTGTACTCGTGTGCACTCGCGCGTATTTGACGACGCGTGGGTCTCCCAACAAAATGTAAACAGATCTGGGGATTTGACTCATCCCCGTAGAAAGGAAAACCCGGAACACAAAGCAGGAAGTTCAACTTCAGGGTGAAAGAGAAGCACACACACACACACACACACACACACACACAGCGACCTAACTCTCACCACACAGCGACCTAACTCTCACCACACAGCGACAACAAACCCCTAATCCCACACTGACAGGTTTACCTATCCCACCCACAGACAGACTAGACACCCAGCATCACAGTGGTCTCAGACAAGCACCGAGGTCCCTGCTTCTCCCCTGTCCAATTCACACTTCTCTCGCCAACCTGCAAGAAGCTGTGTAGGGCAGACTGGTGACATTAAACAGAGAAAATTGCACATCTCCAGTAGTTTTTCCAATACTTGACTTAGTGCCATAGTACCGACAGAGTTAAACAGGGGAGGGAATAGGGTGGAGATCCTGCTGGCATGCATCGTTAACTCTTTCATTCCCTCCCTCTTCCCCATCTCTGTACCCCGGATCAGTCAAGCGAGAGATGATTTCTTTCTCCAGTTCTGGCTAATAGTTACAGTAAGGGATTACCTCCCTGTAGGAGGAAAGGAGGAGAGAAAACCTGGCTGTATGGAGGTTGGAGGGAGGAGGGAGCAGGGTGGGGAATGAAAGGGGCAGGGGTAGCGGGTGGGGGTGGGAGGTAACAGTTTGGGATAGGGTCTGGAAGACAGTGAAGTGTTTGGAGAGGGATTAAGTTACCTGGCGGGTGTGCAGGGCTGGAGGCTGCCTTGTCGCGAGCCCCTTGTGGTGCACGTGCCGTTGACACAATGCACTAGCCGGACCCTGCATGTCCAGGTGGCCCTGAGGGCACTGCGCTATCTTATCTGCCCCTTTGCGAAGGCAACTGCCCTTCCATTTTTGTTTGTTTGTTTGTATGTTGGGGTTTTGGTGCACAGGAGAGAGAGAGAGAGAGAGAGAGAGAGAGAGAGAGAGAGAGAGAGAGAGAGAGAGACAGACAGACAGACAGACAGACAGACAGACCAATAGACAGAGGCAGAGAGACACAGAGAGAGAGAAAGAGACAGAGACAGAGGCAGACAGATCGACAGACAGAGGCAGAGAGACAGACATACTCAGCATGCAGTCCGCCATCTCGGAAGGGATGAGCTGTGCCAAGTTGAACCTGTGTGAGATACACAGCCTGGCAGTGTCATGTGGTGCCCCAGTAATTCTGCAAGGACACGTAAAAGAGAAGTCAGGAAGACTAATGAAGATGAACAAGAGCCAGCCATGCATGCACTCCTGGACGTGGTGACATCGTTTCTACAAACACTAACATAAAAAAAAGAAACGGAATACAAAACATTAACGTTTCTCTGACATCCAAGACAATTTCTTAGAGAAAATGATAACGGGAAAAGATCACAATTTTCGCATCTGTACAGAAAACTAGCTGCCAACACCTACACAAAGAGATTTCTGTCCCATTACAGAAAGAAGGGATACAAAATAAAACTCGATATTATCAAAGAAAGATGGATGGGATGTGTTCAGCATCTTTGCCAGGAACTGATAGAGTTGTTACAGATCATAAGCCACGCCATTGGTGGAGGCCATCGGCGACAAAAGACAGTACAGCACAGTGTAACAGTGAAATATATCGAATTTGTGTGCTACCTGCTACCGCCACCCTCTGGAACTCTCTTCTGGAATTACTTACCAAGATTAACAACTCTCTCCCTCGCTGCTAAAGATCCTGCTGTACTTTTTAAATTACATAACGGATAATCCATGGGCACACGATGCCATGGCACAGTGGTTGAGCTACTGGCTGGAAGGTCTCAGGTTCGAATCCCGAAAGAGTTATAGGGTTTTTCAAAACTCCAGCTGGTTCTTAGCTAGAGTGAGTTTGCTAGTGGCATTAGGAAGAATGGGACCATTCAGTCGAGCTTTATTCACTATACAGATGCGGTTTGCAGGTGTCTGCATTACTCGGGCCCTGTTGGCACCGGGGTATACTATGATAGGAAGCGTAGAGTACAGCCCTGTCAAGTGATCTCAAAGAACATGCTGGTACTAAAACCAAAAAGCGATTGTGATAATTATTGATTAAGTTTAAAACTGCCTTAGGAAAGCTCTACTTTGTAATTGTGCTGGTGTTATTGATGTTCATGTCGTACGTTACAAGCTAGCAATCTATTAGTTTATTGCTGCTCAGAATCGTTGTCTTTCTATTTCTGAAAAAACCCTCTGTTGAAGATCTGTTTGTGTTATTGTTGTTTCACGTGTAAACACACATCCGTTTTAATACAAGGTGTCATCAATAAATAAGACTACATTAGAAAATGAAAATTCATCACCAGAATAACCAATAGTTCTTACAAGCTACCAGTAAAGAAATATCCCTACCCCCACCTCCACCCAACCTACGCACACACACACACATACACTTTTCATGAAATTCAAGTAAGGTCTTTTTCGAAGTTCAGTTTGCTTGATTTTCGTTGTTGGCCTAAACTTTCCAGAGCAATATGACCGCAACGTGAAATACACTCTTCTCACTGAGACACTGAAATGGTCCTCTTGGCTTTTATATACCCCCCCCCCCCCCCCCCCACACCAACTTATTGTTTTTATGAACTTTAAACTTTTCTGGTTATCAAAAATAATGATACTTAAATGGTGTATAGAAAGCATCATATTATGTACAAGTTAATGCACACCGATAATGATGAAATTGGATGGGCATGGGGACAGAGAACTTTCAACACTAGCCATAAAATATTCATATAATTCAAAACCAAAAAGAAAAAGGAATACAGAAAAAACAGTTTCAAGGTCACTATCATTGTCATTGTTGGTAGCAGCTGATGCAAGGTCAACCTATTGCTGAAAGAAGGACAATACCTTTCTCACCTTACTTCCCCCCCTTCCTTCTAAAAAAAATTACCACCGAAAAAAACCCCTAAGCCTGCAAAATCGTTCATTCGTTTCTTCCCCAAACCTGCAATTTATCATAAGACATAAACCACTCTCGCCACCTTCAAGTCGCGACAGTTACGTCAATGCGTCTTGTCCACAGTCACGTGTCTGTCATTTCCGGCCCACCGCGCACTAATCTCCCTCCGCGGTTCTGCGGTCGCGTGCGCTGCATAGTTCACACGGAAAAACAAACACCGGACGTTGTTTGTTGTGGATGGAGGGGGGCGAACTTATCGCTCAGGGCTAAGTCCCGTAGCCGCTCATCGGCGACTAATTTACGATCCTCAGTGACCGCTGCTGTTGCCGGTGCTCACGTGCTACCTGGTCCCGCTAAAAGTGTCACAGATCGTTAATTAGGCTTCCCGCCTTTTCTTCCCCCGCGCTTACCGCGGTGGGCCCGCACACGGCTGGCTGTTGTTTGCTGCTTAGGATATTAATGTGCTTGTGGCTGGCTGGCTGCTGGCTGGCTAGGCTAGGCTTTTTCACTGAGCTAGCCTGGCTTAGGAGAGCTTGGCGGGAGGCCCTGCAAAAAAGGGTGACCTTTTGGTCTCTGTCTTTTTTTCGGATCTCGGTCTCTCGTTGTCTGTCTCTCTTTTCCCATCCCAGTGTGTGTGTGTTGTGTGTGTGTGTGTGTGTGTGTGTGTGTGTGCGCGCGTGTTTTAAAGGTCATAGAGGTGTAAGCCATTTCGCCTGTCCTTGGTTTTGTTTTCTTTATTTCCCAATGATCTGGAGCAATTGTCAATAAACCAAGCTTGTTAAAGTCTGAATCTTACTTCCTCATTTAGCTTATTATTAATTTTGACAATTATTTACCAAAATCAATTTTTAAAAATTGTTTTGCTTTATGCTGATGACACAGTTTTGGCATCTGACAGTTCTGGCACCAGTTTTGGCATCTAATTCCTAAAATCCCACTTGATACTTAACAGACTGTGGGGTCATAGGAATCTTGAAATAAATGGGAACATAAACAATTCAATAGTTGTGAAAATACAAGGGAAGTGGCTTTGTTTTGATCAAAAGGAACACGAACTTGTAAATATTTTTTTGTCAAGGCGAAAATTCTTTTGAGAGTAAAAGAACTAGTAATGATAAGGTTTAAAAAGTTGTTCCCTTGATTACAAAAAAACAAAGACCAAGATCTGCTAATCAGTTCTACTTTACAACTGTTTCAAACTGATGTATTGACTGTCTTTTTGTGGTACTCTGGCATTTGGAGTTATGAAAAATAGATCTTTTGGAGCCAGTTCTGATCCGATTTTTGAAACATGTAGTTTGCCTTGAAATGTAAAGACTCAGATGTTCTATGGACAACATGGGTTCTATCCTGTTATAATCCATGCCAGCTCCAGGGTGATACACTTCAGGCCTATCATTGTTTCTTCTGGTAGACCATGAAAATAATCTACAAACGGTTATATGGATATTCTCAGACCTCAGACCACCACAGGACTCAGACGTTTTGAAAATCACAGAGACACTAAGATTCTCACCCAGACTGCCAAATTCAAAAAGCTTGGAGGCCATCCTATGAAAGGAAGACTGTCTCAACCAAACAGAAGGATGGCTAAAGAGAGGCGGTTTCATTCACCAGAGCAGGATGCCTGAACAACATCAGAACATCCTTAACCATGACCTCAAAGACATCTCTCAGTGTCTATCTTCCCCAGCCTGGAGTGTGGAGGCTTGTGCCCCCTTCTGTCTGCTAGAAACACCAGACCTGAAGTGATACACTGTGCACAGTTGTAAAAAACCGCTGCATCCAGTGTGCTTCGGATTTCACCAAAGTCATTCATCTCCACTCTGCAACTCCACAACTGTGGTTGTTTCCATGCAACCAAACCAACACTGGCCACTTTGAACCACCGTGTTGTGCCAGAAAGGAAAGCAGGGGAGAAAGCTTTGGCCCTAATCAGGCAGAAAGCTGACAGAGAGATCAAAGGAAGACACTGAAGGTCCCTGCCATGTGGACAGCTAGCAATCCAAATGAAGGCAATGCCCAAAAGAAGAAAAACTTGAGGCCTTTACATTTTGGTTGGAGTCATAATTAAGGCTCAGCAGTTTTCCTCTCTCTTGAGGCATTGAAAAGAACCATTTTTGTTCTTTAAGAAGACGTGCAGGTTCACATTTTGGCTTGAATAAAAATATTTTAAAAGATGAATTTTTCTTCTTCCTCTCTTAGTAATGCACTAAGCATTAGACTGCCATAAAATAAATAAGGCAGCAGCAGGGAGATTTATGAGAAAGAGAGAGAGAGTGAGAGAGAGAGACAGAGAGAGAGAGAGAGAGAGAGAGAGACAGACAGACAGACAGACAGACAGAAAGACAGACGACAGACAGACAGATAGACAGAGACAGAGGCAGAGAAGACAGACAGAGAGAGAGAGACAGAGACAGAGAGAGAGACAATAGAGAGACAAAGAGACAGAGAGAGATTCTTTCTTTTCATTCTTTCTTGGTTTTTCTTTTGAGTTAGGTTGGGGAGGGGGGGGGGGTGTGGAGAAGAAGGAGGGTGACTACTAGGGTATGATTGGTTCAGACCCTCATGAGAAGCTGCAGCTAGGTTCTGGTGTGGGTGGTGTCATGGCTCTAGCCCCCATGTGAAGCTGCAGCTAGGTTCTGGTGTGGGTGGTGTCATGGCTCTAGCCCCCATGTGAAGCTGCAGCAGGTTCTGACTGGTGTGGGTGGTGTCATGGCTGCAACAGGTTCTGGTGTGGGTGGTGTCACGGCTCTAGCCCCCATGTGAAGCTGCAGCTAGGTTCTGGTGTGGGTGGTGTCATGGCTGCAGCAGGTTCTGGTGTGGGTGGTGTCATGGCTCTAGCCCCCATGTGAAGCTGCAGCAGGTTCTGACTGGTGTGGGTGGTGTCATGGCTGCAGCAGGTTCTGGTGTGGGTGGTGTCACGGCTCTAGCCCCCATGTGAAGCTGCAGCTAGGTTCTGGTGTGGGTGGTGTCACGGCTCTAGCCCCCATGTGAAGCTGCAGCTAGGTTCTGGTGTGGGTGGTGTCACGGCTCTAGCCCCCATGTGAAGCTGCAGCAGGTTCTGACTGGTGTGGGTGGTGTCACGGCTCTAGCCCCCATGTGAAGCTGCAGCAGGTTCTGGTGTGGGTGGTGTCATGGCTGCAGCAGGTTCTGGTGTGGGTGGTGTCACGGCTCTAGCCCCCATGTGAAGCTGCAGCTAGGTTCTGGTGTGGGTGGTGTCACGGCTCTAGCCCCCATGTGAAGCTGCAGCTAGGTTCTGGTGTGGGTGGTGTCATGGCTCTAGCCCCCATGTGAAGCTGCAGCAGGTTCTGACTGGTGTGGGTGGTGTCATGGCTCTAGCCCCCATGTGAAGCTGCAGCAGGTTCTGACTGGTGTGGGTGGTGTCATGGCTGCAACAGGTTCTGGTGTGGGTGGTGTCATGGCTCTGGCCCCCATGCCCTCAAGGTCGGACCAGCACTGCTGCTGTTGGTGTGTCTGGAGCACCTGGTTGCCATGGGGTCCACCTCTAGTGTGCTTGGTGGTGTTTATCTGTAAGTGTGTGTGTGTGTGTGTGTGTGTGTGTGTGTGGTGGTGGGTGGGTGGGTGGTGTGTCGGTGTAGTGTGTCAAAGTCAAGTCAAAGTCAAAGTCAAACTTTTATTTTCAGATGGTACATTGAATAAGCAGTGCATTTGCGTGTTTTTTTTTAAATCATCAAGCCATGTATCTAAAAAATAAAATGAGAAAAAAGAAAATAGGTGTGTGTGTGTGTAAGTGTGTGTGTGTGTGTGTGTAGGTGTGTAGGTGTGTGTGTGTAGGTGTGTAGGTGTGTAGGTGTGTGTGTTGGTGTGTGTGTAAGTGTGTGTGTAGGTGTGTGTGTAGGTGTGTGTGTGGGTGGGTGTGGGTGTGTAGGTGTGTGTAGGTGTGTGTAGGTGTGTGTCTAGGTGTGTGTCTAGGTGTGTGTGTTGTAGGTGTGTGTGTAGGTGTGAGTGCAGATGTGTGTGTAGGGGTGTGTTTGTAGATGTGTGTAGGGGTGTGTGAGTTTTATTTGTTTTTAAAAAAGTTGTTTTTTTTATTCATTTATATCGAGGATATTGGAATAAGCACTTAAGTGCTTTTTTACATCCAGTCCCCGTGTGTATGCGGTTTTGTAAATTCTGTCATCTGTTCCCACCGGCACACAATGGCATACTCTTACGAACAGCGGAACAGGATTTAACGTGTGCGCAAGATGTTCTGCGTGCGTTCGCACACGGGGCCTCGGTTTATAGTCTCATCCGAAGGACTTTTGGGGAGAGTGGAGTCGGCATTGATGTTAACTCCAGGGGAAAATATCCCCTTGAACAGGAATCGAACCCGGGTCGTCAGATTGCGAGCGCAATGTTCAAACCACTAGGCTATCCCGTTCCCCTGAGTGAGTGAGTGAGCGAGTGTGTGTGTGTGCGCGCACTCATTGTTATGCATGTTATGTAGATTTTACATCTTGTTATGTAGATTTGTAAAATATTGTGCATAGGGTAGTAGTGTATGTATAGATCTCTGTCTCTCCCTCTCTCCCCCCCTCCCCCCTTTCTCTCTCTCTCCCCCTTTCTCTCCCCCCCCCCCCCCCTCTCTCTCTCTGAATGTATGGAAACATGCAAGCACATGTGTGTGTGCGTGCGTGCGTATGTTTGTGGTGCGTGCATGTACGTGTGTGTGTTTTCGTGCGTGCGTACACCTGTGTTTGGTATTGTGTGTGTGCGTGCGAGTGTGTGTGCTCTCGCGCGCGGGTGTGTGTGTGCGCGTGCATGTACGCGTGTGTGTATATGTGTGCGTGTGCGTGCGTGTGTGCGTGCATGCGTGCGTGCGTGCGTGTGTGTGTGTGTGTGTGTGCGTGCGTGTGTGTGTGTGTGTGCGTGTGTCTATGATTTTCATTTCTTTCTTGTTCATCGTTTTGCCTGGTAGTTGTGCATGGCTATAGGCTGTATGGACACAGTCCATTAATTTGACAAATGCAGCGCCTCTCACCTTACAGGTCTTTGTGGAGAATGGTATATTTTGTGTCAGTGAATTGACGTGAACGTTAATGGTGTGTGTGTGTGTGTGTGTGTGTGTGTGTGTGTGTGTGTGTGTGGCGCGCGCCGTGTGTGTGTGTGTGTGTGCGTGCGTGCGTGCGTGTGTGTGTGTGTGTGTCTGTGTCTGTGAGTATCTGTGTGTGTCTATGTGTCTGAGTGTCTGTATGTAGTGTAGACTTGTGAAACTAGTCAGATAGATAGATAGATAGATAAATAGACAGAGATACATACATACATACATCCATCCATCCATATATACATACATGCATAAAGAGGAAGAGAGAGAGAGAGAGAGAGAGAGAGAGAGAGAGAGAGAGAGAGAGAGAGAGAGAGAGAGAATTACAATGACAATGACAATGACAATGACAAATTCTTTTATTTCGAGGATAATGAATAAGCACTCATGTGCTTTTTTACATCCAGTCCCCGCCCATAGGGATACATCTTAATAATAACCTAATACTTATACTCTCACACAGTAGAAACAAAGGGAAATAACCGTTCTCAAAACATCCCCCCCAAAAAAAAAAACCACCACCAACAACAACACCCCCCCCCCCCCCACACACACACACACAAACAACCACCAAAAAAACAAATAAAAGAAAACCCTAAAGACACCCCCCCCAAAAAAAAAACACCCCAAAAAACAAACAAACAACCAAAGCAAACAAAAGAAAAAGAAAAAAACCCCACAATCACAAAAGAAAAAAAGAAAAAACAAACAAGAACAAGAAGAATAACAACAAAACCAAGAAAAATAACAACCAAACTTAATAAGTCATAAAAATAAACATCTACACATTGTCACATACTTGTTACATATAACAATAAGATATTGAAATAGGGCATTCATTAAAACTTAAGTACAACCGACAAGCCCAATAAAGTATACACTATAACTATAAGCAAAATAATAAAAGGCGAGAGAGAGAGAGAGAGAGAGAGAGAGAGAGAGAGAGAGAGAGAGAGAGAGAGAGTGTGTGTGTTTCAGAGATGATATCAAATATATTATTCTCAAAACAGTACACGATCACCATCAACACTCATTTTTGATTATACTCGTTCAAATTATATGTCATGATAATGAAATAAACTCAATACCCATACACTCACTCAATAAAAACAAGAAACAAAAGAAAAGGAGAAATCTATACCTATACAGTCATTGATGATTACACTCATACATTTTATGTCATGATAATGAAATAAACTCAATACCCATACACTCACACAATAAAAACAAGGAAGAAGAGAAAGGGGGGAAAGCCAAATCTATAAGGTTAGAGAGAGAGAGAGAGAGAGAGAGAGAGAGAGAGAGAGAGAGAGAGAGAGAGAGAGAGAGAGAGAGAGAGAGGTGTGTGTGTGTGTGTTTCAAGGATAATACTAAATATATAATTCTCAAGACAGCACAGGATCACCATCAATATTTTTTTTGAATATACTGGTACAAATTGAACGTCATGATAATAAAATAAGCCCAATACCCATACATTCATACAATAAAGAGAAAAAAATCACTAAAGTCATAAAATGAACATCTACACATTGTAAGTAAGAGAGAGAGAGAGAGAGAGAGAGAGAGAGGGGGGGGGGAGGGAGAAAATGAGAGAGTGGGAGAGAGAGAGGGGTAAGTGTGTGTGAGTGTGTGTGTATGTGTGTGTGTGTGTTAAAGATAATGCTTTTTGTTTGGAGAGAGAGAGAGAGAGAGAGAGAGAGAGAGAGAGAGAGAGAACTCGAACTCAATGATTTATTCACAAAAAGGCCACTGGCCCTTACATGAAGGGGGTTGCCGAACTGCTTAGTATTTTGGTGGGGGTAAAAGCAATAGTAACGACAAAATGTTACTGTAAAACAAAAAGTCATCTACAAAAATATGACTTAGGAAAACAATATCTCTCTTATTCTCATAGCTTTACACAAATGTAAAGTGAGGCTGAAGAGAGAGAGAGAGAGAGAGAGAGAGAGAGAGAGAGAGAGAGAGAGAGAGAGAGAGAGAAGCGGGGTACACACACATGTACCGATCTGGCGAGACATTATCCACATGCAATCCCTACCCTGTGACCTTGACCCTCTGGCTGTAGCCAAGGACGGGATGTCAGTTTCACAATGGCTACATTCCTCCTTGTCTTCCACGTGCAATTCGCGCTCTGTGACCTTGACCGTCTGGGTGAAGGCCAGTTGTCAGTTTCACTATTGTTTGCATGCCTCGCTGTCTGCACGAGCGATTCGTGCTCTGTGACCTTGACCGTCTGGGTGTAGGCGAAGACGGCAATATTCCACGTGCAATTCGTGCTCTGTGGCCTTGACCGTCTGGTAGGTGGGTGTCAGTTTCATTATTTCCGCATTCCTGGTTGTGTTCCACGTGCAATTCATGCGTCTGTGGCCTTGACTGTCTGGGCTGAGAGGAAAAGGGGAATCCCCATCCCACCCTGGTGCCTTGACTGCTGCCACTGAAGGGAAGGAAGAGGGGAATGAATCCCCGTTGCTGTGTGTGTCCACATTGGTACATCTGTCTGTTCAGGGCCCATTGCAGATGGCTGTTCAGAGATCATCGTGCTTCCAGGTTGTGCCATCTTGTGAATTTGCTGTAGGCAGTCGTTGAGAGAGAGATTGTATTTATTTATTTATTTATTCTTTTATATCGAGGATAATGGAATAAGCACTCGTGTGGGTTTTTTTTTTACATCTAGTCCCCGTGTGTATGCAGATTTTGTAAATTCTATCATACAGGATTTAATGTGTGGGCAAGATGGTCTGCGTGTGTTCGCACACTGGGCCTCGGTTTATAGTCTCATCCGAAGGACTTCTGGGGAGAGAGAGAGAGAGAGAGAGAGGAGAGAGAGAGAGAGAGAGGAGAGAGAGAGAGAGAGGAGAGAGAGAGAGAGGAGGACTAATATTTAACGTGCCCATTGATAAAGCAGTTGACAATAATTCTGACATTTTCGTTTCCAGGAGAACTTTTCTTGTGTCAGATAGACAGCTCCTTGAAAGGGAACAAATGCATTGCTCATCCAATGTACCTTTTGGGAAAGAAAAATAAGACATTGACTGTACACTCAAACGCCCACGTGCGCACACACACATTGCGCACGCGCGCACACAAAAACACACGCACAAGCAAATGAACCACAGGGCAGGTCCCTGAACAGCCAGGTACTGTAGGTGCAGGAGACCAGCACTGTTCACTTGAAGGCATGAGGGCTGTTCACTGACAACACACACTGGCCATCAGACTGATAGTTATGGGCCGCTGAAGGAACCAAACCCTAGCCCCCATTTACCCCTCACTACAAAGACTTCTATAGAGCAACAACAACAACAACAACAACAACAACAACAACAACACAACAACAACAACAGTAACACAACAATAACAACAACTCATCCTCTCTCTCTCTCTCTCTCTCTCTCTCTCTCTCTCTCTCTCTCTCTCTCTCTCTCTCTCTCTCCTCTCTCTCTCTCTCTCTCTGGTGAGTTTCTTTGCCTTTAACTCAGTTTCTCTTAGGCAGGTGCATCATTTATTACAGTGCACTTGAAAAAGAAAAAAACTGTTGAGCATTTATTTTGATGGAAGCCAAAAGGTTAATGTGCATGTGGATTGTTCATTACAATGCCTCAAAGTAAGACAAACTGCTGAGCATTGACTTTGACTCAGACCAAAATGTACAGGCCTCAAGTTTTCCCTTATCTCTTGGATTGCTAGCCATCCACATGGCAGGGATCTTCAGTGTCTTCCTTTGAACTCTCTGACAGCTTTCTGCCTGATTAGGGCCAAAGCTTTCTCCACTGCTTTCCTTTCTGGCACAACACATAGAGATGAGAGTGTTTCAAAGTGGCCAGTGTTGGTTTGGTTGTATGGAAACAACCACAGTTGTGGAGTTGCAGAGTGGCGATGAATGACTGGAGATGAATGACTTGGTGAACTCTGAAGCACACTGGATGCAGTGCTCTTTCACAACCATGCACAGTGTATCACTTCAGGTTTGTTGTCCCTAACAGGTATGTGAGGCTGTATGGTGTGTCTGGGTAAAGGTGTTTCCTTAAATAAGCTCATTGGGGAGCAAGGTGTCAGTGACCTTGGCTTCTCTAGGGGCCAGCATATTGAGGGCGGCGCCCATCTCCTCTCTCCCTCGCTGCTTTACCTTCCCTGTCTCTGAAGAGGGCAGGTACCCATTTCCAGCTGGGTGAACTGGGGGACTGTGCTGTAACCAAGGCATATGAATGGTCGCCCACCCATAAGATGACCAAAGTCAACACTGCGTAGCCTTAACTTGGGGAGAATGAGTGCTCTGACCACTGAGCTGTCCCTGTGGGGTGTCTAAAGCAGGTAAAAAGATGAGAGTTAACAAACGAGAGGTGGCTAGGGAAGGGGAGGAGGGTGGGGTTCAAGGAGGGGGTAGTTCAAAAGACAGAAAGAAAGGGGGGGGGGGTAGGGGGGGCTCTTTTGGGCATTATTTCTGTCACAACTGGATCTGGAGCAAAAAGAAAATCATTACAATGAAGACTATTTGAACAGTGTTTTGTTTCTGCCTTGGAACACACACACATACAACATACACAACACACACACACACAACACACACACACACACACACAAACCACTAAACCACAACACTTAAAATACCTAAGAACAAACTAAATACAACACACACACTCAGTAAAATCCACATACTAGACAGGCTCGAAATACAAGAACACACACACACACACACACACACACACACACACACACACACACACACACACACACACACACACACACACACACACACACACACACACACACACCACACAGTGACATCCATACAGCCAGGTGCTACAGAAACAGAAGCACTGCTCATCAGACCTTGAAGATCATGCGGGCAGCCTACTGTCAGCACACAAAGACCTCCAGGATGACATGGACCACTGAAGGAATCAAACCCACACACACACACACCCTCCGCCTTCTCTCATTGCTTTTTACCAAAGAAAAAAGGAAAAGAGAGAGAAAAAAGGAAAAGACAGAGCGAAGAGAAAGAAATGAAAAAAAGAAAAGGAAAGAAAGACAACTCCTCCCCCTCTTTCCCCTCCCTGTTATGACTTCTCCTTGCCTTTAACCCAGTTTCTGTTTTTTCCCTCAAGGCAGGTGTTTGTTTATTACAAGGCCCTAGAGAAAGACATTTGCTGAGCGTTTATTCTGATTCAGCTAAAATGTAAAGGTCTCAAGTTTTTCTTGTTGATGTTCCTTTTCTTTCTTCTTCTTGGATTGCTGTCCACATGGCAGGGACCTTCAGTGTCTTCTTTTGAACTCTCTGTCACCTTTCTGCCTGATTAGGGCCAAGCCTTTCTCCCATGCTTTCCTTTCTGGCACAACACGGTGTTTCAAAGTGGCCAGTGTTGGTTTGGTTCGTTGGAAACAACCACAGTTGTGGAGATGTTTGACTGGAGATGAATGACTTTGGTGAAATCTGAAGCACACTGGATGCAGTGCTCTTTTAAAACCCTGCAGTGTATCACATTACGTTTGCTGTCTCCAACAAACAAGGGAAGGGTGCAGATGAGAAGGGTTGGAGGACATTGAGAGTGACAGAGCAGAGCCCATGGGGTGGCTTTGAGGGGTGAAGGGGTAGGAAGGTAGGGGAGTGTACAGCAGAAAACCCTTAAAATCTGCTGATCTGGGTGTGGGGGTCTTTAGAAACGGAGCATACCATGAAACAAAGAGACTATTGCCATGGAGGTGTTTTAAAGAATGGATCATTTTAGCTGTAGTCTATTTAGCCCGTTTTTGTTGGGGGTTTCTGGAAAACAAAACTCTAAAAGTTTCTTTATCTCTGGTTTTGTTTTTTTGTTTATTGTTTTGTTGTTGTTTTTGTTGTTGTTGTTGCTTCTTGTGTTGTTTTTTGTTTGGGGGGGGGGGGGGGGGTCACTTCCCAGTCAATGCTAGGAGATATTGAAATTACTTGCCCATTATTTTGAACCAGTCTCTAACGATACCTATGTAACTTTCAGATCAACAACAGTGGATCTTTCACAGAAAACAAGTAACAAGTGACAAACACAATACTGCCAACAGTTTATTCTATAAATGAATGAGAGCACAGAAATCCCAGCATGGATTGTAAGTTTCAGAGATAACCAGAATGTTGCGGGGTGGGGGGGGAGGGATGCTTTAATGACAGACAGTTCCGCTCATGTGGAGGCATAACCAAGTACTCCCAAAGATGGACGCGTTGCCACCTCTGTCAGAGGGCAGGTCAGTTCATCAGAGACCGTGCAACATTGTAGATGGCAGAAGGCACCAAAGCAGAGCCAGAAACAGATACCAATGGGCTTTTGAGGTGCTGCCTTTTTCAATGTCTGAGACTCTCTCTCTTCATTATTCCACGGGAGTGTTCGGGCAAAAGACTTTCTGCACCCCAACTCAATATAGAATTTAAAAAATCATTATCTTAAACTGGGATAAAAAACAAAAAACCGGCTACTTCAGTTGCTCAGATAAAAAAAAAAGCAGGTCCATAACAGCACACAAAATTAATGAGGAAATAACCAATAAAAACAGCCATAGGTCATAGTGACAGAAACCCCTTTCTTAGTCACTGGGTCTTGATTATATCATAACCTATCCTTTAGTTTTGATTTTGGCTTTGTATCAGTCTGGAATGTTCCTGAACACATTCTCTACAGATGTCATAAGATTACATCTCTGTGTGTCTCTCTCTCTTTCTCTGTCCCTGTCTCTTTATCTCTCTGTCTCCGCCTGTCTACCTGCCACTCTCTCTCTCTCCACACACACACAACACACACACACACACACACACACACAACACACACACACACACACACACACACACACACACACACACTCTCTCTTCTCTCTCTCTCTCTCTCTCTCTCTCTCTTCTCTCTCTCATCTCATCTATATATATATATAATATATATATATATATAATATATATATATATATAGAGAGAGAGAGAGAGAGAGAGAGAGAGAGAGAGAGAGAGAGAGGGAGACTATGCCTCTCTCTTTCACACACACACTCACACACTTTCACACACACACAGAGCCTGGGAACCTCTCATGCCCTCCAGCGCTTCATGTTCCTGAGGCAGAGAATGGCTCCCGAGACACCAGACCAGACCACACCAGACCACACCAGAGCTACTCAGCAGAGCCTGACGATATGCGGGCATCCCACCACCAACCACCACCATGCCACCGCCACCCTCCTTCACATGACAGACAATAACAACACACACACCCCCTCTCTTCCACCCCCTCCACCCTTTTTGTATGCCTGCGTTTCTAGCTTCTACTGGCCCTGGTAACAGGACTGTGTGTGTGTGTGTGTGTGTGTGTGTGTGTGTGTTGTGTGTGTGTGTGTGTGTGTGTGCTGAGGGTTTTATTAATTAATCCTGATTCAAGACAAGGGGTCAGATTCTTTTCTAGAGTCTTTGCTTGTATCTTCGGCTGCTTTCAGTCGTAGAAAGGGAGTGTTTGGCATTGTTGACCCTTGTTTGATGTTGGGTTGTAGGAATCTTTTAGTTGCACTTTTAATTCTGTTCACGGTACCTTAGTTTCTGAAAAGGTTCTTTCTCTTGGGTGGTGATGGTGGTGGTGGTGGTGGTTTTTGTTGTTGAGGGTAATTGCCTGCTGAAGGTGTTTCTGGCTAGGAATTGACGACGTGGTGGTTCGGGATGAAAGATGTTAGTTGTGAGGATGATGATGGTGGTGGTGGTGGTGGTAGTGGTGGTGGCGATTCTCTCTCTCTCTCTCTCTCTCTCTCTCTCTCTCTCTCTCTCTCTCTCTCCTCTCTCTCTTCTCTTTGCTTTTGATTTTCTTTCTTTCGTTGGTTCTTTCTTTTCTTTTGTCTGTCTGTTCATTTCTTTTGTTTGCCTCTCCCTTTTTTCCCTTTTCTTTTTTCTTTGTTTTCTTTCTTTTTGTCTTTCTCTTCTTTTCTTTTCCTACTTTCTTTTCTTTTTGTTCTTTTCTTTTCTTTGTCTTTCTTTTCTCTTCTCTTCTTTATTTCTTTTTTTTCATTTCTAGGCAAGGGCTTTGAGTTTCAATATTGGCGATATTTTTGCATAATCAACCATCCTTTTTCCAATTACAAGGTCCTCCTACATCTTCAAAGACGTTGTCAAATTACGACGTCTCTCTTCTCTCTCTCTTATCTCGTCTCTCTTTCTCTCTCTCTTTCTCTCTCTCTCACACACACACCAGTTATTTCCAGGTGTGTCTCTGGCTTAAAAAAAATTAGGCTGATTGCTTGTTGAAATTCATGATTGCACTGTGCTGGTGTGAGTGTCAATAGCGTGAGTGTGTCCTTGTGCGTGTGGAAAACTTTGATGTGTATAGATATGTATTAAGTTAATTTGTACTGATTGATTGGTTTATTTATATAATTGACTGGTAATGTGAGTAGTTCATCGGATTATTACCTAAGTGATTAAGTTTTTTTTATTTATTAGCTTCATTATTGTGTATATGTTATATATTTCTTTATGTTCGTTTGCTGGTTGTTTTCTTTGTTATTTGTTGGTGGGGTGTTCGTGGGTTTTGTGGGGGTTTTTTGTTGTTGGATGGCATGGTGTAAAGAAGGCTCTGGCTTAGACATGTATGGATGGCGGTCTAGAGATAAGGCACCTGCCTAGACAGCGAAAAGTCCAGGTTGCAAGTGTGCGGTCGTTCGAACCCCATTTGTGCCCTAAACTTTTCCCCCGTTCACCAGACATGAGTGGTGGTCTGGCTGCTAGTCTTTCGGACGAGACGATAAACTGAAATCCCGTGTGCAGAGCTCATTTACTACACGTAAAAGCCCATTGGAAGCAAGAGGGTTGTCGTCGTGGCAAGAATCTGTAGAAAAAAGTCACTGTTAGGAAACCAAATACATGCAGACAGGGAAAAAAAAAAAGGGTGGCGCTGCTCTTGTGGCGTCGCGCTCTCCCCGGGGAGAACAGCCTGAATTTGATGCAGATGAATATGCCGTGACTTAAAGTGATGTACAATGCATTATACCCCCAATAAAACATTCGAGTTCGAGCTCTGTGTGTGTGTGTGTGTGTTGTGTGTGTTGTGTGCGTGTGCGTGCGTGCGTGTGTGTGTGTGCCTGTCGGTGTGTGTGCGTGCGTGTGCGTGTGTGTGTGCCTGTCTGTGTCTGTCTGTGTCTGAGTGTCCGCGTACACGCATGCGTGTGCGCACCTGTGTGTGCAGGAGAATTAATAATTGCCAAAACAAAACAGCCAAACAACCAAACGACAGGGCAGCGCTGGTAACCCCCTCACCACGCCACTTGTGTGCCGTAAGCCCTGGAAAAGTCCCTGCAGCGCGGGGGATCTGGCACCTTTAGCCTGACCACTCGTCGTCTGGTCACCAGCCGGGGCTGGGGGAGATCCAGTTTCCCGAGAACGTCGCCCACCGCGCGTGCCTGCCTCAACACCCTGCACTGCCCTCCGTGGCTGGAGAGTGCGCTGCTGCTGCTGCTGCAGGGGAGTCAAAAAAGAGAAAGAAAGGCGGCAGAAGCCGTGTGTCCTCTATGGGTAATCTGTCCTTAACAGACAGCGTGCGCTTTGAGACTACCAGACACGCTCGCCAACATGCAGTGATTTTTCTTTCTGTTAAAATTTTTTTATTTTTAAAAGCTGGTGGTTGCAGCAGACCTGTCCTGTCGAGAACAAGGTTTGGGGTTATGGACATAACGCACGTGCCGTTCTGCGAGCGGGGTGACCTGGAAAGCTGCAGCCGTTTGTAAGCTCGCTTGCACGTGCTGGCGTCGTCAGCTGAGGGGGTTGAATGTCGTCTGCTCGCCGACAGCAGCATTAGCTGTTTGCCCCTACACACACGTCGGCCTTTCTGTCGTCCAGCTCCTATGACGGACGCGGCCCAGCTGATGAAACCCCCAGTTCTTGTTTTGGTTTTTTTTATGAAAAAAAAAGTAAAATAACAAAGGAATAAACTCAGCTTTTGCCTGTGATGCAAACAGTGGGATTTCTGACATTCACCTCGCGCTGGTGCTTTCAGTTTCGTCATCAAATCCTCTGGGTTTGGGGGCATTAAAGTTTGTTGTTGGGCTGTTGGTTTTTATCAACTCTAGGCCAGTTAGTGTGGCTGACATTCACCGTCCTGCTGTCTTCAGCTTGTGTGGTGAAGTACCAATGCAGAGACCTCCATGGTGTGGGTTGACGGACTGTACTGCTGAGCCACTCCTGATCTTGCTCCCAACAAGACTGAAATGACGAAGGAAAGGGAAGCCTCTGTCTCCCGAAGCAGAGTGAGCCTACTACTACTACTACTACTACTACTACTACTACTACTATTACTACTACTACTACTACTACTACTACTACTACTACCACTACTACTACTACTACTGCTGCTGCTGCTGCTGCTACTATTACTACTGCTGCTGCTGCTGCCTACTACTACTATACTACTACTACTACTATTACTGCTGCTGCTACTGCTGTTACTACCACTGCTCTCTAGCCGTCAGCACCTGGGCTTTATCACAGTTCTTGATTAAACCATTGACGCTGGGGGCAACAGCAAGGTGAGAGGCTGTATGACCAGTGGCTTTCCCACTCATGGAATTCCACTTTACAGCTTAGTCTTTAGTGATCAACTATGACTCTCTGACTAGGAGGCTTGACTCGCACAGTCCTTATGTGCTGCAGCCCTGGGGGCTGGTTGGCCTTTGGAGAACATCTCCAACGCTGACTGTCCTTATGCCCACTTGGCCGAGAGAGTGGGGATGTACTGTGGGCAAGGCACCTCCACTATAATCAAATTTCTGCCCAGTTTCCAAAACAGCAGCTGCCTCCTCTGCTGTTTTGGAGGTCATCGTCGGACACCACGGACAAAACATATACTACTACTACTACTACTACTACTACTACTACTACTACTACTACTACTACTACTACTACTACTACTACTACACTACTACTACTACTACTACTACTACTACTACTACTACTACTACTACTACTACTACTACTACTACTTCTCTTCTACCCTGCTACAATTATTAACTATTCAAAGAAGAAAGCTACTTGGTATTTCACGCAGTGAAAGGAAATGTCCAAAATATCACCCCAGAGAATTGGTAGATACAGTTTTTAATGTGCATGTAAACATGATTGAAAATATCATTAATGAAAAAACACTATACATGTTCCAAAGCCACCTAACCACTTTAATATTTTTCAAAGACACTTTTATGCATCAAAAGAAATGTTGTCTCACAAAGTTTATACCATATCCGAAAATAATTTGAAGACATTAAAAAAAAAACCGAAAAGAAAGGATATTGTAGGCAGAGTTCGATGTACCATTCTAAATTTTTTGTTAAATTCCATTTCTCGTAGTTTCCCGAAAAGTACATGATACATGAGATGCGCATGCGCCTTTCAGTCATATCCCTTATGCTTCCTGAAGTCGTACTACCTGTCTCGAATTTTATTTTTTTAATCAAGTCATCTGTGTAAGAATTAAGTGTGGTGTGTTGCTGTCTTTGTGCAAGAAGCTGTTTCACTGAGTCAGACTTCACTCCCTCTAGCAGCAGCAGTTCTACAAGACATTTTTAACCTACGATGATTTTACTCCCGCTTTTTTTTTTTTAACCTACGATGATTTCAATCGTAGCATCATAACAAAAAAACTTTGAAAAAACCCAAACAATAAGCGGCTGCCTTCTGGATCAAACCAGACAAAAGCTGAACAAATTTGCATAAAACGTCTGAAATGAGATGGAAGGATTAGTGAGAGTTTGCATTACGTGCACAGCAATGAGTTCTGGTCGTATTGTACCGTCCAGAGTCCTCGATCTTTTTTTTTTCTTCCTTTCTTTTTTTTTTTTTTCTTTTTTTTTCAAACCGTCCCTCCCTTCATCCTTCTGCTATAATCCCATTTTCCAAAACTTTCGGGAAAAACCCCCGATTTTTATTTTGTCTGAGCCCATACTTAAACAGTCATAAAATATGTGTTGTGAAGTCTTGTTGAGTCTAGGCAGTTTATAATATTATCTATCAGATGTTGGTGAGCTCCCCAACAGAAAAAAAACACCCGGGTCTTTCTCGACACTTCAGCACAATGGACTTGGCGCGTTTTTATTAGTAGGGACAGATTTGAAGTGTAGCCTTTCATGTGTCGGCTCTGACGCATAGAGGTGGTCTCTTTTGAAACTGTCTTTTTGTATGTTCAAATAATTATGTAGTTTCACTGACTTTTTAGCGTTTTCTTGGACGGGATGTGTGTGTGTGTGTGTGTGTGTGTGTGTGTGTGTGTGTGTGTGTGTGTGTGTGTATGTGTGTGTGTGTGTGTGTTTTGTGTGTTGAGGAGGGGGAGGGGGTGGATGCACTTACATTGATAAAAAGTCGCATATGCACCCAAGATAGGTGCACTGACAAAAGATGCACACAGACTCCGACAAGCAATCTCACAGGCCCAATACTGTATTGAGTACTTTCGTTTTACTAATTATTGCACTATTCATTTATTCTTAGTCATGGCAGATTTGTCTGCATTAAATTTTTCGGCTGATCTCTACCCACCAAGAAGAGTGATTTGCCACGAACCAGCGCCACCCTTTTATTTTTCCAACCTGCTTGTTGATTTGTTTTTTTATTTTTTCCCTACTAACACACACACACACTCGCACGCACGCACGCACGCACACACACACACACACACACACACACACACACACACACACACACACACACACACACACACACACACACACACACACACACACACACACACACACACACACGTCTATCCCACCCCCACTCACCTCAACAATCTATATCAGCAACCCATCTCCTACCCCCTACCCCCATTTTCATATATCCTTATCCGCCCCTTACCCCACCCCCACCCCACCCCACCCCACCCCACCCAATTCCCTGACCTCCCCCCTCCCTCCTCCACCCCCCCCCCCCCCCTACCCTACCCCGCCCCTTCCCCCCCCCCCCCCCCCCCCCCCCCCCTCCAGCCCGCTGTCCCCTTTTAACGGTACGTAACAGCTTGCCAGGTACAATTAAA
>CM054139.1:52473032-52478032 GCA_028751875.1 Rapana venosa | reverse complement strand
CGTTACGACTCTGTTGTGGTTGTTTGCTGTGGTTGGGTTTGATTAATGAAGCCTCAGCGGTGAAATCCCGATTTGGGGGCTGTGAGAAGGAGGAGGCTTAGTCAGTGAGAAGGAGGCTTAGTCCGTGTCTGGAGGAAGCGGAGAGGCGGTGTTAGAGCTGCAGGCTGGTCTGTGGACTAGGGCTGTCTTAGGAGATGATGGCTCAGTTAATTAAGGGTGGCTTAGTTCAATCCTCTATCAAGCTGGTGGAGAGGAGGTGCGGGGTGGTGGTGGTGGTGAGGATCAGGTAGAACTGATGATGTTCGAGAGGGTAGGATGTGAGTCAAGTCAAATCAAGTAAAAGTCAAGTCAAAAGCCTTTTAATCATCCCGTGAAGGGCAATTACAATACTGACAGTGTTTTGGTCATGTTTTTCATTCAATTTTGCCGTAAAATTACTTATACTGGTTGTATGTATTGATTATGCTGATCAGATGTTTCAAGAGATGGGTTTAAATGATTGCGCGCGTGTTTGTGTTTGTGAGTGTGTGTGTGATGTAGGGTGTTGTCTGCTTTTAAGTTATTGTATTACTTCTTGATCTGTATTGTTTAATTATGCATACTGTGTAATTGTAATGTTAAAGCGCCACTCATACTTTCTCTTGTTGAGGCATTAAAGTATTCTTTAGACAGACACATTGATACCAATCATAATCTCCAAAAGACGAGTCCATGACAGAAAAAAGGGTTTTGAAGTAAAACAAACAAACAAAAAAGAAAGAAAGAAAAGGTAAGATTTTATTCAGTTATCATTTATCTCTCTCTCTCTCATCTCTCTCTCAATCTCTCTCCTCCTCATCTTCGATCTCACTCTCATCTCTCATCTCTCATCATCTCTACTCTCTTCTCTCTAATATACTAAATAATATATATAATAAATAATATATATATAATATGTGTGTGTGTGTGTGTGTGTATGTGTTTGTTTGTTAGTGGTAGGGTTAAAGGTATGCTGCTCTAAAGTTAACATCCCATCCGCTGGTTAGAAACAAAAAAGGGTTCAGCTATGGCCATTGGTATGGATGATGACACAAGCTTTACCAGCACGCAGCTTAAGACCTGTAGAGGGACAGACAGACTTCGCCACTTCCACTTGTCAGTGGCGCACTGCTCGGAAATTTTCTGCAGAACCCCCCCCCCCCCCCCCCCCCCCCCCCCCCCCCCCCCCGTGCAGCAACTCCTCAAGGAGTTAGGAGAGAAGTCACCCCTCAGGAGCCAATCCCCTGTCTGCACAGTCAGAACCACACAGTGCGGCCAGCTAGACCTAAAGGGGTGTGGAAGGACAACGGTGGCACAGGCAAACATGTCACCGGTGGTGACCCTGGCTGGGAGCTGTAGCGGAGGAGCGAAAAAAATAAAACCACGCAATTTTGATCACTGATGGAGGGACAACACAAACGGTTATCGATGGTCAGTTTTCAATGGTCACTTATCAATGGTCAGTCACCCCCCCCCCCCCCCCCCACCCTGTCAATCACTGTGAGTACACTCTAGATGAGAAGTTTGTGTGTATAACCGTTTTCAAGACTCTCACCTTATAAGCAGCCGTACTCCAGACTTCAGAGGATTTTTGCTCCAATAAAGAATTCAGTTTGCTAGTATAAGAGCATATATTCTATGGCTGACGAAAACATCAACTCATTTTAAAGCATAACAACATGATCATGTAGGTCTTGACATTTAACTTGCATCAATAACTGACAAAATTCGGCTTGGGCTTACTGCACCTGATTGGAAAGCTCAAGGTCCTGGGTTTTTCTTCTTCTTCGACGTCAAACGTTAAGGCAGCAACTATTGTTGTCTGTAGTGAAAATGCTTTGCGCTGCTGTTAAGCGCCTGACAAGTCAGACCCAGCACATCCGACTTCGGCGTGAGAGAAAAGTGTTACATTTTAAGACTTTCTTGGAAAAAGAAAGGCAGAAGAATGGACCAAGAAGGCAGAAAGTAGACAAGAAGGAGGTGACAGGAAGAAAAGGAATCAGGCAGAAACAAAGAGAGGGATAGAAAAGAGGAAATTCCTAGCACAGAATTTCCAGTAGGTGGGGATGCTATTTACACTGAAAGCTCCCCCCCCTCCCCCCGACACCCAAACGGGGGAGTTCTGGATTCGATTCAGACTGTCACTTCATCTACTGGATCATGGATGGATGGCGTTCTGGGTGGTGTCTTTCGGAGGGGATGATCAAGTGAGATCCTATGTGCAGCATACAGCAAGCACAAGACAGTTGTTCTGGGTCGAACTCCGCAGTTAAAAACACGCAAACAATGCGAAAAAGTCCCTCTCCTATAAAAAAAAAAAAAAGAGAGAGAAAAAACCCAAACAAAAAAAGACCCCTAAATGATTGACAGATTATTCACACAAACAAAACATATTTTTGAAGGTAGGTAACGGTGAATAGTGCGACACACTCTTCTTGCAGAGAGTGATCCTTAGCCAGTGTCACGCGTAGAGATCGGCCGTCAATATAAGTGCCTGTGTGTTTCTTCTTTAATTAAACGTCTTTTCACATTAAGTGATATTAGAGATGTGTGTGTGTGTGTTTGTGTGTGTGTGTGTGTGTGTGTGTGTGTGTGTGTGTCAGACAGACAGATAGACAGAGATAGAAGAGACAGGTAGAGAGAGAAAGACAGCTCACTTGAGCAGACAGCCGGCCACAACCACCACTCTGTCCACACAGCATTGTATGGTTCCGAGTCGGCTAGGAAGAAAGGGGTAGGCTAGGGGTGGAGTGCCGTCCACCACTCCACACACTACACAGACAGCCTACCACCCCCTCCTCCACCCCCACCCCTCCTCCACCCCCCCCCCCCCCCCCCCCCCACCTTGACGCCTGTGCCTGAAAAAAGGCCTCCAACTCTGCAGGTGTTCTGCACTCTGCCCTGATAAGCCAGTGGACAAAACGCCAAGAAAGGAATCATCGGGCTTCATCAGTTCCTTTTTTGGAACTTGGTCAAAACGCCGGTGGGATGGCTGTGTAAAGTGTCTTTATCTATACACTCGGCCTTGAGAGGTGCGAAGTGTCCACCCCCCCCCCCCCCCCCCCCCCCCACCATTAACAAAGAGCGGTCGATCATAGAGATGGAGATAAATAACTAGCTAACTATTGGAAGGTGTGAGGCTAGGCGGTAAGAGTTATCTCTACTGTCTGTTTGCTTTTTTAAAAATGGCTTAGAAAGGGGGGGGGGGGGGGGGGGGGGGGGAACAGAGGAAAAGAAAAGAAAAGTGAGAAGAGAAAAAAGTGATTTTTTTTTTGTTTTGCTGGTTAACTGGTGACCAGAACGCTCTGATTATAAACTTGACTGACATCTATGTGATGTCTGCTGTCTATAACCTCACGAGGTGCTACGTGTCCTTATCAGTCATCTTGACAGGTGTGAAGTGTGAGAGGTGTGCCCATCAATCAAAATGTCCTTATCCGGAAGATCTTGGTAAAAAAAAACACAACCCCAAACCCTATGAACACAACAACAGCAGCAGCAGCAGCAGCAGCAACAACAACAACAACAACAACAAACAACACACACACACAAGTTCAAGGATTGTTTTGATAAACCATCCATACTAAGAGTTAAATACAAACACACACACACACACACACACACACACACACACACACACACACACACACAGCAACAAGCCGTGCAGCAGTGAGAACCAAAACTTAAAACGAAACTACCCAAACCACTGATACGTTCAGAAAGCGTTTATCAGCAACAAGTCAGCGAGCTTTTGTTTAGAACGGCTTCTTCTTTAGTGATGCTTCTGTTCTTGTTGTCATGTCGCTCGTTCTGTCTCACCCACCACCCAGCCATACTCAGGCTCCAGGGCCAGAGGTCCACGGAAAGCCAATCCATATTAGGCCGCCACGAGGATACCAACCAGAATGGCCCTGAGTTTGGGAACAGTGCAGTGTCCAATGCAAGACTCCTCAAGGAGTGCGGGGAATTTCTTTTTTTCTTTTTTTTAAAGTGGACTTTAGCAGTTGTGTTCTCTACCCTGGGAGAGCTGCCTACAGGGTGAGCAGAGAAATCTGCTGACTGGATGTACACTACACTACACTACACTGCATTTCACTGCACTGCTCTACACTACACTACACTACACTACACTACACTACACTACACTACACTACACTACACTACACTGCACTGCACTGCACTACACTACACTACACTGCACTGCACTACACTACACTACACTACACTGCACTGCACTGCACTGCACTACACTACACTACACTGCACTGCACTGCACTACACTACACTACACTACACTGCACTGCACTGCACTATACTGCACTACATTGCACTACACTACACTACACTGCACTGCACTACACTACACTACACTACACTACACTGCACTGCACTGCACTGCACTGCACTGCACTGCACTGCACTGCACTACACTACACTACACTGCACTGCACTGCACTGCACTACACTACACTACACTACACTACACTGCACTACACTGCACTGCACTACACTACACTACACTACACTGCACTGCACTAAACTACACTGCACTACACTGCACTACACTACACTACACTATACTACACTACACTGCACTACACTGCACTACACTACACTACACTACACTGCACTACACTACACTACACTATACTACACTACACTGCACTACACTGCACTACACTACACTACACTGCACTACACTACACTACACTGCACTACACTACACTACACTACACTACACTACACTACACTACACTACACTACACTACATAAGTGAAAATCTTCAGACACACATCACTAAAATACAACATGCAAGCATCATACACATACGCATGCTTGTGTGTGGATTTGATTACTTAAACGTTATCTCCAATTTCAGATATAAAAAAAAAAAATGATGTGGTTCTTTACTTTAAGAAAAACCCTCTCCGATACCTTGTCGCTAAATCACTGTTGAATGTCTATATAACTGAAACCCACGA
>CM054139.1:52453032-52468032 GCA_028751875.1 Rapana venosa | reverse complement strand
GGGTTGGATGTAAAAAAAGCACACAAATGCTTATTCCATTATCCTCGATATAAAAGGAAAAAAAATCTACTTTTGCAGAAGTAGGACCAAATGGTTGGTGGTTATCGGCTATCTTTACATTAACTATCTTCCTTGTGAAAAATGCCCAGGTAACACTGAAGTGCTCGTGTGTGTCAGCTGGTTTGGGCAAACAGCTCTATCAGATAATTATTGGAGTCAGCAAAGCACCAAGGCCTGTGATAGGACGTTTATTATGCCCTGACATGTGATGTTGAGACTGTACTTTATCCACGACAAAGCTTTAGAATAACAACCTGCACTTGCTTTTAGAGGAGAAAGAGAGAGAGAGAGAGAGAGAGAGAGAGAGAGAGAGAGGAGAGAGAGAGAGAGAGGAGAGAGAGAGAGAGAGAGAGAAGAGAGAGAGAGAGAGAGAGAGGAGAGAGAGAGAGAGAGAGAGAGAGAGAGAGAGAGAGAGAGAGAGAGAGAAGACAGAAGAGAGAGAAGAGAAGAGAGAGAGAGAGAAGAGAGAGAAGAGAGAGAGAGAGAAGAGAGAGAGAGAGAGAGAGAGCGAGAGAGAAGAAAGAGAGAGAGAGAGAGAGAGAGAGAGAGAGAGAGAGAGAGAGAGAGAAAGAGAAGAGAGAGAGAGAGAGAGAGAGAGAGAGAGAGAGAGAAAGAGTGAGATAAGAGGGGAAAGAAAAGAGAAGAAATGACAGCGAGTTAGAGAAGAGTAAGGAGGAGAGATTTAAAGAAAGGATGAGATGGGACTTTGAATGAGTGGAGAACGCACAACAAAGCAGCAAGAAAACAGACAGAACGATATTATATTAAGGTGGACTTCGGCTGATTAAAATGCCATGCTGGTACTTTAAGCTTCACACAAAACAAGCAGAAACAACACATACAACACCAAAAAGCTAAACTAACCGTTTTAACTAACATCACCACTGTCCCTCCTACGTTGAATTAAAAAACAAAATGCATCCAATCACTAGTGACTCCTCGACTAAATGCTTAAGCTGGAGAACGCAACCACCACAACAACAACAACAACAACAACAACAACAACAACAACAACCAAACCTTAAGTCTAAACCCAACTTCAGGAGCATTTAAGAACACCATGCCCTCCACACATCCCACAGTCTTTCCCACAAAACAAAAGGCAATGAGACACAAACGAACCATACAAATCAAACCAATAAAAAAGCAAAAACAACCGTTTAACGTACAACAACCAACCCCCCCCCCCCCCCCCACCTCCACCTCCACCCCCCCAAAAAACCCCCCCACAACAACAACAACAAACCCCCACAAAAAGGAAACACCTCCCTCCAAGACATATCACCAACACCTGGACGTCCCCCCCAAAAAAACAACAACAACAAACAACCCGCAACAAAACAAACAAAACAACAACCAAAACATAAAACAACAACAAAAACAACAAAACCCCAAAACTCCCTCCCCCCAAAAAAACCCCCACAACAACACACACACAAAACCACACCCAAAACCGCAAAAAATTGCTCTCAGCCATTTTTCTTGCATGTCCAACATGAACACTACCTCACCGCGTCCTCATCTCTTCCTCACTCATCCCCAGCTTCTAAGACCGCACCCCCCCCCCCCCCACCATTCAACCCCCCCCCCCCCCCCGACCCCCCCCCCCCCCCCTTCGACCCCCCACCCCGACCCCCACCCCACCCCCCACCCTGTTCCTGTCACTCCGCCTTCAGACGACAGTGTGTCCAGCGGCTTCATCCTTGCGCCAGGAGGGGCCGGGCATGGGGCTCGTGTCCCAGGTCCAGTGTTGCAAAGGGTTGCTGGGGTCGCACCTGGCCAAGATAACCTGCCGGGGGGCAGTTTTGTCTGGAGAGGAGGCGGCGTGGAGAGGACCCACCTCGGCGCATTTCTGGCTCATCACATGGTACAGCTGTTTGTGACTCTGTTGAAGGTTTGGGAAAGATATAAAAAAAAAAAAAAGAAAAACAACAACGAACAAATAAAAATGAATGGTGTTATGTTCAGTATTGGTGAAGTCAGGTAAAGTACGTGTGACATCACCTGCGATATATTTTTTTTCGTTAATTTTTGTGTGTGTGTCCACCGGAAAAGCTGACCATTACTATGCCCCCCCCCCCCCCCCCCCCACCTCCCCCCAAAAAACCCCAACCCCCAAACAAATCCGAAAAACAAAAACAAACAGCAAAGTTCACTGTTTATAAGTAAGCTTTCAGGACTTGTTCCATTAAAAAAAATGTATTGCCCGTGAAGACAAACGTTTTAGCAAGAGTTTGGGAAGATTCGCATGCACCCAATACAAAAAAAATCCACCGGAGATCTCTCTTTCTCAGTGTTAATTGTCTCTGTCTTAATCTGTCTCTTACTCTCTCTCCAACTCTCTCATTCCACCCCCCTCCCCACCTCCCTTCTCTCTCTCCCTCTTTGCAACCCTATCTATTCCTCTCTCCTCTGGGGTGGGGTGGGGTGGGGGTGGAGGGTGTTGAAGTTAATCTGATAATAAATAGATGACGATTCCTTTCATTCCATTCCATATTGTTTACAGCCCTACCAACCACGAAAGCCATATCAGGGCTGTGTGTCATCTCAATTATTTTCAGTGGCTCCAGTAACTTTCACTTCAAATTAAAAAACCGACACCTCCTAAAACCTTCAAATAATTATTTAACACTATCCTTCTGAAAAAAACCCAAACCCCAAAACATTAAATGACACAATACCTAAATCATTTCATTCCTTAAGGCTGATAAACCAGGCTGTGCTGAGGACGCCAGCCATTCTGCTTAATTTATCATCCCCAGATTACAAAAAAGCGTAAAAAGTATTACAAACATTTTAAAGTACAAAAAATATAAATAATAAAAAGTGTCACATGGGCAAATAACACTGCAGATTGAACATCCTGTGCCCATCCCAGTGTTTAAATATCACTACCTGGCTGCCAGAACAAAAGAACACAGGCAAAATGTCACATAATGAAAACAGAATATTTTTTGAAAGATTTGCTTGAAAAATGCAGGAGAATGGACCAGGAATAGAAGGCAGAAAACAAGCAAGAGAGATGACAGAAAGGTAAGGAGAAAGACAGAAACAAAGAGAGAAAGACAGAAAAGTGGAAATTTCTTGCACACAGTTTCCAGAAGGTGGGGATGCTATTTATACTGAGAGTATTAATTTAATTGATATTGGTCTTATACAACATGTTATAAACAATTTTGGCTTATGTCATAAAAATGCGTGCGCATGTGTGCGAATGTTTCCAGTGTGTGTGTGTGTGTGTGTGTGTGTGTGTGCGCGTGTGTGTGTGTGTTGCGCGTGCGTGCGTGCGTGCGTGTGAGCGCGCACGGCTGTGTGTAAGTGTACGGATGCATGGGTTTACTGGTGCGCATATGAGTATTAGTGATTATTTTTACTTGGGTGAGTTTATGGCTGGCTGAGGTATTGCTGATTTGTGGGTGCTTTTGATCTTATGATGGGTGCGTGCTGCTGTTCGGATAGTGTGTTGTGGGTTTTTTGTGTGATATTATGTTTACATGTTTATTGCTTTTATGTATGGCTCGTGACCCACCGGAATTTCTGTCTCTGAAATAATAAAGTTCTTGAATTTGAATTTTGATCCCCCACAGGGGACAAATAGATGACAATGAATTGAGAGAGAGACAGAAAGAGAGAGAGAGAGAGAGAAGAGAGAAGAGAGAGAGAGAGAGAGAGAGAGAGAGAGAGAGAGAGAGAGAGAGGAGAGAGAGAGAAGAGAGAGAGAGAGAGAGAGAGACGGAGACAGAGAGCGACATAGGCAGTCGCAAGTTGATCTCTTTTCAAACAATAAGAAAAAACATCTTGCTCCCCCACCCCCTGCCCCCTCCTTCCAGCAGATTTTTCTTTTAGTGAGTTTGGACCATAGAATGAATTTCTGCAAAGTAACTTGTATTGTTTGTTCAGTGATATGCACCTCAATCGGTTGTTTTTGTTTTCCTTTTCTTTCTTGTCTTTTTTGTGATGGGTTAAATATCTGTTGACCTCTATGTGACCTCAACTTCTCAAGGAGCCAGTGTATTGAGGGTAGCGTCCATCTCCTCTCCCTCGCTGCTTTACCTTCTCTAACCCTAAAAAGGGCAGGTACCACCCATTTACAGCTGGGTGAACTGGGGGACTGTACTGAAGCCAAGGCGCGCAAAATGTCACCCATCCAAGTGGTAACCACGCTCGATGCTGCTTCACCTTAACTGGGGGGAAGCGAGTGCTCTGACCACTGAGCTATCCCGTCCCCTGTCTTTCTTTACCTCTAGGTGATTCACACAGATTTAAAATAATCAGTGTTTCAAAGGGAAGGGAGGGGAAGGGGAGCATTCTAATCAAGGCATAGGGGAGAGAGAGAGAGAGAGAGAGATGAGAGAGAGAGAGAGAGAGAGAGAGAGAGAGAGAGAGAGAGAGAGAGAGAGAGAGAGAGAGAGAGAGAGGCATCAAAGTAAACTTCCCATTAGGCCTAGCTTATTGAAAGAGAGATGAAAGAGGGCGAAAAAAAGAAAAAGAAACAGGGTCTCTTTACAAAAGTTAGACTAAAATGCTACCTGGTAAATGTTCATGTCTGTGACCGTGTGACACTGACATACAAGGAAAAGCTACCAAGCACTGGGGGCTGTCCTCCGAAGAGACCCACAGTCAATCACAAGAACAGCATTGCACTGGACCCCAGAAGGAAGGAGAAAGAAAGAAATACCAAAAGAAACGTGAAGGAGAACTGTAGAAAGTGAGATGAAAGCCATGCAGCACTCTTGTGGGTCAGTGACTAGGTTGGCCCAGGATAGCCAGGAGTGGAAGCGCTTTGTTGCTGCCCTACACACCGTTGGGTGTAATGGCTAATGATGATGATGATGACTGGGGGCTGTAGCATTGCGCACAACACTGCCTGCATGATGTTGATGTCTTACCCAGTTATTGGCTTATTTCTCTTACCATAATTATGGAGTCTCTCTCTCTCTCTCTCTCTCTCTCTCTCTCTCTCTCTCCTCTCTCTCTCTCTCTCTCTCTCTCTCTCTCTCTCTCTCTCTCTCTCTCTCTCTCCTTTATCCCTTCAGATACCTGTATACTTCCTAAAAGTACAGGAGTAGTTAGCCATCCATCCAGGAAACATCAACCCTGACAGTGTATAACCATGTAGCAGAGCTGCCAAGTGTCTTAGAGTGATGATGGGAGGCCAGTTTAAGTCATTGTCATGACTATTTTCCGCTGCGTGCTCGTGTTTTCTTCCTCTTGAAACTCCACATGCATTCACTGATATGCGTACTGTTTGTTTCTCTATAGCTCAGAAGAGTTCATGGGAACAAACAATTGTGAGAAAAAAACATCAGCAGTTTTTTTTGTCATGTATTGGAGAAAAATGAAATATACAATACATTTTAAACACCGGTTGTTTTTGTTTGAGCATTTTTTTTGGGGGGTGGGGGGTGAGGGGGTGTTGTTGTTGTTGTTGTTGTTTTGTTTTGTTTTTTTGCATTCCCCACCTTCCCCGTGTTTTATGGAATGGTTGAATATTTCATGAATATTAATTTTACAGGGATATAGTGTTGGACTAGGTTTGGCCTAAAATCTTTATCTTTGTGGCTTGAACGTCATCCATCCAATTATGCACTCGTTTGTAAGTTCGTCTATTAATTTACTTATTTATTTATTTATTTATTTGTTCATTTATTTATTTATTCATCTATTTGTTTATATATTTTTCTATTCATGTATCTATTCATTCATTCATTTTTGTCCTACCCTTCTCTGACCCCTTTCTTCATTCCTTCCTCCTTCATGTCTTTCTTCAACAACAACAACCCCCTGCCCTCCCTGCCCCCCCCCCCCTCCCCCCCCCCCCCCCCCCCCCTCCCCCCCCCCCCCCCCCCCCCTCCCCCCCCCCCCTTCTTCATTCATTTGTTCATTCATTTGTCCTTCCTTCATTTATTCCCTTATTCATTTATTCCTTCTGTCCATCATTTTTCCACCATCCCCTTCTTCCTTCCTTCCTTCCTTCCTTCCTTCCTTCCTTCCTTCCTTCCTTCCTTCCTTCCTTCCTTCCTTCAGTCATTCTCTGTGCGATGACAGGACATTTGACAATTCCCAACGCAATTCACAAAGGTTTATTCCCATTAACTCTTATTTATTTATACCTTTTTAAGTCACGAGATTTCTCTGCGGCGGGCTACTCTCCCCGGCGAGAGCACGTCGCCACAAGAGCAGCGCCATCCATTTTTTCTTCTTTTTGGGGGGTCTGCAACTAAGTTTCCCTATTAGAGTGGCTTTTTTCTAAGAATTTTGCCTGGGACAACTCTCTTGTTGCCGTGGGTTCTTTTTATCGTCTCATCCGAAAGACGAGCGCCCAGACCACCACTCATGGTCTAAAGGATGGGGGAAAAAGTTTCGGGCCCAAACGGGATTCAAACCACCGCACACTTCCGACCCGGACTTTTCACTTTCTAGACAGGCACGTTACCTCTAGACCACCGATCCTTTGAGCTCTAGAGATATAAATGGGGGGGGGGGGGGGGGGGGGGGGGAGTATACATATCAGTAAATGAATGACGGGTATACAGAGGGCCGAGGAATAGCAAGACACAAGAAAGGCAGACGATGAGGAAGGGGGGGGGGGGGGGGGGGGGGGAAACAACTCACCTTAAAGTATTTCCACAGCTGGTTGCCTCCGGAGTGGTGGCACTTGATAGCGTTGACAGTTTGGTTTCGGTTCCGCGGGGAAAAGTCCAGGCAGGTCCTGGAGAAGAGGAGATCATAGGCCCCCTGAAAGACTGTGGACTGGCCTGGGTTCATGTACCACATAGCGTCATCCTGGCAAACACACACACACACGCACGCACGCACGCACGCACGCACACACACACCAACCACACACAACCACACACAACCACACACACACACACACACACCAACCACACACACACACACACACACACACACACACACACACACACACACACACCACACACACACACACACCACACACACACACACACACACACACACACAGAGAACAACATATCAAGAACGACAATTACGCCCCCTATTTTTTTCTATAACTACCTGACTTAATAGATCATCAATACCAGGCACTATCGGGATTCAAACGTATAACACGCCACTTAGGGGTCCAATACAAGCGTAAGTCTAAGATCGAGGGTATTAGCGGTATCACACTCGTCTAGGAAGCTATAAGTTGCATGGTCGATTCTCATTTGAAGATGGAATCCCTTCCTAATCGGAAGAGCTCAGGAGGCGGGTCTTTGTGGAAGTGCTGTAGAGGTGATCATAAACTGAGTCCTGTGTGCAACACACACATGGGGCATAGAAAAGAACCCGAGACAATGTTTTTGGCCAATTTTTGGTGATAGAAATTATAGTGCACACACACACACACACACACACACACACACACACACACACACACACACACACACACACACACACACACACACACACACACACAACACCACAAAACAGAAAAACAACAAAGACAAAGACAGATAGGAAGAAAGGGAAAGCAGACTGGATTTTGTTTTGGGGGGATGGGAGGGGGGAGGGGGGAGAGGGGGCACAGTTGCACTCGCACGACATGTTGTCTGCGGAGCGAACAGCTTGATTTTCCCACAGAACAATCTGCCGTGACAAAAAGGGGTACAAAACATGCCTTCCATATCATACCATACCATACCATTTACCATACCACACCACACCATACCACACCACACCATACCATACCACACCACACCATACCATACCACACCATACCACACCACACCACACCATACCATACCAATTCAGCTTCACTTCGTACCATACCATACCATACAACACAACACTATACTACAGGACAGTACAACACAACACAGCAGAACACGATACAGTTTAACACAAAGAAATCTGTGGTGGCTGTAACTTGTGGAAGTGGTCTACACTACTATGGATTGTGGCATCCTTGGGACATGCATCAAAACCATGACCAGGGGTTGACATGAAAACTCACATGGGCATCACCCCCATCCTTTTCACACTTCTCCAGTACTGCTGTCTGGACATCAGACACGATGCACAGGCCGGTCAGCTCATTCTCTATCTGCAATGAAATGCATCAGCTTTCAAGAACTAAACCCTGCATATTTATGTATTTTCTCTTTTATTTCGAGAGCAATGGAACAAGCATTCACCTGTTTTTGATTTCTACATCCACCCCCTAAGTGCATGCAAATTTGTAAATTTTGTCATTCGTTCTCTACACACACAACAGCCTACTCTTGCAAAAGACAGAACAGGTTTTAGCGTGTGTGCAAGATGTTCTGCATGTCTTTGCGCACGGAGCGTTGGTTTGTTGTCTCATCCAAAGGACTTTACCTCGGCAAAAGTAGCATCATCATCATTCGTCACTTAATCAGATAACTGGGCAACCAGCCAATCAACCACACAAAACAGGAGAGAAAAAAAACAGAAGAAAAAATGAAAAGGCTACTGTAAAAATTTTTAGTTAAGGATGGATGGAGGCAGGACAGGCTCCCCAAACAAAGGGAAACACAAAAAGTCTCTTTTTTTAATTAAGAAAGAAAAGGAAGAAGAAAGGGTGGAATCTTCAGTACGCATATTTGATCTTCTACATGTGTATAAATTTATACACAAAGAGGAACTAAGTCACTGGCAGGGCTGCACTTTCTGTTGATCTAGGAGATCATTAAAATCCACGTCCCTCATTCATCAGATGCCGCAGCCAAAATTCGAACCCACGACTTCAGGGAAACAGTGCCCAGCTAGTCACTACCAAGATCACAAAGGGGGGTGGGGGGTGGGAAGAGAACTTGAGGTTGTATATCACTTCAAGTACCTTGGAGCTATTATTAGTGAAGAAGTTTCAAAGACTGAAATCCTCGCAAGAGCTGCACAAACAGTAGCAGCAATGGGGACCATCTGGAAAGACCGACACATCTCTCTCAGGACCAAGGTGAAGCTACTGAATGCACTGGTCACTTCTACATATCTATATGCACGCGAATCCTGGACATTGATTGCAGATTTACAAAGGAGGATCCAGGCTTTGGGGATAAGATGCCCCAGAAGACTCCTTGGTATCTCATATATGGACCACATTACCAACGAAGAAGTCCTACAAACCATCACCCAACAAGTAGTCTAAATAAAAGTACTACAAAGATCTGCTGACCACAGTCAAGAAAAGGAAGCTCAGATAGTATGGACATGTGACAAGATCAGATGGGCTCTCCAAGACCATACTGCAAGGAATAGTGCAGGGGAAGAGAAAGCAAGGCAGGCCGAAGAAGAAGAAATGAGCGACATCATCACTGAATGGACCGGGAAGAGCTTCTCCACAACCCAGGCACTTGCACACAACCGCTGCAAATGGAGCCAACTGGTGCAACGTTCATTACTGCAGTGCCCCTACGACCCTGAAAGGGGTTATGGGAGCAGATGAGATGAGTGATAGGAAGTCAGCTTGCATACATATACTTCGACCATAGTGAAGAATATTCGCGTGGGAAACAATGAATCTGTGCCGCCTGGGAGACATGGTAAACAATTAAGTTACGCAACATTCCTGGAACTGATGATATTGACACTCTAAGTCTGGCACCTGCTGCTGGACCCACCCAGAAGCCACTGATGCACCAGCCTCGGAGGCACACCGCGTGGGCGGTGTTTCACTGTTCCACTTCCCCCCTAGCAAAAAAACCAACTTCATGACATTAACTTTGTAACCAACTTTTTAGGTCTCTTTTCCTTACTCGTGGATTGATAATATGAGTTTAAAAAACCTCGAGCAGTAAAATCATAAAAATAATTAAAACTTCAAAATACTTTAAATTGAAAAAAGCGTAACTGGATAACAACTTTTGTGTGTTCACCGTAGCAGACTTTATGCAAATGGCGATGCTACTGGCGCGAAGTACGATTAGTACTTCAGCCAGCACTGATGAGTACGATCAAGTGATGAATACCACAACTGAAAGTAGGTATACACTACTTTAATACGTAATTTTGACCATCCAAATTCATAAAATTACATAACATCTCCCCATATTTTAGGATCAGAAGTTGTGTAGATATGCGCTGATATACCCTTCTTAAGCAATTCTATGGCAAAGGGTGACCTAGATCTGACTGACTGCTTGGCTTAATCACCCCCTCTACCCCGCCCCCTACCGGCCCCCTTCCCCGTGTTTCCTTGTCGTTGTAATATTCTTTTATTCAATCGCACCATTTCACCATTGGGCCTATTGTATTAGATTTGTTATAAGCAGTATGTATGACTCTGGCAGACGACCTGGTGCTGGTCACGGTGCCTTTCAGTCATCCACTGTTGTCTTGTCAAGTCTGTGACCTGAAAATTCCTCTGTGTTCAGGGTCTAACAATTATGCAAAGGTTGAGATTTTATGCAGTTTATACATGGAGGGGCCAAATCTGAGTATCAAAATTCACTGTGTATAATCGAAAATATATATTTTAGAAGTAGTGAAATTGTGTCTGTGGAAAATTCCATTGCATGGTGTTGGTACAAAGTGACCAATTTTCATAAGAGTGAACTGGTAGGGGTTTTAAACCAGGGAACACTAAACAACAGCAACAACAAGAACATCTCCGTACCAATCTCCTCTGGCAGTGCCTTACTATACCTGGCCATGAGCAATGTAGTCAGCAGGGAGGTAGACCTCTGGCATCACGTGCTTCATGAACCAGCCAAAGCTGTGGCACTTAAGGCGACCTTTCAGTTCCATTCGCTCTGAGATGTCGCCAGCCATGTCCAACCATTTCTTTTGACAAACAGACAGAGTACAGGATTACAGAAGTGTATGAAGAGGACATAAGACTGCAGAAGTGTAGGGAGTAAACATAAGGCTGAAGAAGAGACTGCAGAGGTATATAAAGAGAACACAAGATTGTAGAGGTATATAAAGAGGACACGAGATTGCAGATGTATATAAAGAGGACACAAGGTTGCAGATGTATATAAAGAGAACACAAGGTTACAGAGGTAGAGGTATATAAAAAGAACACAAGGTTGCAGATGTATATAAAGAGAACACAAGAGTGCAGAAGTGTATGATGAGAAAGCAAGGCTGAAGAAATATATAAAAAGAAAACAAGACTGCAGAAGAGCACAAAGAAAGCACACAACTGCAGAAAGAGCAGTAAAAAAGCACACAACTGCAGAAGAGCTGGAAAAAAACACAAGACAACAGAAGAGCAGAAAGAAAACACAGGACAACAGAAGATAGCAAAGAAAACACAGGACTGCAGAAGAGCAGAAAGAGAACACAAGACTGCAGAAGAGCAGAAAGAAAACACAGGACAACAGAAGAGCAGAAAGAGAACACAGGACTGCAGAAGAGCAGAAAGAAAACACAAGACTGCAGAAGAGCAGAAAGAGAACACAAGACTGCAGAAGAGCAGAAAGAGAACACAAGACTGCAGAAGAGCAGAAAGAGAACACAAGACTGCAGAAGAGCAGAAAGAAAGCACAGGACTGCCGAAGATAATAAAGAAACACAGGACTGCATAAGCCCTCAGTGTGAAGCATTCTAGTGTCTTTCACGTAAGCTTCAATCAAACATCCACACCAAGGGAAAGAAAAAAGGAAACAGAGATCTGGGCGTCACAAGCTCTCTTAATACTAAAACTTAATTAATGCTTAAAGCTCTTAGGGTTTTACACAGTACTGTACAAAGGAAGGATGGGAGGTCAAGTATGATGACCATGCCTTCTGAATTTCCTTTTGTTGCTGCTTTTTGGTTTTTTGCTTTTTCAATCTCTAAATTAGACATCTTTTCTGGGACATGAATATACCACCACAACAATATGCCTTTTAAAAATTTTAAACTTACATTTAAAACAATTTCCCCCATGAGGATGCAAGGGGGAGGAGAGAGCGGTTCAGTATAAATAGCATCCCCACATTCTGGAAATTATGTGCTAGAAATTTCCTCTTTTCTATCACTCTCTTTGTTTCTGCCTTGTTCCTTTTCTTCCTGTTACCTCATCCTTGACTAATTTCTGCCTTCTTTGTCCATTCTCCTGCCTTTTTTCCAAGAAAGACTTAAAAAAATAACAATTCTCTCTTCTGCCAAAGTCAGATGCGCTGGGCCTGGCTTGTCAGGCGCTCAACGGCAGTGTGGCGCATTTTCGCTCATATGACAGACAACAATAGTTGCTGGTTGAGCGTTCAACGAAGAAGAAGAAGCAACAAATAAACAAAACTAGCTGTTAAGGAAGTCTTTTTGATGATGATTGGGCATCCCAGGTCAGTAGGCTGCTAGTTGTTCCAAACACCTGGAACAGTCAGTCTTCTGCTTATCCATCAAAAGACGAACGATCTGCGAGAACAAATCCTCTGAATTCAGGGCGAGGTACATGAAAACTGACACACCTGCAAACGTAGTGTTCAGTGTAGTACTTTCAATCTCTCCCTGATTACCAGGCGTAATGACTGAGTCAGAATACATATTCTGGGTGACCGACCTTAAGGGTGTTGAGCTAGGGAACGTGCAACAACAACAACAACAACAACAACAAAACATGATTACAACCAACTTCTGCGTCGATGTTGGTAATGCCTCTGCTTCTATAGTTGTAAAAGATGTAGTCATCCATCCACACAGCAGCCAGGCGAGCCAGGTTAACGCTGAGGTAATTGCTGAAGCCGCCTGACGAATGAGGAGACGCCGTGCGGAACACGTGACCCACGTGAGAACAAGGCACGATCTCCATTTTCCCGCCACACATCCAAATCTGAAAAAGAAGCGGGAGTGGGGTGAGGGGTGTGGGTGGGGTGTGTGAGATGAAAACAATAATGAAGAGGATACTGGAAGGAAAGAGAAAAAAATGTGGGGAGGAAAGAAGAGTTAACGAAAAATAGCAACCAAAAGGTAAATAAACAAATAAACAAGTATGTGAAGGAGTATCAATCTAGGGTGATATCAATTTTTAAAAAACCCACCCACCCCAACAATAACCAGAGTAACTAGTAAAACGAAACAAAATCAAAAACCAAAAGAAGAAGAAGAAGAAGAAGAAGAGAGAAAATGGCAAAATCCTTTATTCAAAGGAAAGAAAACTAATAAGAAGAGAGAGAGAGAGAGAGAGAGAGAGAGAGAGAGAGAGAGAGAGAGAGAGAGAAGAGATCAGAGCAAATCAAATCAAATCAAATCAAAATTTTGTATTTTGAGGATAATGTATAAACACTCATGTACTTTTTTACATCCAGTCCCTATCCTTATCAAGGATAACATCAAGATAGAAGAAAAACAACTAAATAAAAAACAAGAAGAAGCGAGAGAGAGAGAGAGAGAGAGAACAGACAAACAGACAGACAGAGACAGACAGATAGACAGAGACAGACAGATAGACAGAGACAGACAGACAGACAGATAGACAGATAGACAGACAGACAAAAACAGAGACAGACAGACAGCGAGAGCCAACAGTGTGACTGACTTTAAACGAGAGTTCCAGGTTTTCACCTCCCCAGATCTTCATGCCAGGGTCGTAGGTGCCCAGCTTGTAGAAGTAGTCACGGTCAATGGCGAACAGGCCTCCGGCCATAGTGGGCGACCTGCAATGCAGCAGGACACACAAGTGGGGGTGGGGGGGGGGGGGTCAGTCAATGAATGAATGTAAGGAGAGGTCCAGACGGCTCGAATGTGCTCAAAAGGTTCTACATAGTACTGGCCACTTGTTCTTCCCTGACAGCACAGCCAAGATTCACAACCGTGTGCCGCCCCCCAGCCCCCCCCCCCCCCCCCACAAGTGGTGAGATGATCTAATGATAAATATCCATTCAATGCAATGCACCCATCTAATGTAGTCAATCGATCTAAGGATAGCTATCCATTCAATGCAATGTACCCATCTAGCGCAATCGATCGATCTAATGCAATCTATATATCCAATGCAATATATCGATTTGATGCAACTTATCTATCCCATGCAATCCATCCATGTAATCCATCCATCCATCCATCCACCTATCCACCCACCCATCCATCCACCCATCACCCACCATCCATCCATCCATCCATCCATCCACCTATCCACCCACCTCCATCCACCCATCACCCACCATCCATCCATCCATCCATCCATCCATCCACCTACTACCACCCCCCCATCCATCCACCCATCACCCACCATCCATCCATCCATCCATCCATCCACACATCCACACATCCATCCATCCATCATCTGTCCATTCACACATCCACCCACCCACCCATCCATCTACCCACCCACCCATCCATCCATCCATCCATCCATCCACACACAAACCCATACCTGATGGGGTCGACATCTGATTTTCTCCGGCGTTTCCCCCCAGGCTGTAGCAGTGACCATGTATGCATGCATGCATACACCCACCCACCCATCCATCCATCCAACCACCCACACATCCATCCAACCATCCACCTACCCATCCAACCCTCCATCCATCTACCCACACACAAACCCATACCTGATGGGGTCGACATCTGATTTTCTCCGGCGCTTTTCCCCAGGCTGTATGGGCATCCAGTTGAAGAGCAGACCCCAGCTGAAGGTGCCCACGCTGATGGCAGGCGCAAAGTTGACGTTGATGCCGAAGGTTCTGGAGTCGATGGCGTCAATCACGGGCAGCGTCACCGTGGTCGGGTCTTTGGCGATGGGGTCCAAGAGAGGTTCCAGCCAGCCTGGCATGTTCGGTTTTTGTTTATTTCTTTATTCTTTTGATTTCGAGGATAATGGAATAAGCACCCGTGTGCTTTTTTTTTTAAAACATCCAGTTCCCGTGTGTATGCAGATTTGTGCATTTTGTCATCCGTTTCCACATGCACACAATGGCCTACTCTTCCGAAAAGCGAAACGGGTTTTAACGTGTGCGCAAGATGTTCTGCGTGCGTTCGCAAACAGGACCTCGGTTTAAAGTCTCATCCGAAGGACTTTTGGGGAGAGTG
>CM054139.1:52433032-52448032 GCA_028751875.1 Rapana venosa | reverse complement strand
TGGTGGTATGTGGTATGTGATGGAAGTTGGGTTGTGGTTGTGGTGTGGGTGGTTGTGGTGTTGTGGTGGTGTGATTGTGGTGTGGTGTGATGGTGTGGTGTGGTTGTGGTGGTTGGGTGTGCTGTACTCTAGCTTTCACATTGGATGATGGACCAAGCAAGATATGGACGTTGTATGTGGTTGTTGGTTGTGGTTGTGGTGTGGTTGTTGTGTGGTTGTGGTTGGTTGTGGTGTGGTGTGTGGTGGTGGTGTGTATGTGGTGTGAATGGAGATTGGAGTGTATCTAGCTTCTATTTGATTGTGGACCAGCAAGATATGAGACGTTGTATTTGGTTGTGGTGTGGTTGTGATGTGGTTGTGGTTGTGGTGTGGTTGTTGTGTGGTTGTGATGTGATGTGGTTGTGGTATGGTGGGGTGTGGTATAGTTGTGGTATGGTGGGTGTGGTGGTGTGGGTTGTGGTGTGGTTGTTGTGTGGTTGTGGTGTGGTCGTTGTGTGATTGTTGTGTGGTTGTGGTTGTGGTGTGGTTGTTGTGTGGTTGTGATGTGATGTGGTTGTGGTATGGTGGGGTGTGGTGTAGTTGTGGTATGGTGGGGTGTTGTGCTGTGTTGTGGTGTGGTGTGGTGGTGTGGGTTGTGGTGTGGTTGTTTGTGTGGTTGTGGTGTGGTCGTTGTGTGGTTGTAGTGTGGTTGTGGTGTGAAGTGGTTGTTGTGTGGTTGTGGTATGGTGGGGTATGGTATAGTAGTGGTATGGCGGGGTGTTGTGTTGTTGTGGTGTGGTTTAGTGTGGTTTTGGTGAGGTGTGGAGTGATTGTAGTATGGTGTGGTGTGGTGTTGTGTGGTGGTGGTGTGGTTATGGTGTGGTTTGATATGGTTGTGGTGTGGTTGTGGTACGGTGGTATGGTGTGGTATGGTGTGGTGTCGTATGGTTGTGGTTGTGGTGTGGTGTGGTTGTGATGTGGCTGTGGTTGTTGTATGATTGTGATGTGGTTGTGGTGTGGTGCGGTAAAGTGTGATGTGGTTGTGGTGTTGTTGTGTTGTGTTGTGTTGTGTGGTGTGACATGGGCAGATTGGGGCTGTACTCTAGCTCTCCACATCTGATGCGCCATGCAAGAAAAGAGACGTTGTATGTGGTGTGGTGCGGTGTGGTGCGGTGTGGTGTGAGGTGGTGTGGTGTGGTGCGGTGTGGTGTAGTGTAGTGTGATGTGGTGTGGTGTGGTGTGGTATGGTGTGATGTGGTGTGGTGTGGTGTAGAGTGGTGTGGTGTGGTGTGATATGGTGTAGTGTGGTGTGGTGTGGTGTGGTGTGGAGGGGTGGGGTGTGGTGGTGTGTGGTGGGGTGGGGTGTGGTAGTGTGTGGTGGGGTGGTGTCGTGTGTGGTGTGATGTGGTATGATGTGGTGCAGTGTGGTGTGGTGTGGTACGGTGTGGTGTGGTGTGGTGGTGTGTGGTATGGTGTGATGTGGCGTGGTATGGTGTGATGTGGTGTGGTGTGGTGTGACAGGGTGTAGTGTGATGTAGTTGTTGCGTGGTTATGATGATGATGATGATGATGATGATGATGATGATGATGATGGCGGTAGTGGTGGTGATAGTGGTCGTGGCAGCTATGTTGTTGGTAGTTGTGGTGTTGTTGATGGTAGAGATAATGTTAGTGTTAGTGGTGGTAGTGGGGAGAGTAAACGTTATGATGATGGCGTTCACGATGATGACAGTGATGACGACGTCGGTACGCGATGATGAAGATAATAATGGTGGTAGTAATAAGGGTGGTACATACGGTGGTAGGGGTGCTGCTGCTGCAACTGATCATGATGACAACGACGATGACACCGACAATGACTACGATGATTTGAAGAGGAGGAGAGGACGATGATAATAACAACAATGATAACGACGACGACATTTATCACCACGACAAAAATAACAATAATAATAATAACAACAACAACAACAACAACAACAACAACAAAGGCATCACTAACGCCGTACAAACCTAAACAGGCAAAAGAACAACACAACGAGACTCACTGGGCATCTTTGACTTTGGGGACGGAGCGATGGAGGGAGATGTGGTCGCTGAGGAACTGGTTGAAGTGGTGGCGTTTGTTTGCCCGATAGTACAGTGCCTGCTGGTCCTTGCTCAGTTCCTTCTCCTGCACCACCACAGGCTGCCCCTCTTCCCCTGCCAGACCAACCAGCCAGCCAACCAAACAAACAAACCAAAAAAAAAAAAAAAAAGAAAAGAAGAAGAAGTCAGGCTGAGGCATGTCAAGACGAGACTTGGCAGCAGCGGCGGTTTTGTTTTTGTCAGAATGATGTCTACATGTATGCCGTGCAGTGCAGTGCCGTGCTGTGCTGTGCCGTGCTGTGCTGTGCTGTGCCGTGCTGTGCTGTGCAGTGCAGTGCCGTTCCGTGCCGTGCCGTGCAGTGCAGTGCAGTGCAGTGCTGTGCTGTGCCGTGCCGTGCTGTGCCGTGCCGTGCAGTGCAGTGCAGTGCGTGCTGTGCTGTGCCGTGCCGTGCTCAAATTCAAAAGCTTTATTATCTCAAAGACAGTGCTGTGCCGTGCCGTGCAGTGCTGTGCCGTGCCGTGCAGTGCAGTGCAGTGCAGTGCAGCGACTTAACGTTTTTGTTTTGTTCTTCGGCTAGAGCTCTGAGGTTCACCAAAGTATGGTGAGGGTTTTGGGGGTTGGTGTTGTTGTTTTTTGAAGTAAGCGATGTTTTTTTTTATATAGTCCATGCTACTATTAAGGTAGCCGCATTCCGACTGCGGGGATGATGTGTGCATGCATGCGTGCGTGCGTGCGTGCGTGTCCGTGTGTGTGTGTGGGGGGGGGGGGGGGGGGTGGTGTGGGTGTGTGTGTGTGTGTGTGGGGGGGGGGGGTTGTAGATTCAGGAAAAAATTCCAGGCACACATAGACACACACAAAAACGTGCACAGAGACTGAGAGAATGACACAGAGACGTGACAGAGAGAATGACACAGAGACGTGACAGAGAGAATGACACAGACACGTGACAGAGAGAATGACACAGAGACGTGACAGAGAGAATGACACAGAGACAAGACAGAGAGAATGACACAGACACAGAGACGTGACAGAGAGAATGACACAGAGACGTGACAGAGAGAATGACACAGAGACAAGACAGAGAGAATGACACAGACACAGAGACGTGACAGAGAGAATGACACAGAGACGTGACAGAGAGAATGACACAGAGACGTAACAGAGAGAATGACACAGAGACGTGACAGAGAGAATGACACAGACACGTGACAGAGAGAATGACACAGAGACGTGACAGAGAGAATGACACAGAGACAAGACAGAGAGAATGACACAGACACAGAGACGTGACAGAGAGAATGACACAGAGACGTGACAGAGAGAATGACACAGAGACGTGACAGAGAATGACACAGACACAGAGACGTGACAGAGAGAATGACATAGAGACGTGATTGAGAGAAAGACACAGAGACGTGACAGAGAGAATGACACAGAGACGTGACAGAGAGAATGACACAGACACGTGACAGAGAGAATGACACAGAGACGTGACAGAGAGAATGACACAGAGACGTGACAGAGAGAATGACACAGAGACGTGACAGAGAATGACACAGACACAGAGACGTGACAGAGAGAATGACACAGAGACGTGACAGAGAGAATGACACAGAGACGTGACAGAGAGAATGACACAGAGACGTGACAGAGAGAAAGACACAGAGACGTGACAGAGAGAATGACACAGAGACCTGACAGAGAGAATGACACAGATACGTGACAGAGAGAATGACACAGAGACGTGACAGAGAGAATGACACAGAGACGTGACAGAGAATGACACAGACACAGAGACGTGACAGAGAGAATGACACAGAGACGTGACAGAGAATGACACAGACACAGAGACGTGACAGAGAGAATGACACAGAGACGTGACAGAAATAGTGACAGATAAAAAAGGTTAAGGTAAGGTAAAGGAGTCCCATAACCTATAAGGTCGTAGGGGAGCGAGGCGTCAGAGACCTCACTTCTCTAGGGCCAGCATATTGAGGGCGGCGCCCATCTCCTCTCCCTCGCTGCTTTACCTTCCCTGACCCTAAAGAGGGCAGGTACCCATTTACAGCTGGGCGAACTGGGGGAACTGTACTGAAGCCAAGGCGCGCAAACGGTCACCCATCCAACTGGTAACCACGCTCGACGCTGCTTAACTTGGCTGGGGGAAAGCGAGTGCTCCGACCACTGAGCTATCCCGTCCCCCTAGTGACAGATACACAGTTAAAAAGAAAACAGACTCGACACAGTTAAAAAGAAGACAGACTCGCAGACGGACAATCGATCTATCGACATGCATCTACAACACAGCACTATCACGGTCAGTATTAACAGCCAACACACAGCAGTCATTGGGTTTTTTCTTTTTAAATAAAAAATGTCATCCGTTGGTACCGAAAAGCGATGTTGTACTTAATGAGATGATGATGATAATAATAATAATATAATAATAATAATAATAATAATAATAATAATAATAATGATAATAATAAATGGAATGTATATAACGCTATATGTTGTAAAACCAAATTAAAGCGCTTGCATTCAAATACATGCAACCAACAATAATTAATAATTCTAATAAATTCAAATACACGCACACACACGCGCGCGCGCGCGCGCGCACTACCCCCCCCACCCCCAACTCCCCACCCCACCACCACCACCACACACACACACTGGTTCTTTTTGATAAACTGGTAATTTTTGTCATGACGTTGTGTGTAATGATTTCTTTTTCCTATCACGTTTGTATGCAGTGAACTGAAAGTAAATCTTTTTCTTATTGTGTCGTACATAATGACATAAACTGATTATTTTTGTCATGACGATGTGTGTAATGACTGAAACTAAATACTGTTATTATTTTGTTGTAGTTAAGGACTTACACTGATATTTTTGTTCTGATGCTGCATGGAGGGACTTAAACCAATCAAGTATTGTTATGATGTTGTACATAATGACTCAAACTACTTTTTTGTTGTGACGTTGTAGGCAATGACATAAACTATTTAGTTATATTTAGTTTTGCCTTGATGTTGTACGTAATGACACAGACAGACCGCGATAGACACACATACACAGACAGACGCGCTTGCGCGTCCCCCCCCCCCCCCATACACCCACCACACCAGCCCCGCGCCCAACACACAACACACACATCACACACACCCGCCCCCACACACACACACACACACACACACACACACACATAGTATCTATCTATCTATCTATCTATCTATCTATCTATCTATCTATCTATCTGTCTGTCTGTCTATCTATGTGTGTGTGTATGCGTGCGTACGTGCGTGCGTGCGTGGGTGCCTGTGTGCACGTGTGTAGATTAAGAAAAAAATCCCAAACACACAGAAACATACACAGAGACAGAGAGAAAGACACAGAGACAGGAATAGAGACAGATACACAGACAAAAAGAAGACAGACACGCAGACGGACAATCGATCTATCGACATGCATCTGCAACACAGCACTAAGAAGGTCAGTATAAAAGCCAAGACACAGCAGTCATTGGCCCAGTGATATCAAAGACAAAAGGCACTTCACCTGCATTCGGGGGTGGCATCCATCCATTCTCCGGATTTTTCAGTTCTGCTTTTCGGAATTTCTTTCCCAGTTTTCGGCTTAATTTTGTCGCTTTTCGGTGTAATTTTCCCTCTTTTCGCCGTGATTTATCCTCTTTTTGACGTAATTTTGTTGAATGTCTTTTTCGTCGTAGTTTGAAATGTCCTGCCTTTCGCTGTAGTTTTAAATGCCTCGCTTTTCGCCGTGATTTCAAATGTCCCGATTTTCGCCGTAATTTGTCTGCCGCAGCTTCTTTTTTGGCCCTTTTCACCAGAGCAAAGAAGAAACCTTCCTTCCGTCTCATGGATGGGTGTTGTTTTGCTGTCAAGTTGTGAGGGGTATTGGCCTTGTCAGCGTTACGTCGAAGCGCAAGTGCAAATTGCAATGGTGCTTTCTTCCCTTGTCTGTGGGCCGTTTTGTGGTCACGATGTTTCAAGCTATCGTCTGAGATGAAGAATATCAGGCACGCACATAAAGCACACAAAACCAAGAGGCGCACAAGCCTCTTTTTCTTGCAGAAAAATCGATACATTGTTCAGAAAGTTATCTTCAGTAAATGATTGCTGAGAAAACTGATAATTTGTCTATGATGAAAATACTCGCAGTGTATGACTGAAGATTGACTTAGCACTTAACTTTCACATCATACGTGTCCCTCCTCTGCCAGTGTGTTTTAAAGTGTTGATGAAGATCACACGCTTTTGAAATTCATTCTGTAATGTTTCCAAACAGTTCAAAGTTTCCTTTTCGTGCTTTGCAAAGTATTCTTCAAACTAGTCACAAAACAAATGAAACACAGAAACCACACGTTAAAGTCACACACAGTGAGACGTACCTCACAGCCTCCCTTTCTACTTTCATTTGTAGCCTGACATTGATTTGAAACAGATGGTATTCTCTCACAAATGTTGTCCAGATTACACATTCGATTTTGGACGTATAAGCCAATAAGCTGTATCCTGGCTGTAGGCCTGCCTGGCCTTTTCGTTTGTGTTTCTTGAATATATATGTGATATTGATAGCAACATGAGGGCCACAAAGAGCCCTAGACAGCTTCAACGAATCATTTAGATAAGGCAAGGCAAAGCAAGGCAAAGCAAAGCAAAGCAAGGCAGGGCAGGGCAGGGCAGGGCAGGGCAGGGCAGGGCAGGGCAGGGCAGGGCAAAGCAAGGCAAGGCAAGAATAGGCAAGGCAAGGCGAGGTGAGGCAAGGCAAGATGAGGCAAGGTGAGGCAAGGCAAGTAGAGTAGGGTAGGGTAAGGCAAGGTCAGGCCAGGCAAGGCAAGGCAAGGCAAGATGAGGCAAGGCAAGGCGAGGAGAGGCAATGCAAGATGAGGCAAGGTGAGGCAAGGCAAGGCAAGGCAAGGTAGGGTAGGGTAGGGAAAGGCAAGGCAAGGGTGTGTATGTGTGTGTGTGTGTGTGTGCGCGTGTGTGTGTGTGTGTGTCTGTGTGTGTGTGTGTGTGTGTGCGCGCGCGCGCGTGAACCTGTGAGTGTGTGTGTGTGTGTACCTGTGTTTGTACGCGTGCGTGTGTGTTTCATATTTAAAAAAAAAATTATTTCAATTATAATGAAATAAGCAGTGATGTGCTTCTGCATACCCAGTTCCCATGTGTATTATAGATTTTTCATCCGTTCCCATCGGTCCCATCGGCACAAAGGGCCGACTCTTCCGAAAGGCGGAGCAGGTTTTAACGTGTGCACAAGATGATCTGGGTGCGTTTGCACCGGGACCTTGGTTTACAGTCTCATCCGAAGGACATGTGTGCATGCGTGCATGTGTGTGTGTGTTTCTTCTGTGACGAGAGAAAAAGAGGGAGTCAGGAGAGAGAGAGAGAGAGAGAGAGAGAGAGAGAGAGAGAGAGAGAGAGAGAGAACAATGAACAATGAACAAAGTTTATTTCTATTTAGCAATCAAGCCTTATAGCGCTGCGGTGCGGTAACGATATCGAACGCGACGCGATTGCAGTGACATGGAAACCATGGCAGTAATAGTATGTACATAAAGATTTGATACATTCTTGTTCGTGTCTCAGTTTTCAAAACAGCCTTTCCTTTTCCAGTCTGCAGCCAGCGAAGTCAGCCCATGTAAAACCGGATCATGTCCCGAAGAAGATGTAACTCCCGTTCAGCACTCGCCACTGTCTCTGCGTGTTGTGTGTTAGGACGCTGCTTCCCTTTACTAAGTCTGGCAAGCCTGACACGTTCTTCTGGTAACATGTTTCTGTCTTCTTGCATGATGTACCAGAATACCCACTTAGATCCCTCGCCAGTATCTCCATTACAAGAGTACTCCAGGGTGATGTCATCCGACTCACACATCACAATGTTTTGATCGCCTGAACCATGTACCACAACCTTTCGAAACCGGTAATCCACGCTGTGTTTCTCTTGAGAGAGAGAGAGAGAGAGAGAGAGAGAGAGAGAGAGAGAGAGAGAGAGAGAGAGAGAGAGAGAGAGAGAGAGAGAGAGAGAGAGCGAGAGAGAACTCGAACTGAAAATGTGTATTGAGAGTAAACCGATAAGCACATGGCTTCTTTACGCCATGCTCTCACCCAAAAAAATGAAAAGGAAAAAAGAAGAAGAAAAGAACAAAAAGTCCAGAAAAACACCCTCCATCCCCCCCCCCCCTGCTCCCACTAAACTGATTTGCCACCATACACATAGATTGTGCAGAGTGTATGTATCTCAGTAAGCAAAACTGATAAGTTCTGCAGGTCTTCATCCCCAGTCCGCATGGTTATGTGGCCTACATAACAAAACACACCCTTTCGAACACACACATGCACGTGTGCGCGCGCGCACACACACACATACACGCACACACAGATACATGATTAATGGTGGCACTGACTCAGTCAGATGACCCAAGGACAGATCATCTATGTCCATGCTGAGCTACCAGCTGTGATGCCAGGTCCATCAGCTGCTGCACGTATTGGCCAGCAGCAGCAGGGGGAGGAGGAGGGGGGATCCAGGCCCGTGGGTCAGGGCTGTACAGCGGTGGAGGATTCATCCCAGGAGGAGCCAACCCCATGGGCAAGTTGGCCTGTCTCTGCAAGATGTCTCTGCTGTGGACAACATCATGCTGAGGATAGTGGTACGGCAACCTGGGACAGGGGACATCTGGAGCCATGTGACTCGGGTTCGGAAGTGGGGAAGGGAAATGTGAGGGAAATGGGGGAAGTGGGAAGAGTGGTCGTGTATCTCCACCAGACTGAGACCTGACTTCTTCCCTCTGGAAATGCCAAATCCCCAGTAGATTCTGGAGCTCTAGATCCCTGTGAGGAATCTTGGGGATGACCAGTTTTGTTCAGTGTCCCCTGGCCATTTCTTCTTGAGGTTAATGGTGGAAAGTCATCCATTGATGTTAGTGGCATGTCTGAGTTTCTGGCATTGTGAACATTTTTTAATGCAGTTCTGTTGTCAGGATAGTTTCTGACCCTGATGTTTCCATGTCCATAAGGAGGGTAACGATCATGATACCTGTGTTTACTGATAGGCCCTATGATGTCAGTGGGTTCTTGTGATCGTCAGTGTGGAGGCTGGGGGAGAATCTGTTTAAAGTTCACTGCCAAACGGGCTGTTCCCTTGAGACTGGGATGAATCACATCTCTGTACAGAGCCTGGCGGGGAGCTCCATGTACAGTGACAAAAGTTCTGAAATGATCTATCATGTCAACCTGCATGCTTGTGCAGGCTGTATAGAGGTTTCTATTGGAAGGTGCAATTGAATTGTTGAGTTCGTGTCTTCCTCGAGCAGGAACAATCGAACTGAGGGCAATGTAAGCTTTTGGAAAACAGTTCTTGCACAATGAAATAAGTTCACTCCAGACATGGATGGAAATATGCCCTCTAGGACAATCATTGACGCCTGTGTGGATGATAACTGTGCACATTTTGTCATGTTTGGGTAAATCATGTAACCAGCGGATTATATCTAAAACAGAAAGTCCAGGGATGCATATCTTGAACAACCTATTTTGCGTTTCCAAACTTCTAGGATCTATGTGCCTTATGACTGAATCACCAATTAGTGCGGATGTCGCCTCAGCAGGGACAGTCAGTTTGTTGAATGTTTGTTCCACACTTTTGTCAGTGTTACCTTTTGTAATGTTTCATGTTGAAGTGAACTGATGACTTTTGATGAGGCAGAGATTTCCTTTTGGAGATGTTAATCATGTTTTATATCTTCAGAGGAATCTTGCCCCTGGTTTAATAATAATATATGGAATTTATATAGCGCTGAATCTTGTAAAAAACAAACAAATCGAAGCGCTTGCACTCAATCATTTACAGGCATGCAACTATCCTTAAACATAATGAGCAACAGATTTCAAATCCATGCGCGCGCACTACGCACGCACACGCACGCGCACACACACACACACACACACACACACACACACACACACACACACACACACACACACACACACACACACACACACACCACACACACACACACACACACACACACACACAGAACAACACTTAAAAGGTGAAAGATGCTGTTGAAAATTAGGGACAGATATGTGGGGGGAAAGTCTCAGGTAGGAAATAAGTGTGTTTTGAGGCTGGATTTGAAGGAATCAAGTGAAGGCTTTTGACGAAGTGAAAGAGGGAGGTCATTCCAGGTGGATGGACCAGAAACAGAGAAGGAGCGACGGCCAACAGTGGTTTGTTTGAATCTGGGTGTTCGAAAGCACAAAGTATCTGCGGCTGAACGAAGGGAACGGGATGGAGTGTACAGGTGAAGACAGTTACAGAGATAAGAGGGTGCAGATTTGTGGAGACATTTGAAACAGAGGGTATTGATTTTATACTCCAGTCTTTGTGAGACAGGCAACCAGTGAAGAGATCGCAGAAGAGGAGTGATGTGTTCAGATTTTTTCTTTCTTAGGACCAGTCGAGCTGCAGAGTTTTGTATGCGTTGAAGAGAGTGGATAGATGATGCTGGTAGGCCAGCCAAAAGAGAATTACAGTAGTCTAAACGTGAAAGAATGAGAGATGTGACAAGCTTGGAAGTTGCATCAGTGGACAGATACTTGCGAATCGCGCTTATGCGCCGTAATTGATAGTAGCAAGACTGGCAGGTCTGGGTGATGAATTTTTTCTTAGAGATCAGAAAGAGCTTGAAAACGATTTTTCACAGACACATTGATAATATCAGTATTTTATTTATTATTTTCAGCACTGACAGCATGTGGGTTTGGAGATTTATCAGAGCTTTTGTCTTTTACTAGGGTGTGTTCATGCGAGGGAATGGTTGGAGAATCACTTGGAACACACTCCAGTTCCCCACTAGTCTTTAGGGACTTGTCCATTTCCCTCTGTGGAGAAGGATCACACTGTGTATACACATTCTTTCCTGAGCATGGTTTCTGTTTTGTTTGTTTTAGCTGGGAGGATATTGAACCAAGACAAGATTTTAAGGTGTGGTTTTCATTGGTCAGATTGGTTAGTGTAGTGTGCATGCTTGAGACACTACTTCTTAAATCACTAATCACTGACTGTAAGGATTCTACTCTGAGGTCAACATGATGCTTAAGTTCATTTTTAATAGAGACCTTTAAATCTTGCAGTCTAGACAAAAGGTTACTATCACATTCCGACTGACTATTCAGTATCAAGCCAAGACTTGTTTCCTATGCTCTGCAGTTTTTCAGAGAGTGTCTTGCTCCCATATAGAGATGGGTACAGCGTTCGTTTGCGATAGCGTTTCATTGGTTTTGCTAGTTTTGGAGTTTGCTTTAGAGTCACTTTGTGCCTTGTTCTCCTAGAAGCTGTGGAAGAGGGAGGTTCAAGTAAATCTGAAACACACTGGTTCTCACCTCCATGAGAAACACGATCACCTTCAGTCTCACCTCCATGAGAAACACGATCACCTTCAGTCTCACCTCCATGAGAAACACGATCACCTTCAGCCTCACCAGTGTTTATCTGGTTCACTTTTAAGGGTTGTGGTAAGGGGGATACCAGTGAAAGATCACTCATGTGCTCAAGCATGCTTTCATCAACATGCAAGAGGCCAGATGGTGAAAAGGGGGGTGGGGAGGGAGGATGAGTGCCCTCACTCTGACCACACACAGGAGTGGACAGCAAGATGTCACTACCATCATCTGTTAGGAATGTAAATGGAGCAGAAATAAGAGCTCATTTCAGTGTGTCAGTAAATCATCATTAACACAATAGTCAGCTACTATGTCTTTCAAAACTTCACATTCTTTTTCGTCCCACTGCTTGCAGTCTACACCCTGGCACAAACAAGTTCCTGTGCTTTGACGTGGAAAGTACAGTGAGAGAGTCACACGTTTAGATCCGTGATAGCAAATGGGATGAGGGATTTGGCTAGGCCCAGTGGTATGGGCTCATCAATCCACATAGAAAGGGAAAGGGCTTTATCTTTATGTTCATAGTCTTCTCTGTCTATTTGGACTGAGTCACTGTTAACTGATGCAGAGTGGTAAAAAGAGAGTTTCTCCAGCTGACAATTTCTTTATCAGAGCAAGAAAAAGTCTTTTGCAAACAGTCCAAGGTGGGCTGTAATTTTCTATCTGATATAGAAGGGGTGCTGTTCATTGCCCTGATCTATGACATGACAGTTATTTCACAATGAACAGTGCTTGCAGTCATTAGTTAAACAAGCCAACCTCGCTGGACGGGAACCACGGAAGCGTGTTAATTTTTTTTTTGCTGCCTGATCTTCTGTGACGTCCCCCCATCCTGCTGTTCCCATGCCGCTCATTCCAATCTCCCCGCCACAGCCATACCCAGATTTGTTATGTCTCATCCTCAGAGTCGGAGGTCCACAGGGAGCCCATCACTATCAGGCCACCGTGGGGCCACCAGCCAAAGGGGCCCTGCACTGCTGCTGGGTCACTGTGGTCAGTAGTGCCTGTTCTGAGCTAACATACGCAGGACACCACCTACTAAGCCCCCTACTAACGAAAGTATTAGCTCAGTCGCGGAGCCAGACTGAGTGAGTTGCCCACCCGAGGTGGCAACCACCACAACGTCCCTCCAACGACTGTCCCCCGTGAATCTCCAACCCCCAAGGTCCCGACACAAATTCGTCACAGGCACAGAAGTGTATGGGCAAACCGAATCTGAGGTCACCATGAGACCAGAGCAATTGGGACCACCGAATCAGAGGCTTTTTTTATATTTTTTTTTATTGCATGATGATCAATGACAATGAGGATGACATGATTATGCTGCTGTGGAAGTGCATATGCTTTGAGACTACTTGACAGGGTTGTACTCTACGCTTACTATCATAATATATCCCGGCGTCAACTGGGCCCGAGAGATACAGATACCTGCAGTTTTGGTCAGGTAATTTGAGCAACACTCTCAAACTCGATCCGTTAAGTGGATGAAGCTCGACTGTGTGGTCCCAGTCTTCCAACTAAGCCCACAGTACACTCACTCTGGGTAGGAGCCGGCCGGAGTCCGAAAAATCCCTATGACTCTTATAGGAATCGAACCCACGACCTTCCAGCCCGTAACCCAAGCCGCTAACCACTGCACCATGGCGGTTGGTGTGTGTTAATTTTATACATCATTCACCTTACCCTTGTAGTGCAGCTGTTAACCCATCCAGTCCAACATCACACTAGTTGCCAGCTGCACATGCAGATTCCACAATAGACTTTGTCGCCCCACATAGAAGCTTTTTATTTTGTTTTATGTGAACAATCTTCAGATCAAGTTTCCTTCATTGTTCCTTCATTGTTTCTTTTGAAATTAATAATAATAATAATAACAATATTAATATAATAATTTTAATAATTTAATAATAATAATATTATTATTAAATTATTAATCATTAATTACCGTCAATTCCTTGTGCCTAGGCTAAAACGGTTAATACTTTCAGGTTGATGTAACACTCACAAAGACGTCTGCACAAAATCACACAAATTACTGTCCTCAATCACTCGAAAATGGGCACATTAGGCAGAGCAGTCAAGACACCTCTTGCCTCGTCTCACCTCCAAGAGAGAGAGCAAGGGAATTGATTTGAATTGATTTTTATTGCTGTAAAGCTGTACAGGCCATACAGCAAGCACCGGTATTACATGGGCTTCGACGCGATGTCTGTCATTGACATGGATACCATAGCAATGGCAAAGCCTTATTAAATTTAATTAAGTTAAACGACCCATTTCAAAGGGTGAACTGTCACTGAAAACTGTGTTCAGCAGCAGTAGCATCCTGGTCACATTCAGCCAAGGTAAAAACAAATGATGTTGTGGAGAACATGTAACTGTCGCAAAGGACGTGCTTCTGTCTCTGTGTACTTCGTGTTAGGAACATGCTTTCCTTTCCAAAAGTTAGCAAGCCTGACACATTCTTCAGCTAACATGTTTTTCTTTTCCTGTTTGACATACCAATATACCCAGCCCCCAGAGTGCTTATCACAGGAAAACTCTGGCACAATGTCATCTGATTCACACAGAAGAACATCAGCATCATCTGATCTGTGCAACACCACTTTTTGAACAGTTTATTTCTGTCTTTTCTTCGCAGATTATTCCACACAGAACAATCAGTCAGGGTTGCTACATAGTTTTTCACTGAACTTGCCTCAAACCCAGCGATCACACTGTGAATTGGAGGATCAGGTTCTATGTGCGGTGGTTGTAGGTTAACTTCACACAGAAGATCATTTTGGTATGCTCCTTCAGCACCACCCTCACTGTCTGTGTCACTGTGGTCCAGGTGTGCAGGTGTGGAGGCATGTTGATCAACATCATCCTGTGTTCTGTGCAGCGTGTTAGACACAAACAGTTTGCTTACATCAGGAGTTCTATCACCTTCTTCTCTGACCTGTTCTAACTGTGGTTGCTGCTGTCGTTGTTGCTGTTATTGTTGCTGCTGTTGCTGCTGCTTTACTCTCTGCTGGTCGCACCGTATCTGGCTAGGAGGCTTCCATCTGTAGTACTGAACTTGGGTGTGTTGGTTCAGCATTGGGTCAGCCATGTTTGTTGATATTTCACTGGCTGGCTTGAACCGCTACACAAAAACTGTGGAGTCCCCTTGGCCATGATGTTCCAGCTGGAGACGGAGTTTTCTGACAGAAGGGCAGTTAGGGTTTTTTTAACAGTCACTGGGAGTCCAGTAACTGGCATGTTGACTCTAAATTCGTAATATTTCACGCAGCACAGGTGAAAGACGTCTTGTCAGCTGTCTCTCTCGTTCTCGTCTCCGAGAGAGCAAGAGAGAGATAGAGAGAGTCCTAAAAGAGAGAGAGAGTTTTCTTGTCATTTTTGGGGGGTGGGGTTGTTAAGTAATAAGAGCAGATCTTACCGACACAAGCACACACTAAAACAAATGCAAAACATCATCAT
>CM054139.1:52405532-52428032 GCA_028751875.1 Rapana venosa | reverse complement strand
AAAGTCAATTAAGTACAGTGAAATTTGCCCATTTTGGCTGCATACTTGAAAGATACCAGTTCACTTCTGGCTGTTTCTGAGTATTGTCTGTAGCATTTGGGGTTCCTGACCCTTAGGTTCAATGCTTTTGGTCTGCCTGGAAAGACTTGAGTATAATTTCTTAGTTTTAAATGCTGTTATAATCATGCAACATCTGCATTGTCAGAATTTTCAATGTAAAAAAACAAACCCACAGATAGAAACTTAAACTGTAAATGATAGCATTTTTTGCACAAGAAAAGAAAAGGAAAAGAGTCTTTATCGTCATAGTCAATAATTAATAATAATCATAATATTAATAATAATATGTAAAGAAGAAGAAGAAGAAGAAGAAGAAGAAGAAGAAAAAGAAAAAGAAGAAGAAGAAGAAGAAGAATGGAACTTATATAGCGCTATATCTTGCAAAAATAAATCAAAACGCTTTCATTCATCCTACTCATTCACATGCAGCCAGTTACAATTAATAGTTGTTGGTTGTTGTTTTTAACAAATTCAAATGTATATACAAACGCTCGCACGCGCGTACGCACGCACACACATAATGGTTGTACACTCCGGCATGGTGATGGGGTTTGAGCGGTTGAGGGCAGGGACAAAAATGGAACAGAACAAGAGGGGAAAATCTTAGGTTTGAAATAAATGAGTCTTGAGGCCGGATTTAAAAACGTCATAAGAAGGCTTTTGGTGAAGGGAGAGAGGGAGGTCATTCCAGATCGATGGAAAAGAAACACAGAAAGAGCAACGGCCAACGGTGGACTGGTTGAATCTAGGTATCCTTAAGTGGAGCATTCCAACATATATATATATATATATAGATATAAAGAGAAAGATTCAAAAAGCGAACATTTCACTATTTGATCTGGAATGTTATCATATCAATGAAAAAACATGTTAATGTTTTGGGCACTATCTGCCAGGGCTGTTACTGGCCGGCGGTTCAAATTGGGTTTGTATGCTGACGAGAAGAATGCAGGGCTGTGGTCAGAACAGCTTACATGGGCTCCACTGGTACTGTCCACAACAGCAACCGGCTTCTTCTTCGTTGAAGGCCGGTGACCTTGACCTCTCTCATCAGTCACATGGCCAGAATCTGCAGCTGTCTGAAGACAGTCTGTTGATGTTCGATGACCATGTGTGGCTGTCTCCAGACGATCTGTAGCAGTCTCCAGACGATCTGTAGCTGTCTCCAGACGATCTGTAGCAGTCTCCAGACGATCTGTAGCAGTCTCCAGACGATCTGTAGCTGTTTGCAGACAATCTGTAGCACTCTCCAGGCAATCTGTAGCAGTCTCCGGACGATCTGTAGCTGTCTCCGGACAATCTGTAGCTGTCTGCAGACCATTTGTAGCATCTATGGCTGTCTCCACACAATCTGTAGCTGATTGCAGACCATCTGTATCATCTGTAACTGTCTCCAGACAATCTGTAGCTGTCTGAAGACAATCTGTGGATGTTTGATGACCATTTGTAGCATCTGTGGCTATCTGAAGACAATCTGCAGATGCTTGCAGATCATTTGTAGCATCTGTGGCTATCTGAAGACAATCTGCAGATGCTTGCAGATCATTTGTAGCATCTGTGGCTATCTGAAGACAATCTTCATATGCTTGCAGATCATTTGTAGCATCTGTGGCTATCTGAAGACAATCTGCAGATGCTTGCAGATCTTTTGTAGCATCTATGGCTGTCTCCAGACAATCTGTAGCTGTTTGCAGATCATTTGTAGCATCTATGTCTGTCTCCAGACAATCTGTAGCTGTTTGCAGACCATTTGTGGCATCTATGTCTGTCTCCAGACAATCTGTGGCTGTCTCCAGACGATCTGTAGCTGTTTGCAGACGATCTGTCAATGCATGCTGGAGCGTCTGATCACGGACCAGAATGGACGATGCATATCTGCTTTGTGCTTCCTGCTCTGGAGTCAGCCGAATAACGTTGTCAGCAGACCTCTCTGGCTGTTGTAGCAGCTGACCTCCTTGTGTCTTCAAGTCCGGCGTGTGTTGCTGAAGAGCTCCCGTGGCGAAGACTTTCGGCCTTGTTCCTCCCTTTCCATCTAATGGGGTTGCATGCTGCTGTATTAGTTTGATGGCGAAGGCCCTGCTGCACGTGTTGCGCTGTGACATCCTCTCCTTTGCCCGCACCTGTACCAAAGCGATCCCTGGCTGGGGGGTTTGGGCATTGTTGTTGGTCTCCTTCCTTTTGTCTTGCCATCCCGCCATGTTGATTTTGTTCTGGTTCTCCACTGCATGGTTGGCCTTCAGCTTTTGCTGCAGCCTCAGCCACCCTGTGGACAGAGCCTGTGTTGCGGGGCGCTGTCTGCGGGTAGGACACAGACCTTTCTAAGGCCTTCGGGTCTGTTTCTTCGTCTGCAGCCTGCCCTGTGCTCCACAGCTGTGACAGTGGGGTAGGATCTGAGTTCGTATCCGAAAATTGGAATAGGATGAAGTCTCACCTCCTCTGGCAGCCGGTCAGAGTCTGGTGTGTTAGACAGCTCCGGTGACCCATTAAGCAGGTTCACCAGTCTATCAAGCACGTCCACGGCTCCATCAGACACGTCCTCTGGTCCAGCAGGCAGGTTCATTGGTCCAGCAGGCACGTTCATTGGTCCAGCAGGCAGATTCATTGGTCCAGCAGGCACGTTCATTGGTCCAGCAGGCACGTTCATTGGTCCAGCAGGCACGTTCATTGGTCCAGCAGGGAGGTTCATTGGTCCATCAGGCAGATTCATTGGTCCAGCAGGCAGGTCCACAGTTCATTAGACAGGCCCCAGTTCTTGTAGAAAGGTCTTGCTCCACATTCATGGTCACAGGAGTACTTGTAAACAGGCACTGGGACACTGGCAAAGTTGGAAACAGCGCTGACTGGAAAGCACACGTCTGACTGACACACGCACACTGACGAAGACAGGACAACTACTAGTATACATGAACGACCAGCCACAGTGACGCAGACGTTAGTGCAATGGATTTCTGGTTGGAAGAGTGCAGGTTCGAATCCCATAAGAGTCACTAGAGGCTTTCTTGGACTTCAGCCAGCTCCTTTTCTATCCAGAGTGAGTTTGCTATGGGTTTAATAGAAAACCTGGATCAAGCATCATCCACTTTTCGTAATACGACTTTGAGAGTGTTGCTCAAATTACTGGCCCAACGCTTAGTGTGCTCTTGTCTTTCCGGCCCCGTTGACGCTAGGGTAAAATAATCGAGATGGAAAGCGTTAAGTACAGCCCTGCTTTGCAGTCTCACAGCTGGGGAACCTCCACAGTATCATTGATACACCATCCTCACCACCATTGAATGTCATGCCATTAAAGAAAAGAAATGGCTCTGATTCGGTGGTCCTGTTGCACTGGTCTCCCTGAAAGCCTTAATTTCGGTTCTTCATACACTTCTATGCCTATGGTGGGCTGATGCTTCAAAACCTTTGAGTTCTAAAGATTCATGGAAGGCAATCATTGGTGGGAGTTATGATGGTCGTCACTCCATGTGTGGGTGTCCCGCTCAGTCTGAGGCTCTGTGATTACGCGTTCAGTGTCGTCAGTAGCGGGCATAGCATGCGGTGCCCTGCGTGTGCTGGCCCAGAGAAGTCACCACCGAACACTACCGAAGTGACCCAGCAACACTGCAGGGCCCTTCTGGGTGGTGGTCTAACATTGGTCTATATTGTTTGCGAAATTTTCACCCAGGGGATACATGGCTTGCTTGAGTTTGACTGGTGTGGCAGGATCACAACAAGCAGCACCAGAACAGCAAAGCATGTGCCTCACAGAAGGTGAGGCAGCAACCCATATTTACCACTGCAGAATAAATTGAACAACTAGATGTGGTCACTGATTTAATCAAATAAATGAAATAGCTTCAAAACAGCTTCAGAGGCACAGTGTGATCTACAGATAACATATGTGCCTAGAAAGCGAGAAGTGTGGGTTCAATCCCCACTTGTACCCGAGTTCCCCACCCCCACCTTCTTCCACTATGAAGACAGGTTAGCCTGGTGGTTAGAGTGAAGCGCTCGTGATCTGCTGACCCGTGTTTGAATCTTGTTCAAGAGGATTTTTTCCTCTGGGGTTAACATCAGTGCCGACTCCACTGCCCCCAAAAGTCCTTCGGTGAGACTATAAACCGAGGACCCGTGAGCAAACTCTACGCAGAACAACTTGCGCACACGTTAAAACCCGTTCCGCTTTTCGGAAGAGTAGGCCATTGTGTGCTGATGGGAATGGATGACAAAATTTACAAAACTTCATACACACGGGGACTGGATGTAATAAAGCACATGAGTACTTATTCCATTATCCTCGAAATAAAAGAATAAAGAAGAAAAACCTTGAATGGTGGTGTGGTTTTGGTCTTTCAGATGAGTCAATAAACGGAGATATTTCCTATACCACACGCATTCAGGCCACGCGAATTACCCACAGCTACATCAGTGTTGCCCCTGGCAAAAAATCTGTACAACACAGCCACTGTCCTGGGGGAAACAGATAACTATACAGACAGATCCAGGAATTCTTTTTTTCTTTGTAAAAATACCTAGCGGTTCATCATGTTTCCTTTGGAGAAAGCACCTGAATGGAAATTCTGGGAAACTGCCATGACTGAATGGGAATCATACATACGAAAGTGCAATAAATAATACAATACAAAAATATGAATGCAATACTACGACAAACACAACAAATCAATCCCCAAGACGAATGCGCTACCAAAATGTGGGGCAATAAACCAAAATAAAAAAAAAATAAAAAAAACAAAAAAACAACAAACAAAAAAACCCAACGCATACGCACAATTCTCACCATTAGTGAACGAACCTCAGAGATCTAGCCGAGGAACGGGGGAGGGGGGGGGGGGGGGGGAGGGGGTTATTACAATAGCACACAACGCAATACAGCGCAACATAATACAACACAACACAACACAACGCAATACAATACAATACAAAGTCCTTCGGATGAGACTATAAACCGAGGCCCCGGGTTCGAACGCATGCAGAACATCTTGCGTACACGTTAAATCCTGTTCCGCTTTTCGGAAGAGTAGGCCATTGTGTACCGGTGGAAACAGATGGCAACATTTACAAACCAGCATACACACGGGGACTTGATGTAAAAAAAAAAAAAAGCACATGAGTGCTTATTCCATTATCCTCGATATAAAAGAATAATTAAATAAATACAATAAATACAATACAACACAACACAACACAATACACACAACACAACACAATACACACAACACAAAACAAACACAACACAATACAATACAACACAATACAATACAACACAACACAACACAACAACCAACACAATACACACACAGCACAACACACTACAACACACTACACTACAACACAATACAGCACAAACTGCGGCAGTGACAGACTCACCACAATACACACAGCACAACACACTACAACACACTACAACACAACACAATACACACAGCACAACACACTACAACACACACAACAAATACACACAGCACAACACACACAACACACTACACTACACTACAACACAGCACAAACTGCGGTAGTGACAGACTCACCACAATACACACAGCACAACACACTACAACACACTACAACACAACACCATACACACACTACAAACACACTACAACACATCAGCACAAACTGCGGCAGTGACAGACTCACCACAATACACACAGCACAACACACTACACTACAACACACTACAGCACAAACTGCGGCAGTGACAGACCACAATACACACACAACACACTACACACACTACAACACAGCACAACACACTACAACACCACAATACACACAGCACAAACTGCGGCAGTGACAGACTCACCACAATACACACAGCACAACACACTACAACACACTAACACACACACACACTACAACACACTACAACACACAGCCACATGCGGCAGTGACAGACTCACCACAATACACACAGAACACATACACACTACAACACCTACACACAACACCTACAGCAAACTGCGCAGTGACAGACTCACAATACACACAGCACAACACACTACAACACACTACACTACAACACACTACAGCACAAACTGCGGCAGTGACAGACTCACCACAATACACACAGCACAACACACTAACAACTAAAACACAACTACAGCACAAACTGCGGCAGTGACAGACTCACCACACACCAGCACACCTACAACCACTACACTACAACACTCACACAAACTGCCAGTGACATCTCAGCTGTGCAGAGACCTTGCGCGCGCGCGCACACACACACACACACACGCACGCAAGCACACACGCACATACACAAACCCGTTAGACACATAGACCACACGTTTTATGCCCTTCAATACTACCTGTTCTTTGACGGGAGGGGGGGGGGGGGGGGGGGGGGGGGGGGGGGGAGGAGGAGGGGGTGTTAGGCCTTGAGACTCCTGTGTGTGTGTGTGTGTGTGTGTGTGTGTGTGTGTGTGTGTGTGTGTGTGTGTGTGCGTGCCTCTGTAATGTATAATTTCTTTATCTTTTTTGCCAATGGTTGCATGCGCGTGAATGATTTAAATGCAAGCGCTTTGATTTGTTTGTTTTACAAGATTCAGCGCTATATCTATCTATCTATCTATCTATCTATCTATCTATCTATCTATCTATCTATCTATCTATCTATCTATCTATCTATCTATCTATCTATCTATCTATCTATCTATCTATCTATCTATCTATCTATCTATCTATCTATCTATCTATCTATCTATCTATCTATCTATTCATTCCATGTATTATTATTATTATTAATATCATCATCATCTTAATCATCATCATCATCATCATTATCATTATGAATCAAAACAAAGGAGTAGGTCGAGTCGCTATAGCGCCATCCATTTGAAAAGAGTTTTCTGCTGGAGTAAACATTGGTACCAAGCCTATTCCTCTCTATGTCCAACTTTTTTTGCTGAATAAACATCTGGGACTGTTTTGATTTCCTTTTGCTTTTGTTTTCTTGTTGTTTGTTTGTTTGGATTTTTTTTTAATTTGGGGGTGGGGGTGGAGGAATTTTCATTTCTAGACTAGAGCTTCCCGGGTTCTTCAATGGTGAGATTTTACATATGTGAACATTGATTTCTGTATCCCCCATTTCGGGAGGTGCAATCTTCTGACTTTGGGGCTGGTGTCTAAACACAATACTTATGCTCATGCGTTTTAGGTTGGGGTTGGTTTGTTTTTTCCAATTTCGTCATCCGATCCTTCCAGCACAAAATGGACTACTCTTCCAAGAGAAAGAACAGATTTTACCCTCCTCTCCTCCAAGCACCTGTTTAAGCCCAGTCTTCTGAAGGAGAATATAAGCCAAGGTTTCATAGGTGAAAGCACGCATTTAACCCTCTGCACACACGTTAAAAACACATCTATCTTTCGCAGATTGGTAGACTAGCAATGGCCGGAAGTATGGATGACACGAACGTCATCAGCAAGCAATATACCACTTGACCAGGAGAACAAAGGAACTCCGTCACGCTCACCTTGGCCAAGACAAACAGCACAGCATTTGAGTGCAGTGCTGCAATGTCTTTTCACAGAGCAAAATACATCCCTTCCAGCATAGCCATTGCTGGGTAAAGCAGAATTGACATCACCCTCTCATTACTTCAACTTGTACATTTAGAATCAGAATTCTTCCTGACTTCTCTCTCTCTCTCTCTCCTCTCTCTCTCTCTCTCTCTCTCTCTTCTCTCCTCTCTCTCTCTCTCTCTCTCTCTCTCTTTCTGGGTGTATAGCCTATTTGGTTTCCCTCTTTCTCTATCTTTGTTTTTGTTTTGGGTTTTGTTGTTTGTTTAGTTTTGTTTTGTTTTGTTTTTGCATCTGCTAAGTCAACCAGTTCTTATGCTTGTAAGTCAGCCTGCTGTTCATGACCATTTGTATCAAGGCCACAAAGGAGACATAAAAAAAAATATCCAAGAAAATCAACTCAGCCAAATAAAACTTGGCAAAAGGCATTTGGGTTTCTGGCTTGTTTAAGATAAATTTTTATCCCGAAAGTCAGAATGCGGCTACCTTAATGATGGGCAAAAACGGCCTATATGCAAAATCTCACCATTTGTGAACCTCGGGAGCTCTAGCCCAGAAATGAACGACCCCCCCCCCCCCCCACGACCCCTCCTCTCCCACCCCACCCGAACCAAATTATAGTCAATAGAAATATTGCGTTTTTTGACTGACACATGCTCCACAAAACAACGTGTTGTCTGCTTTGAAACTGTTGACCCTAGTTGTCTCTCTAGGCAAACACATACAATCTGCCCCCCCCCTCCCACCCCCCGCGCTTCCTTCCTTCTTTGAGACTATCCTCCATTCTGTTCTTCCAGAAATCAATGTATCAAATGAACCTGAGTGCAAACAAACAGCATGAGCAAAAGACACCCCCTCCCACCAAAAAACAAACAAACCCTCCAACAACCCACCACAAAACAACAAACATGCAAGCTAAAAGCCTTTTGTTTATATTTTTTAAAAAGTCCCTCACATCTTTAATACTGGCGCCCACAGTGGCGGCATTGCTGATGCCTCCTACAAAGAGGGTCACCCCCTGTGTCAGCAGCTGGCGACTGGCGTCGTCCTTGTTCCAGTGAGGGTGATTTGGGTGGGCCACGTTGTCCACGTCGATGATGCACTGGAAATCGTAGCATGGCTCCTGCAGCCCGGGCACGTTCACTACCATCCACTCCACGAGGTGGGGAGTGTCCTTGGCGTGGCAGCACATCAGCTCTTTCAGCGGGAAGCACTGGCCAGGTCAAGGACACAAGGTAATCAAGAAAGGTCAATGTCATCATCTTACACGCACACGGTTCTCTCCCATTCACTCAACCTTTCTAGATAGCCTATTTGGCATTTTCAGGGTGGTGTTGGTTTTTCTGTTTAATAATAGTTTTCGTTTTTAGTCTAGGAAAAGTATGTAAAAGGCAGCACTCGAGCACACAGTCATGCAAGCATGTAGGTATACACCACATTCCTGCATCATCTATATCATCACATTCTCTGCCAGCTTCACTATAAACCTGTAACATAAACAGGACGGTTTGGCCAAACCTGAACAAAATCAAGTACTGCCAAACTAACAACAATTCAGGAACATAATCAAAACGACATATTGCTGTTTGTGTAATCAGAAAGAGTGATGCACTCATCTCACTCGTGGAACCACTCATAGGAATCACCATGAGGTGACCAACACACATACTGGATGAAAAGTCTAGCTGTTTTTTTAGTACCTCACCTTTTAGGCATTCATACTCTAGCTCCATGTAATTTCTTCTTCTCCGCCTTTACTTTCATGGAGAGAACATATTCTTTAGTCAAAGAGCTTGTCTAATGAAAAAATCTTCACACAGAATGTTACAGCATCACAACATTTTGTTGTAGACCATTTGCTTATATCAAAAAATGAAAAAGCATTTGGCTTGGTGGGGGGGGGGGGGGGGGGGGGAGATACACACACACAAACGCGCGCGCGCGCTCACACACACATCTGACCTAATCTGTTTGCATCTATGAATTATAGCCTGGACGCAAATGTTGTCTGGCCAAGAACAAAGCCAAGGACTCAGTGTCTCAGTCACCTTGGCGGCAGGAAAAATAGGATCTGTCGTTTGGGATCTCACGGCGTGTCTCCACTGTTGGTGGGCCTCCTCCCCCATGATGGTGAAAGCCAGCTTCATCAGGGAGTCTTGGCAGTCCTCTATCACGTGCAGTGTCTGCTCTCCAACCAGACTGTTTCCTAGATAGTCCTGCAAACAGATGACATTTCTCTGCTTTACATTTAATTCTGTTTCCTAAATAGTCCTGCAAATATTTGACATTTCTTTGCTTTACACTTAATTCTGTTTCCTAAATAGTCCTGTAAATATATGACATTTCTGTTTATATTTAATGCTGTTTCCTGAATCATGGTCCTGCAAATATATTACATTTCTTTGATTTATATTTAATGCTGTTTCCTGAATTATAGTCCTGCAAATATATGACACTTCTCTGCTGTACATTTGATTCTGTTTCCTAAACAGTCCTGCAAATATATGTCATTTCTTTGCTTTTTATTCAATTCTGTTTCCTAAATAGTCCTGAAAATTTATGACATTTCTTTACATTACATTCAATTCTGTTTCCTAAATAGTCATGCAAACAAATGACATCTCTCTGCTTTTTAGTTAATTCTGTTTCCTAAATTATAGTTCTGCAAACAGAAAACATTCTCTACTGTATATTTAATTTCGTTTTCTAAATGGCCCTGCAAACAGATGAAATTTCTCTGTTTTGTATTTTTATTTTATTCTGGGTTTTTCTGTACTCTTTTCTCTATTTTTATTCATGTTTCTGTTACAGTTTTTTGTTCACCAATCACCAAACCTGACACTTCTTTATCATTTTCATTTGTGTGTTTTTTTAAGTTGTTTTGTCTGTTGCCAAACTTAAGACTTCCCTGTATTCACTGCCTTTGTTTGTTCTCCTTTCGTTTAAGTGTCATGTCATGAAGATAAAACCGAAGCCATGCTCATAGGGACCCAACATAAACTTTCCTCTATCGCAAAAACTTCAATAGAATTCGGCAATACGTCAGTTCCTTTGTCCAACTCTGTGAAGTATTTAGGAGTAGTTCTTGACAACACCTCTCTATGAAAAAATTCATCACCCAGACCTGCAAGTCTTGCTACTATCAATTACGGCGCATAAGCGCGATTCGCAAGTATCTGTCCACTGATGCAACTTCCAAGCTTGTCACATCTCTCATTCTTTCACGTTTAGACTACTGTAATTCTCTTTTGGCTGGCCTACCAGCATTATCTATGCACTCTCTTCAACGCATACAAAACTCTGCAGCTCGACTGGTCCTAAGAAAGAAAAAATCTGAACACATCACTCCTCTTCTGCGATCTCTACACTGGTTTCCTTGTCTCACAAAGACTGGAGCATAAAATCAATGCCCTCTGTTTCAAATGTCTCCACAAATCTGCACCCTCTTATCTCTGTAACTGTCTTCACCTGTACACTCCATCCCGTTCCCTTCGTTAGGCGCAGATACTTTGTGCTTTCGAACACCCAGATTCAAACAAACCACTGTTGGCCGTCGCTCCTTCTCTGTTTCTGGTCCATCCACCTGGAATGACCTCCCTCTTTCACTTCGCCAAAAGCCTTCCCTTGATACCTTCAAATCCAGCCTCAAAACACACTTTTTTCCTACCTGAGACTTTCCCCCCATATATCTGCCCCTAATTTTCAACAGCATCTTTCACCTTCTAAGTGTTGTTCCGCGTGTGTGTGTGTGTGTGTGTGTGTGTGTGTGTGTGTGTGTGTGTGTGTGTGTGTGTGTGTGTGTGTGTGTGTGTGTGTGTGTGTGTGTGTGGTGTGTGTGTGTGTTGTGTGTGTGTGTGTGTGGTGCGTGTGCGTGTGTGCGTACGTGCGTGCGCATGGATTTGAAATCTGTTGTTCATTATGTTTAAGGAGAGTTGCATGCCTGTAAATGATTGAGTGCAAGCGCTTCGATTTGTTTGTTTTTCATAAGATTCAGCGCTATATAAATTCCATATATTATTATTATTATGTCATCGTTTTACAGCCTGTGAATATCATGGAAAGTAATATCCAGCTCTGCACACAAACACAGACAGGCTCACACAGATACATACAGCCATACAGCCACACACACACACCACACACACACACACACACACACACACGCGCGCGCGCGCGCACACACACACACACACACACACACACACACACACCAAAGGACAATCTATCATGTGTAGCCATTTTGTTTTGATCAGCTATCAATTCTGTCACTGAGAGATTTTTTTTTCATCAAGCTAAACTTGGAAATAAAATTAATGTAAACAGTCACCTAGGGTGTGAGTTATCAAGAAAATGTACAGATCCCGTGTAATAAGCGTCAACTGAACGAGGAAACGGTATGCTTCTATTAACTGTATGCACGCCAAGTAAAAGAACAACATGATGGTAACATCTTTCCCAATCTCACCCTTCTGAAATCTTTGATGGTGATCTTCCTGTCCCAGAGATGAAGGTACACGTTGATCTGTCGCTGGAGCCCTGAAGGTGTGGACGCCAGTATCTGCCTGGCTGTCACCACCAAGTGGATTCGTGGGTCGGGTATACGAGCGGAACAGATGGAACAGACGAAGCAACAGAACCGCTTTGTGACGATCTTCAGTTCTCCATTGGACTGAAACTCAAAATACCCAATGTCATCCTCAGCTCTTGGATCTCCGTTGGAATCTCTCTGTTCTTCCTCGTTGCCGACATGTGTCTGTCTTGTATTATACTGTGTTTTGGACGGAAGCGTCCGAAAGATGAGCTGCCCGTCTTCCCCCTTGTCGATGTGATGAAGCATGACCTGGTCCTCAGACACTCCTGGCGGAAGACAGTGTGCCAGATAGACAAAGATATTTCGCTGAAATCGAAACCCAGCACCAGCATCAAATTCCGCCAGTGGTCCGGCCATGACTTGTTGGTCTGCCAGCTTCAGCACTTGCCGGAGATGTGCCAGGTTGGTGTACGTGGCTCCTGTGACGTCCACGTAGCTGCCTGGAAGGACAGCTCCTGGGGGCACTTCCAATCTGATGTCACTCCCGGGCAATGACCAGATGCCTCCAGAGGCCTGAAGCTGTGGCAGCCTTGCCAAGTGCTGCAGAAGATGGGTCTGGCTTTCAGATTGCTTTTGCTCCAGTCTTCTGTTTGGGTCATCGCAGAGGTCGTGTACGTTGCCAGAAAGTTTTCTGGCCCAATGTCTTTGGACTTGTGAAGCCAGTGGGTGTCTACGTCATTCAGCGAGATCCTCAGCTGTATGGAGACAGAGCTACTGGCAGAGGAGGACGAAGAGTCGCCGCTAGGATTGCGCAACTTTGGAGACGATTTACTGAACTGCGGTGAATACACAGAAAGGTCGTCAAGGGACGCTGACCTTTCAGTGTTTGTTGATGGGTGGCTGTTGTTCAGGTGCAGTGTCGTGGGAATTACCTCTGACTCACATTCTGCTGGAGGAAAACATGCTGGCGGCACATCATCACCTGCACCAGACGACAGACTGACAGATGTCTCGCAGCCTTCCGCGCCACACAGACGATCCAAAAAGTTGAAGACTGACTCATGGCTCTCTGTAATCTCTCCATCTCCAGCAAGTTCTGCCTCAGTGTCTGAGTCAAACGGTTGAAGGCTAGACCGCCCTCTTGAAGGTATCTGACTTCTTAGGCGGAACTTTCGATCCAACAAGCTATCGTCTTCAGAGAGTGACTGTGCTCTCCTTCCACGAGGGATCATCATCAGAGAGTGACCGTGTTCTTCTTCCACCCCTGGAAAAGCTGGGAGAGAACCACCAGCAGCTGACAACGGTGTATCTTCAAAGGCGTCGGCTAGGAGAACGTTTGGACAGTGCTGCTGCCGAGCAGCGCTAACAAAGGACGACAAGAGAACCGTCTGGGTGCTGGGGACCTCTTTGCACAAGCAACTGCTTCCACGGGAAGAATGCGCAGAGCGGGTAGAGCTGTAGCCGCTATCCCGACAGTCAAGCCTCTTGCCCCGACGAAGTGGGTCCACAATCCTCAAGACGGGGTCAGTGTTCTCCCAGTGAGGCTTCACAGCAGGGAAGGGGTGACAAGTCGTTTCTTGGTCAATATCTGCGATCTCTGTAAAATCTTCCACTGGTAGTCTTGTCGCTCGTTGTATGCATTTCCAACTTGTTCTCCGTCGACAGTACACCAAAAGGAACACAATGACACATAGCGCCAGTGCAACTATTACACTCGTAACAATTGCTATGACATGAGCTGCAACACACCGCACACACACACACACACACACACACACACACACACACACAACACACACACACACACACACACACACACACACATTAATGCATAAATACTTCAATTTCCACATACACATACGCGCGCGCACACGTACACACATGTCTACATCACAGACTACAGAAATATTACCCTTCAGTTCCTAAACCTTTTTTCGTTGCAGTCTTAATTTTAAGTTGTCAACCGTCTCAGCCAGTTACAGAAAGCGTTGGTCTTTGGTTCCCATTGTTTGCGCTCGTGATCTGCTGACCCGGGTTCGAATCCCGTTCAAGGTGTTTTTTCCCCTCTGGAGTTGACATCAGTGCCCACTCCAATCCACCCAAAGTCCTTTGGATGAGACTGTAAACCGAGGTCCCGTGTGCGAATGCACGTAAAATATTTTGCACACACGTTAAAACCTGTTCCGCTTTTCGGAAGAGTAGGCCATTGTGTGCCTGTGGGAACGGATAACAAAATTGACAAAACCGCATACACACGGGTACTGGGTGTAAAATGACCCACATGAGTACCTATTCCAGTATCCTCGAAATAAAAGAATTTTTTTTTAAATAGAAATAATGCATTCTAGAGAGTCTCAATCTTTAGTTCTAAACATCTGAGTCAAACAATACAGTTAGTTTTCCATCTCTAGTGTAGAGCCTTCTGAGCCATGGATAACAGACAGAAGGTGTGCATCTGTAGTTCTCCCCTTTTGAGTCAAAGATTACAAACTCAACTTTCTGAGCTGTTGAATTCCCATCCTGGTCGCCCGAGCAAAACAGTGCAGAAAAAAATATCTGGTGTAAAAAGAAAAACAAACGGTCGTCATATTTCTGAGTAAAAAAAAGTTCGGATAGTTCACTAGGACATCAGAAAATAACCAAGAGAGACAAAAACAGAAAGATTGGGAAAAGGCAGAAACATATAGAGGAATAGAAAAAGGGTAACTTTCAACATCAGTATTTTGAGAAGGCAGGGACACAATTGATCTAATCATATATCTATTTATTTTTTCGTTTATTTATACTGAAAGCCACCGGCAGCCCTGTGGAGAGATAAGAATGACCCGGGTCAGTTTTTGTTGTTGTTGTTTTTTTTTAAATTACTCTTTGAAAATAAAGGTTAAGTACGTTGTTGTTGTTGTTTGTTTACTCAAAATGTTGAGAACTAAACATTAAGGCTTTGTAATCTATGACGAAAACGGAAGATCTAGACATGTCTGCTATCCGTGGCTTGAAAGACTGAAAATTCAAAAGGGGGAAAACTCAAAAAAGGCAACGACTGAAAAAAAAGGTCAGAACTCAAAATGAATACTGTAATCTACGTCTCAGGATGTGAATTAATGCACTTGCAGATCTGCGCTTTAAATTGACCCGCGAGATTCTACAAATTTCAATACTTAATATCACTAAATGTGAACAGAACTTAAACATACAACAGCTACAAATTTCAATCCTTAATTTACTAGACTGTTGCTAAGGTTCAAACCCACGACTTCATGGGCCCAAGGGATGGAAATTAAGCGCTCTCTTTCACTCCTCTAGAGCGCCATTGCCTAACACCTCAGCCATATTGAAGTGCAAAGCATCTGCTACCAGTGCTGCTTACCTGAGTCCACATCGTTCTTTCTGTCCTCATCTTCTGCCAAATAAAGGTCGCCATTGCCCCTGAGTTGTGACCATTGCACAGCAGTATAAACACACGGGCGTACACACACAAACACACACACACAGAGATACACACACACACGCACATACACATGCATGCACACACACACATGCACGCACGCACGCATCAGTAGGCACACGCACGCACGCGCACACACATGTACGAACGCATGTACACACACACACTCACACACATACACACATACACACATACACACACGCACACGCGCGCACACGCACACACACACACTTGGAGTAAGAACAATGTATTCATGGACATAAGCGATAACATTTTGTAAATAGATAAAGATATACAAATTCACAGACATATTATAAATATTTTTTTTATAGATAAATGTAAATCTGAGTGAGTAAACTTACAGTATATAGACCTTTGGATGCAAAAATTTATATGACCAAACACACACACACACACACCTCGAAAAGAGTTGAAGAGGTACATGGGGGAAAGACATAAATGAATGAATAGACGAATGAATGTATAAATAAATTAATGAATAAATCATCTCTAATTCCATTAAATAAATATGTAGGCGGCAGAGAGAGAGAGAGGGGGAGAGAGAGAGAGAGAGAGAGAGAGAGAGAGAGAGAGAGAGAGAGAGAGAGAGAGAGAGAGAGAGAGAGAGAGAGAGAGAGAGACGTTGCAACAATTGATGATTTAACTACAATGAAAAACATGGGATTAAATTATTAAAACTCATTGCAATGAAAAACTACTATAAAAAGAAACTTCATTGGATAAAGTCTGGTTTAAATCTATGGGTATGAAAAGAAGTGTTGTGTATAATTCTTGAATAACTCACACAGAATTGTATCTAGTTTTGTAGACGCGCTTAGGGATCTGGTGGGAGCTGGGATCCAAAGTCCGCTACAAGAATAGCTGAAACTTGGATTTGAATGTGTCTTCTACCGCAGAAGTTAGGATTTGACACTTCAAAAGAAACCCCTTACAGTGGCCTCTGTACATGTGTACCATCTCCAGATCTCCGTTCTGTTCATGAATCTTGGATTCCAAACTTGTACGTCCAAATTTTCAAGATTTCATTCCTTTAACCCCCTTTTTGTGGGGTCTGGGGGTTTAAATATATATTTCACAGGAGAATAAACCTAACAGCATTTGAGTTAACAAACAACAACCTCAAAACAACTATATTAGGCTATAATTATTTATACCACTTTATGTCATGGCAGTGAAATTCGGGCTGCTCTTCCAGGAGAGAGCGCTTCGCCACAAGAGCAGCGCCACCCATTATTATTTTTTTAATTCCCTGTCTGCATCTGTACTTGTTTCCTTATCAGAGTGGCTTTCTGTACAGAATTTTGCCAGGGACAACTCTCTTGTTGCCGTAGGGGTTCTTTTACGTGCGATAAATAATTATGTGTAACAAACGGAGCCTCGGTTTATCATCTCATCCGAAAGACTAGCACCCAGACCACCACTCACGGTCTAATGGATGGGAAAAAAAGTTTCGGGCTCAAACGGGATTCGAACCACCGCACACTTCCGACCCGGACTTTTCGCTGTCTAGGCAGGCGCGTTACCTCTAGACCACCGATCCACTTGGTCAACACTCCTTTTGGTACCAGACACCTGTCATCCGACACCAGGTTCTGTTCAATGTTAGGCTCTCTGAATCACTCGCTGTCTTCTTTCAGATCATCCTGTACGGCTGCCCTGCTCACTTTCCCATCACCTCCTGACTTAAAAAGAGTTTTAATAGCTGGACTCCATCCTCCACTTGGAATCAGCATCTCTTGCCTTGTCTTTCTTCGTTGTGTGTGATTCTTCTGTGACTGAGCGCTTCACTTCTAGGAGTGTGTGGGCTAACGGTGGTGGGGGATAGGGGGTCGGGGTGGGGGTGGGGGGAGGGGGGGGGGAAGTAGAGGAATATGTGGGTAGAAGGTGTGTATGCCATGAGTGCCTGTTGACATATATCACGTATTAAAAGCGCGCGCTTCGGGCATTTGTAAGATTTAAGTGCAAGAAATTGTACGATTACATCATCATCATCATCATCATCATCATCATCATCATCATCATCATCATCATCATCATCATCATCATCGCCGTCGTCGTCGTCGTCGTCGTCGTTGTCATTGTCGTCGTCGTCGTCGTCGTCGTCGTCGTTGTTGTTAACAATACTACCCTCCTCCTCCTCCTCCTTAATCATCACCATCATCCTTATCAAAAATCAAGACGCTGTTTGGAAGTGATACGCACAGGGGGGTGGGCATCCCGATCGTCAGGACACCGCTGGTCAGAGTGGTGGCGGCGCGCGGGGAGGAGACCGTGGCATGCTGGGCAGCTTTGGGGTCCCGGGTGGTGGCCACGCTGACGCTGAGGTACTGTGTGCTGGGATGGGGAGTTGGAGCCACTGTGGTGCTGGCCACAGAACCGGTCTTTCCTTTCCTGGCCGCAAATCAAACAAGGATAATAAAACAAACAAACTGCCATTGTGGGGGATTAGGCTTGCGTTTCTGTCCTCGCCAATCGTTCTGACGTTATCGCTCTTCAATGTCTTTTTTTTATTATAATTATGGCCACTTCAGTCGTGTTGGTGTTACTTTTGTTGTTGTTGTTGTTGTTGTTGTTGTTGTATGTGTGCCTTTGTTTTGTAGGGCTAACACACTAAACAGGTCAAGTTTGTTCTGAAACGAACGTTAATTTTTGAGTTTGAATATTTCTTTTTCCTTAATTCTGTATATATGCAAGACCAGATGAATGGTGTATGGATTAATAGGTCTAGGGGAGGTGTGTGTGTGTGTGGGGGGGGGGGGTGTCTCTAGAGGGAGGTTTCCCTTGGTGTTGTTTTTCTATACTTTTGTTAACGGTTGCACGCTGAGTATGTCTGTGCGGGCGTCAAGATTCCGGGCTGACCTGAAGACTTTGGCATCATTCAGGACCAAACTTCTTGTTTCGGCTGCCTGCTTCATCTGACGCTCTGATTTATCTATCTTCTGATCCAATACTCAGTTTAACAACAGGACAACTTTTAAATCCAATAATTTTGTATGGCACAATTTTGTCGTCAGAATTAAAAGAGAGGGATTTTTTTTTCAGAAATGATTTTACAGGTCAAGGGATGATAATGACAGTCACTGTAATTCTACACCCCCTTTCATTTGTACACGCATGTAGAAAATGCAGTTTGCACATGATCAACTCCAAAATCTGGTGACAGCGTTGGATATGTCGCCATGACATGACAATGCCGACCAATCATCTGAAAGCAGTTGGTGAGGCGTCTTCTGCGTTAGAATTAGCAGACGAGGCATAGCACATGGGGAATATCATGCGGGTTGTAAAATCTCTACGGGAAAACGAAAAACGGACTAAAAAGAAACCTAGATTCACACAATGTCAAAATTAAGTGGGATGTTGTTGTGAGACATATAAGGAAGAGGGGAGGCCTGTTGATGGTCATCTGGTCATCTCATGAGGGAGGTATTTCATTCAGTCTTGATCCACAATGATGACGTCATTTCCATCAGTAGGGAAGAGTGGGGGGTGTAAGTGACGTCTTGTAGAGGCTAAACGAGAACAGGCATGACCTGAGCATCATGCTATGGCAGTGCGGTTTTTGTATAGCAAGGGGCCTCATGGCAGCCCATTATTGATCACTTCCCTGCAAAATGCTGGAAGTGAGACAGAACGAATCTGTGTATGGCTGTGGGCGGTGAGGATGGGATGGAAGGTTTGGGAGAAGAAGCGCTGTAATGTCACTGAAAGCTCTTAATGAAATGCTGCCAAGTTCCTTACATCATTTGAAAAAACGGCTTTTTTTGTAAATCGCTGTAAAATTTTCAACACTGCATTATGATCATATAAATAAGGAAAATATCCAAGGCTTCAACCATGTACTACAGCTCACAATAAATGTGTCACAAGTGTATTGCTGATAACTACAAGACATTGCACAGGCCTGTACATACCTCCCTGAATGGTCTGTCCGATTGGTGTTTTGATGAGGAAGCTGGGATATCCCTTGTACTTCCTTGCAGTGCTTTCCTTTGCAGCTTCTCCTTCGGCATAGGCTGCGGTACCTCCTCTTAAGTTTGGCACACCTTTTGTGCCACTTTCTCCGTAATCTTGAACTTCGGAGGCATTTTCTCCACATTCTTTTACTTTTTCGACATTTCTTCGTCCAAGTTCTTTTAATCCGTCTTTTATTTGAAGGTTGGCCGACGTGGGTGGAGATGGCTCTTGTGGCTCTTCTATGAGGCACACGCTCTGCTTTGTCCTGTCTTGCAGAGACAGCAGGGTAGTCCCACGTTACCTGAAAATAGTGACTCTCATGCACTAAGTGATATAACCACACCTACGTGTTTCAAGACAATTACACATGGTATCGTTTTACAACTCACACGGCGTAAGATAGAATTAGCACCCCACTGTATTGGTATTACTGGAAATTCTTACTACCCGAAATGTAAGACTTGAACAACAGAAACTGGTAACACCAGTTAACAATAGCCCAAAGCTGTATAAGTCATAAACTACCATAGAGGCACTAGGACGAGAGCTATGTTGAAATGATACTTGCATTTATGTCACCATTGTAGGTCAAGATAAACTACTGTGAAGGCTAACTCTAACTGATATTTACATTATTTTGGTTTAAACAATTCATATTCAATAAACGATTTGAAAACCACAACTCGGAGGGATAGCACAGCTGGGGAAGAAGACCAAGCCATGGTATATTTCAGTCCCACTCTTGTGGCAAATTAGCCACACTGTATGCTTTATGAACAATGAGGCACCAAGCCTGCTTACAAAGTTACATCGCAATGTTTTTACACGATGTGTCATCAAGTTAAATAGATATATTACAATGAGAACAACCAGAGTTGGTCAACATAAACTACTGTAAGGGAACTAGGGTGATCGCTTACTCTGAATGAAACTTACATTGAGAAATAGGTTTTCTACAGGCATGGACATGCAGAGGGGAGTTTCCAGTTTCAGCTTGATATTCCGAATTCCCCACTGGGACAGTGTTGGCACTTTTGAACTGTACACACGGATGGTCTCCCTTGCCGAACATGCTGTGAGTCAGACAACAGATACAACACTGCAAAATCAACATCATAGATGTACAGGAAAAATAGTCAACACTGCAAAATCAACATCATAGATGTACAGGAAAAATAGTCAACACTGCAAAATCAACATCATAGATGTACAGGAAAAACAGTCAACACTGCAAAGTCAACATCACAGATGTCTATGGAAAACAGTCAACACTGCAAAGTCAACATCACAGATTACAGGAAAAACAGTCAACACTGCAAAATCAACATCACAGATGTCTAGGAAAACAGTCAACACTGCAAAATCAACATCACAGATGTCCAGGAAAACCAGTCAACACAGCAAAATCAACATCACAGATGTCCAGGGAAAAACAGTCAACACTGCAAAATCAACATCACAGATGTGCAGGGAAACCAGTCAACAATGAAAAATTAACATCACAGATGTGCAGAAAAACCTGTCAACAATGGAAAATCAGCATCAGAGATGGTCAGTATAAGCAGTCAACACTGCAAAGTCAGCATCGGAGATGGTCAATAAAACCAGTCAACACTGCAAAGTCAGCATCAGAGATGGTCAGTAAAGCCAGTCAACACAGCAAAACCAGCATCAGAGATGGTCAGTAAAGCCAGTCAACACTGCAAAACCAGCATCAGAGATGGTCAGTAAAACCAGTCAACACTGCAAAACCAGCATCAGAGATGGTCAGTAAAGCCAGTCAACACTGCAAAGTCAGCATCAGAGATGGTCAGTAAAGCCAGTCAACACAGCAAAACCAGCATCAGAGATGGTCAGTAAAGCCAGTCAACACAGCAAAACCAGCATCAGAGATGGTCAGTAAAACCAGTCAACACTGCAAAGTCAGCATCAGAGATGGTCAGTAAAGCCAGTCAACACTGCAAAACCAGCATCAGAGATGGTCAGTAAAACCAGTCAACACTGCAAAACCAGCATCAGAGATGGTCAGTAAAACCAGTCAACACTGCAAAGTCAGCATCAGAGATGGTCAGTAAAGCCAGTCAACACAGCAAAACCAGCATCAGAGATGGTCAGTAAAGCCAGTCAACACAGCAAAACCAGCATCAGAGATGGTCAGTAAAACCAGTCAACACTGCAAAGTCAGCATCAGAGATGGTCGGTAAAGCCAGTCAACACTGCAAAGTCAGCATCAGAGATGGTCAGTAAAACCAGTCAACACGGCAAAACCAGCATCAGAGATGGTCAGTAAACCCAGTCAACACTGCAAAACCAGCATCAGAGATGGTCAGTAAAACCAGTCAACACTGCAAAGTCAGCATCAGAGATGGTCAGTAAAACCAGTCAACACTGCAAAGTCAGCATCAGAGATGGTCGGTAAAACCAGTCAACACTGCAAAGTCAGCATCAGAGATGGTCAGTAAAACCAGTCAACACTGCAAAATCAACAACGGAAATGGTCAGGAAAAACAGTCAACAATGGAAATAAAATCAGATTTTCAAGAAAGTAAGATTTAATCAGCTTTTTACCCCTATTTGGGGAAAGTGGGTGGGGGTGGGGTGGGGGGACATGGAGGATTTCATGAAAACAAAATCAACTGTAATAGTACATAATTTGCCATAACAACAACATGTATACACTGCATGTGACAGAAAAACAGCTGTCATCGACCTGTTTAACAATAGTTTTCAACAATAGATCCTCGGCTTTGACTTGTTGCTGTTTACTGTTTGTTGTTGCCGTGGCATTATTACACCCCCCCCCCACCCCCCCGCGCACTGACAACAACAACAACACAGACACACAGACACAGACACACACACACACGGACACAGAAGCTATTTGAAGCTATTGGTGATCTTTGGAGGGGCATTTCCATTGACAACTTTCTGGACAAATAGAGCTTTATTTAGATAAAGTCTGTTT
>CM054139.1:52390532-52400532 GCA_028751875.1 Rapana venosa | reverse complement strand
TTGAAGGCATTATATTCCTTAGCACATGGCCAGCTGTCTTCTGAATACCCTATACGCCTTACAACATGGCAAATGTCTTGATAATAAATATTACCCCTCAGAACGAAGCAAATGTCTTTAGAATGAACTATACCCCCCCCCCCCACCCCTTAGAATGAAATAAAAATCTGTTCAATGAATAGTTCCCATGTCAATTGATACTGACGTATGTGGAAGGAGACAACGTTGTGACTGTCTCCACACACAGTATCGTGCATTGGGGAACATGGTTGAAGCAATCGTTGGTCGCCACAGTTCTGGCAGGGGACGCAACCTCCACTCGGACTCAGCCAGAACTGACCACTTGGACATTCAAGCCTTGCCTGTTAAGACACATCATTGGATTAGTTTTCCGAAACTTAAATGAAACCCTAATTTTCACAGTGAAAAGAAAAAGGCCAAAACAAAACTCAAATCCCAAAACAAACATGGTAAAATACAGAGATTCAAGTTTTCAAAGTTTCGAGAAGACCTACTTTTCATTTTGAACTCATGCCAATTTTCACAATGTAGAATTCTTCTAGCACAAACCGCCAAGGCGCAGTAGTTAGCGCCTTGGATTTCGGACTGGAAGGTCGCGGGTTCGATTCCCATAAGAGTCATAGGGATTTTTCAGACTCCAGCCGGCTCCTACCCAGAGTGAGTGTGCTGGGGGCTCAGTGGGAAGACTGGAACCACATAGTCGAGCTTCATCCACTTGACTGATGCGAGTTTTGAGAGTGTTGCTCAAATTACCTGACCAACACTGCAGGTGTCTGTATCTCTAGGGCCCGGTTGACACCGGGATATATTATGATAGTATGCGTAGAGTACAGCCCTGTCAAGTAGTCTCAAAGCATATGCACATCCACAGCAGCAGCATTACGTCATCCTCACTATCAATGATCATCATACTTTTTTTTTTAAAAAGGCCTCTGATTCCGTGGTCCCATTTGCTCTGGTCTCATGGGGCCCACACACTTCTGTGCCTGTGGTGAGTTTGTGTCAAAGCCTTTGGGGTTGGAGGTTCACGGGGGACGGTCGTTGGGGGGACGTCGTGGTGGTTGCCACTTCGGGTGGGCAACTCACTCAGTCTGACTAAGCTAATACTGTCGTTGGTAGGGGGCTTAGTAGGTGGTGTCCTGAGTATGTTAGCTCAGAACAGGCACCACTGAACACCACCAAAGTGACCCAGCAGTAGTGCAGGGCCCCACTGGCTGGTGGCCCCACGGCGGCCTGATATTGATGGGCTCCCTGTGGACCTCGGACTCTGAGGATGACACATAACAAATCTGCGTATGGCTGTGGCGGGGAGACTGAAATGAACGGCGTGGGAACAGCAGGATGGGGGACGTCAAAGATGAGGCAGCCAAAAAAACAAAAAACAACCAAAAAAAAACTTTTCAAGCTATCTGGTCTTAACAAGACATCAATCGAAACGGTCGTTTCTACTGAATTCTACAATGAAACAGAACAATGAGAAATCCTCAAAACATCAGAGACAAGAGATTAAATTTGTGCTATATTCTTTGAGAGGTGAACTTTGATGCTAAAGAGTTGGGTTTTAATTTTTTTTTTTTTTTGGCCTTTTGAGGGGGGGGGGGGTGTGGTGTGACATACACATATTAAGAGATGACATCCTTTCAGTTATAACGTTATGACACTTGTGGCATTCACTCGACAACTAAAGAAAATGGAGAAACTCCACCACCATGCTATTTGCTACATGCTTCTTGCCCAAGAGAGAGGGGTGTGACCGAGGCACAAGAGGCATTTATGCATGCAAAGCTGATGGCATTGATAGTGCAGTAGTTCTGGCACAGATCTGTTCTGTTAGGAAGTTGGTCGCAAATTAGTGATGTGTCAGTGGGAAAAAAATGTGACTGTTTTAGTGTGTGTGTGTGTGTGTGTGTGTGTGGTGTGTGTGTGTGTGTGTGTGTGTGTGTGTGTGTGTGTGTGTGTGTGTGTGTGTGTGTTATTCCCATAAAATTTTTCACATATTATTATGCCCATGCATACTGATAAGAATGAGTGCCATAGGCTTAAGTACACGGTTAATCGAAATACTTTTCCTATCATCATCACTATCATCACTATCATCACTATCATCATCATCATCATCATCATCATCATCATCATCATCATCATCATCATCATCATCATCATCATCCATTTAAAACTTATCTATTGTATTAGAAAATGCTACTACAAAACAACAGCGGTAACAAAAACAACAACAACAGTGATGCTGTTGATAGATTGTTGTGAATAGCATCCCCCCCCCCCTCCCTTTTTAATAATCACATCACGCACCTACTTATCACTTACATCGAAGATGTGCACAATTGCACATTCATTCTTTCGTATATATATGTATAACACACACACACATACATACACAAACACTCACACACACACACATTGCTTCTTCAATGTACTATCTGGAAATATAGACCTTTGATTGACTTTCACACACATATACACACACACACACGCACGCACGCATGCACGCACACACCACACACACACACACACACACACACACACACACACACACACACCTACTTTCTCTCGTCTAATACCACTAAAGAGAACAGCTAGACGCAACCTTGAAGACTCACTTACTTTCTCTGCCAACACTGGGAAGAAGAAGAGAAGACAAACGGACAGAAGAATAGTTGGTGCCACTGATTTCATATGTATTGCCCTCAGGATCTGGGTCAAGCAGGACTGGAGGGTCAGCTCTTTACCTCTTGCCTCCATATTCCCTCATTTCACAGGCTCTATAATGATATCAACAACAACAACAACTGTAAAAAAAACAAAAGCCACACACACACACACACACACACACACACACACACACACACACACACACACACACACACACACACACACACACACACACACACACACTTGATCCATGTTGTATTTTTCATCAGAAAATAACAATGCCCAAAACGCATCACACGGATAGGCTTCTTCTCTTTCTTTGTCGTTCCACGGCTACAGCTTCGAGGTTCACCAAAGGTGAGATTTATGCGTATGCGACCGTTACCCCCCCCCCCCCCTCTCCCCCTATTTAGGTAGCCGCATTCTGACTTAAGGAGGCACCGTGGTCGAGTGGTTTAGGCGGTCAACTCGTGATCCAGAGGTCGCGGGTTCGATCCCCGCTCGGCTCGGTGTTGTGTCCTTGGGGAAGACACTTTACTCCTATTTTCCTCACTCCACCCAGGTGTACAAGTGGGTACCAGCTCTGCTGGGGAAGTATCTGGCGACAGACTAGCGTCCTGTCACAGGGGTGGTGAAAAACCATCAGTTCGCTTAACGCTACAGAAACCGGGATAAGCTCCGGCTCTATGAGCCTTCTGGCTCGAAAGAACATACTTTTTTTCTATTCTGACTTAAGGGATGGTGTCTAAACACGATATCTGTGTGCATGCTGGGTCTTTTTTTTCTGTCATCCGTTCCTACCGGCACACAATGGCCTACTTTTCCGAAAGGCGGAACGGATTTTAACGTGGGTGTAAGATGGTCTGCGTGCGTTCGCACACGGGGTCTCGGTTTACATTCTTATCCAAAGGACTATGACATTCAGTTCGATTTTTTCCCGTCAAACTGGAAAGAAAGGGTGAAGTGGGGCATCGAACCCAGAACCTCGCGGTTTCCTTGTTGGCAGGCGAACATCTTAACCATCCTGCCACCCCTCCTTCGAGGGTATGATTATAAAAACCACGACACTGCAAATGTACATGGATTGTCTTGCAACATGCAACATTTTGGGGCAAAACAGAGAAACCTTTTATTTTTTAATTATTCTTTTATTTATTTAGTCTTTTATTGCGAGGATAATGGAATAAGCACTCGTATGCATTTTTTACATCCAGTCCCCGTGTGTATACAATTTTGTCAATTTTGTCATCCATTCCCACCGGCACACAATGGCCTACTCTTCCGAGAAGCGGAACGGGTTTTAACGTGTGCGCAAGATGTTCCGGCGTTCGCACACGGAGCACGTGATAGTTCATCCAAAGATTTCTTGCATGTATTCACTGCAAGAAGGACAAAAAGATTCCCAAAGACTGGCACATAGGAGCACTGAAGATTCCCAAAGACTGGCACTAAACACTGAATCCAAAGAGCACATAGGCACGAGATTCCCAAAGACTGGTACTTAGAGCACTGAGGATTCCCAAAGACTGGCACATGGAACACTGAAGATTCCCAAAGACTGGCACATGGAACACTGAAGATTCCCAAAGACTGGCACATAGGGCACTGAAGATTCCCAAAGACTGGCACATAGGGCACTGAGGATTCCCAAAGACTGGCACATAGAGCACTGAAGATTCCCAAAGACTGGCACATAGGGCACTGAGGATTCCCAAAGACTGGTACTTAGAGCACTGAAGATTCCCAAAGACTGGTACTTAGAGCACTGAAGATTCCCAAAGACTGGTACTTAGAGCACTGAAGATTCCCAAAGAGTAGCACATAGAGCACTGAAGATTCCCAAAGACTGGCACATAGGGCACTGAAGATTCCCAAAGACTGGCACATAGAGCACTGAAGATTCCCAAAGACTGGTACTTAGAGCACTGAAGATTCCCAAAGACTGGCACATAGAGCACTGAAGATTCCCAAAGACTGGCACATAGAGCACTGAAGATTCCAAAAGACTGGCACATAGAGCACTGAAGATTCCAAAAGACTGGTACTTAGAGCACTGAGGATTCCCAAAGAGTAGCACTTAATGCACTGAACAAACATTCTAGAGTGCCTGAATACTAGTGCAGCTACATGCATCTTTTTGTCAGACTGAATACAGACACCATTCATTACACCAAACAGCAGCAGTGTAGTAGTAGTAGTAGCAGCAGCAGCAGCAGCAGCAGCAGCAGCAGCAGCAGCAGCAGCAACAGCAGTATAGTAGGAGGAGAGGGAGGAGGAGGAGAGAAAGAATAGAAATAGCAATTAAACGAACGCGCATGCGCGTTTATGTGCACGCACGCACGTATATGTATGTATGTGAGTGAGTGAGTGAGTGAGAGAGAGAGAAGAGAGAGAGAGAGAGAGAGAGAGAGAGAGAGAGAGAGAGAGAGAGACTGGTTCACTGATTGATATTTTGTCCCCAAGGGTTACAGTTAAGCATTGACAAACGGACCTTGATCGTTAATCATCACAACTAAGAGAGAGACAGAGAGAGAGAGAGAGAGAGAGAGAGAGAGAGAGAGAGATAGATAGAGAGAGGGAGAGAGAGAGAGAAAGAGAGAGAGAGAGAGAGGAGAGGGAGAGACAGAGAGAGAGAGAGAGAGAGAGAGAGAGAGAAAAGAGAGAGAGAAGGAGGGAGAGAGAGAGAGAGAGAGAGAGAGAGAGAGAGAGTCGTACAGTGTGTGCACTTGTGTGTGCTCCATGCTTGTCTACGTGTGCTTGTATGGCATGGTGGTGCACCCTATATAAACAAATAAAGAAACAAACAAAAAAGAAACAAACACACAACAAAACCCAAGCAGTGCCAGTAAGGCTGTGACATAACAAACGCCACAATGCAAGATATATTGATAAAATAAGAATATATATATCAGTGCTCCAGGTGCCACTCTTTGGGATATCTCTCTCTCTAACACCCGATAGTTGAAAAGTTGTTCGCCTCACAATGCCTCCACAATGCGCGAATGAATAGATAAGGTGTGGCCAACAATAAATCACCCTAGCTTTGCATTTGCCTTGGGCTGTACTCCGTCATTATTTTTACGTTTTCTGTTTATCTATTTATCTATGTCCCATATATATATATATATATATATATATATATATATATATATATATATATATATATATATATATATATAGAGAGAGAGAGAGAGAGAGAGAGAGAGAGAGAGAGAGAGAGAGAGAGAGATGTCCAAGATATTAGGCACAAGCATTTTACTGCAGACTCCCTGAAGATCCTTTTTCGGGATGTTCCACAGGGCACACCATTTTTAACTTTCTGAGAGAATTGAGCTTTTTCGGTTTGATATGAGTGAAAGTGTTACAGATGGTCACTAAGAACAAGGTCGTTTAAAGGAATCTGGTTTTGGTTTTATCGTATTTTATGTGTGGTTGAAGTGGTTTTCCCACAACGCGGTGCCTGTCCTGGGTTGACCTTTATGGTTGGCCAGGGCTTTGCTACAAGGAACCACAGTAGAGTTGGTTTTAGACCCTTTTTAATCTGAATATAGCTGCATAGTTTTAATCTGAGATTTAAAAGTTGACGAGGTGAGAGCCCTGATATGGCCTCTGTGGTCGGCGGGGCTATAAACAATAGGACTGGATCGGATTGGATCGTTAAAAGATTAGATCCTGAAAAACAGCTCTTGCGATTTTGCCGACTTTGGTTACTTTGATTTTATGTATTCATTTTCAGCCCTCTATGCTCTACCCCACATTTCTTTGTCGTCTGCTAGACTCCTTACAGCCCAGCCGACCACAGAGGCTGTCATCTCGTAAGATTTTTGTTTCTCTGTATAAAGTGAGGGTAAAGTTTGGGCTACTCTTTGTTATGTCTGCATCTCGGTTACATTGTTGTATCATCAATATCGCTTTATTTCCGTTATTTCGGGTCGTGTTCACGTCTGTGTTGATAAAAAAAAGAAAGAAAGACACAATGTGATTAGCAGTTTAACAATAATTTCTGGTTACTGATGGACTGGGTTGGCGCAGGTGACCGTCTTATACCAATTAGGGACAAGAGGAACACTTAACGACTCCACACCACACACACACACACACACACACACGTCTTATCCCGAATACTAACGCTGGAGTGTAGCCTTGAATAGCGCTGACAGCCGTGTGCAGTCGGCCCAGTCCAAGTGAACCCGGAATATACAATACTTGGATCCCAAGACCTGTTTTGATATGAATTTATTCTTAAAAGAGACAAGAAAATACTTGAACAACACAAAGTAACGACACAGAGCATCAACAAGCTTGGAGCTTTTATCCTGCTTATGCTAGGCTACAGAAAACGTATGAACGACATATATGCAATGAGGAACATCATGAACCCCCCCCCCCCCCCCTCCCCCCCCCCCCACCATTTTATGAGAGCATTAATGTATCAAGCAAACATATCAAACGAAGTCAGAAAAGAAAAACACATAAAAGCAAACATATCAAATCCGGAGACACGAGTGGTGTCCTTCACGCTTGTTTGACTCTCGAACAGAGTGAGTACGGCTGTGCGTTTTTATACAGGTCTATGTATGTAAGCAAGCCTTCCTTGTGACTGACTGTCCTCCATTGGTTGGATGTGTAGTGCGTGGGTATGCTGGATCTCTCTCTCTCTCTCTCTCTCTCTCTCTCTCAGTCGCCCATTCTATGGTGCATAAAGTTTACCTCCTAGTTAATATTTTCATAAACAGTACTATTTGCATATTTCTTCTGCTGAACACAATTAATGCCATGATCCATGTCATGATATTTGTTGATATGTAATTGAGCACGTTTGGCTTTCATGTTGTTTTTTGACACAGCCCCCATCCCCACCCCTTTTGTGTATGGGCTTAAAAGTGCTTGATCACAATAAATCATTGTCATTGTGTGTGTGTGTCTCTCTCTCTCTCTCTCTCTCTCTCTCTCTCTCAAAAACAACAACAACAAAAAACAACAACAACAAAAATACTACCCTTTCTTTATCTTATTTTCTATATGAACGCAATTGCAACATAAAGAAGGGTTAAAGGTCTCAATTGTTTGATCTAAAATGGTGCTTGGAAAGCACTACCTTGTTGCCTCCTGATTCAATCATGCTGAATAGTTGCTGAACTAAATGAGTGAAATAAAGTATATTCTTTCGAGCATGCCATAAGCTATTTGCTTGTTATTGCTCTCAATTTGTGTACATGTATATAATATGTTATTCGTGTTTTCGGAATAAAGTTCTATTTAAACCATCTCTCTCTCTCTCTCTCTCTCTCTCTCTCCTCTCTCTCTCTCTCTCTCTCTCTGTTGTTCACACACACCACACCACATCCTACTCAAACGCTCTTACCAAATTCCTCTCATCTTCTCAAGCTCTCCATTAGTTGGACGTTTTTAATTCATGGTGAAGACAGAGTATGATCAATGAATTGTTGGTTTAGGTGTGCTTTGTTTTATTTAGACACCCCACTCAACAACACAATATCCACACATCACCCACATGACACAACACACACACAAACGCTCTTACCAAATTCCGTTGCAGTTGTCACAAGCTCCCTATTGAGATTGGACGTTTTCTTAATATTCCATGGGAAGACAGAGTATGATCCAAATAAAATATGTCTGTTATAGGGGATGACTTTCGTTTTATTATAGAATGCCCCTACTTCAATCATTTACGACAATATTTTATTCCACGGCATTTTCAGCCCATGTTGTCATTTTTGTAAGGCGATGAAATGCAAGTCTTGACAAGTTCTTCTATCTGTGTCAAAATGTATCAACCTTGATGGTATTTCATGAAACTGTTCTTTGTTTTCTTTTACAACTAAGAACATATTTCCCCACTGAGCCTTTACTCAAATTGTATTTTTAAAAAGTGGATATAAAAGCTTTTTAAATGCTTTTTTCTTTGATTGTTTTGTTGATATTGTTACTACAGTTGCTCCTTCCTTCTTAACAGTTGTTTTTTTCGCTTTCTGTTGGCACTGATCCTATTAATTTTGTAAGTCAGTTGCTGCTAAGTTTATTCTCCTGTTAAGTAGGTTTTGTGTGTGTGTGTGTGTGTGTGTGTGTGTGTGTGTGTGTGTGTGTGTGTGTGTGGTGTGGTGTGGAGGAGAGAGGAGTGAGAGAGAGGTGAGAGAGAGAGAGAGAGAGAGAGAGAGAGAGAGAAATTATTTCCAACGGAATATATAAGCATCTCTCTCTCTCTCTCTCTCTCTCTCTCTCTCTCTCCTCTCTCTCTCTCTCTCTCTCTCTCTCTCTCTCTCTCTCGATATAAAAGAATAAATCAATCATATCAATCAATCTCTCTCTCTCCCCTCTCTCCTCTCTTCTCTCTCCTCTCTCTCTCTCCATCCTCTCTCTCTCTCTCTCCTCGCTCGATATAAAAGAATAAATCAATCAAATCAATCAATCTCTCTCTCTCTCTCTTCTCTCTCTCACTCTCATCATTCTCCTCTCTCTCCTCTCTCTCTCTCTCTCTCTCTCTCTCTCTCCTGTTCGAATCCCGTTCAAGGGGATTTTCCCCCTGGAGTTTACATCAGTGCAGACTCCACCCACCCCAAAAGTCTTCGGGTGAGACAATAAACCGAGGTCCCGGTTGCGAACGCACGCAGAAAATCTTGCGCACACGTTAAATCCTGTTTCGCTTTTCGGAAGAGCAGGCCATTGTATGGTGGTGGGAACAGATGACAAAATTGACAAAACTGTTTACACACGGGGACAGGATATAAAAAAGCACATGAGTGCTTACTTCACTATCCTCGTTATAAAAGATAAATAAATAAAATAGATGAAACACACACACACATGACTATATCAGATGCATTACACAATTCACTCCCAGAGTCATTGCATTGCTTTATGACTACTACTACTACTACTACTACTACTTACTACTGCTGCTGCTGCTGCTGCTGCTGCTGCTGCAGCAGCATGCAACAACAACAACAATAACAACAAACATTACATTTCTATAACCAACACGAAAAATAGACGGATCTCGGCAACCATTGGCTCAGCCGTTACTATAAGAATACCCCCAACACACAGTCTTAATCCCTTGGCCGATTATGCTCACCTGTGTCTAGAAGCGTCAGAACTAGTCATCAATAGTACTTTTAGTTGTTGTTATTCCACAGGAAATTAAAATGAGAAACAATAATAAACGCCAGAGTTCTGAATTGCCAAGCTGAAGATCAGGTATATAGCTGAATTAAACGGGTAGAATGAGGGCAAAACTGCTTACATCAACGTTATTTATAAAATCGGGATTTCTCAACTTCCTGGA
>CM054139.1:52333032-52388032 GCA_028751875.1 Rapana venosa | reverse complement strand
GAAGCGCTTTGTGAGGAATGAGTATATATTTAGGGAATGTATTCCAGAAAATGTTTACCAGAAAATATCCACCGATTGCTGGTGACCATAAAACTTAGAGGTCAATGGTAACATTATTATGATGCAACCGTGGTCGTCCTCGCACCTGTGGACTGTTTTTCTCATTTCTACAGTTACCTTCTGTTTCTGTTGCAGGTTGCTTCTTGTTAGATTTTCCTTGTTTTAATCTGTGTAATGTAATCTGTTTTACCAGGCACTATATGAGTGGGAACAGTACTACAGTCAAGTCCTGCGCCATAAAACACCACCGCCCTATCACGGCAGTCAACCTGTCTATGCTGCTGTGGGTCATGCATTGCTGAAGTAGAGCCGTCCTGTGTGAAGTGGAAGCAGGAAGAGGACTCCTTTGCTTCTGGATAAAGTTCAGGTAAGACATTTCATCTGCCACTCAACTATTTAAAGTATTGTGCAGGTGACAATTTGATATTCTCGGATGCACTCGGGAGGCCTAGAGATCTAGCTGCATGGTGTTGACTTCAGAAACAAACAAGACGAAAGTCGGCCTGGGTGGGTAATAAACTTACTGAGACATTCACACTCGGTAGACCTGAACGCTCAATAAATTGATCTTGAGGATTATAAATTATCATCTCAGCCATACTTAGCAGTTCAGGGGAAGTAATTCTCCACATTTAACATTGTTCACAGGCTGCTTTCCTTTAGGCTACACCAAACAGAGAGAAAGAGAGATTGAACAAGAATGAAAAACCAAAGACTGAAGTAAGTAATAATTATGGACTAAGGGTGAGAGAGAGAGAGAGAGAGAGAGAGAGAGAGAGAGAGAGAGAGAGAGAGAGAGAGAGAGAGAGAGAGAGAGAGAGAGAGAGAATGAACAAGTAGGTAATAATCATGGAAGTAAAAAGGCTTGCCACACTCACTTCAGTCAGTCAGTGGGTTTGCAAAAGTTTAGTAAACAAAAGCTAGTAAACATCCATCATCAGTAACTCTGTGCCTGTATTTCAGGACTGAAGGAGGAGAGGGAGGACAGGGGTGAATGTTAACAAGTCAGTCTGGAGGATTGAAACGTACATAATTGATTTGTTCCTGTCACATCAGTTAACCGTTTGGGTTTGGGAATTTGAAACATGTAGAAAATCTAAATAGATGTCAAATATCAAATATCCTTATTCCTGTCTTGGCAATTATACGCTGTCTTGGCAAACATAGCGTCAGGTCTGTAAGAACTAGGATACTGGCATAAAGATGCATCCACCGAGTTCTTTACATTTATTTCTTTTTGTCACCAGGAATTCATCACAGCATGGTGAGTCGGAAATTCATCACTACATGTAGGATTAGCAGCTCCTTCCTAGGTAAAGAATCGGGACATCGTTGCAGCAGTGAGGACCAGGACATTGCGACCCCACGGAGGCCCAAGATGATCAGGACATCATTGCATCATCACAGACCAGGACATTATCACAACATCAAGGATCAGGACATTATCACAGCATTGATGACCAAGACATCATCACAGCATTGATGACCAGGACATTATCACAGCATTGATGACCAGGACATTATCACAGCATCAAGAACCAGGACATTATCACAGCATTGATGACCAAGACATCATCACAGCATTGATGACCAGGACATCATCACAGCATTGATGACCAGGACATTATCACAGCATTGATGACCAGGACATTATCACAGCACCAAGGACCAGGACATTATCACAGCATTGAGGACCATGACATTATCACAGCATCAAGGACCAGGACATTATCACAGCATCAAGGACCAGGACATTATCACAGCATTGAGGACCAGGACATTATCACAGCATTGATGACCAGGACATTATCACAGCATTGAGGACCAGGACATTATCACAGCATTGATGACCAGGACATTATCACAGCATTGAGGACCAGGACATTATCACAGCATTGATGACCAGGACATTATCACAGCATTGATGACCAGGACATTATCACAGCATTGATGACCAGGACATTATCACAGCATCAATGACCAGGACATTATCACAGCATTGATGACCAGGACATTATCACAGCATTAAGGACCAGGACATTATCACAGCATTGATGACAGGACATATCACAGATTGAGACCAGGACATTATCACAGATTCAGGACCAGGACATTATCACAGCATTGAGACCAGGACATTATCACAGCATCAGGACCAGGACATTATCACAGCATTGAGGACCAGGACATTATCACAGCATTGAGGACCATGACATTATCACAGCATCAAGGACCAGGACATTATCACAGCATTGAGGACCAAGACATTATCACAGCATTGATGACCAGGACATTATCACAGCATCAAGGACCAGGACATTATCACAGAATCAAGGACAAGGACATCATCACAGCATTGATGACCAGGACATTATCACAGAATCAAGGACAAGGACATTATCACAGCATCAAGGACCAGGACATCATCACAGCATTGATGACCAGGACATTATCACAGAATCAAGGACAAGGACATTATCACAGCATCAAGGACCAGGACATCATCACAGCATTGAGGACCAGGACATTATCACAGACAAAATCAAAGGACAGGACATTATCACAGCATCAAGGACCAGGACATTTCACAATCAGCAATTGATGGACCAGGACATTATCACAGCATTGATGACCAGGACATTATCACATTAGCATTCGAAGGACCAGGACATTATCACAGCATTGAGGACCAGGACATTATCACAGCATTGATGACCAGGACATTATCACAGCATCAAGGACCAGGACATTATCACAGCATCAAGGACCAGGACATTATCACAGCATTGATGACCAGGACATTATCACAGCATCAAGGACAAGGACATTATCACAGCATCGAGGACCAGGACATTATCACAGCATCAAGGACCAGGACATTATCACAGCATCAAGGACCAGGACATTATCACAGCATCAAGGACCAGGACATCATCACAGCATTGAGGACCAGGACATTATCACAGCATTGAGGACCAAGACATTATCACAGCATTGAGGACCAGGACATTATCACAGCATCAAGGACCAGGACATTATCACAGCATCAAGGACCAGGACATTATCACAGCATCAAGGACCAGGACATTATCACAGCATTGATGACCAGGACATTATCACAGCATTGATGACCAGGACATTATCACAGCATCAAGGACCAGGACATTATCACAGCATTGAGGACCATGACATTATCACAGAATCAAGGACAAGGACATCATCACAGCATTGATGACCAGGACATCATCACAGCATCAATGACCAGGACATTATCACAGCATTGATGACCAGGACATTATCACAGCATCGAGGACCAGGACATTATCACAGCATTGAGGACCAGGACATTATCACAGCATTGATGACCAGGACATTATCACAGCATCAATGACCAGGACATTATCACAGCATTGATGACCAGGACATTATCACAGCATCAAGGACCAAGACATTATCACAGCAATGATGACCAGGACATTATCACAGCATTGATGACCAGGACATTATCACAGCATTGATGACCAGGACATTATCACAGCATTCATGACCAGGACATTATCACAGCATTGAGGACGAGGACATCATCACAGTATTGAGGACCAGGACATTATCACAGCATTCAGGACCAGGACATTATCACAGCATCAAGGACCAGGACATTATCACAGCATCAAGGACCAGGACATTATCACAGCATTGAGGACCAGGACATTATCACAGCATTGATGACCAGGATATTATCACAGCATCAAGGACCAGGACATCATCACAGCATTGATGACCAGGACATTATCACAGCATTGATGACCAGGACATTATCACAGGATTGAGGACCAGGACATCACAGCACTGATGACCAGGACATTATCACAGCATCAAGGACCAGGACATTGACCACATGGAGGATGGTTAAGAAATGGGACAACATAACATTGTAACGTTAGAGCAAAATTAGACCCAGACAAATATCCATTAGCTACACACTATAATAAAAGCATGCATCAGCTTAGACTAAATTCATCAGCAAACCAAGGCAAACGTATTCAGTTGGTATACATTCGTAAAATATATAGGTCATATCACACTAAGGCGAATGTTGCTCTAGGCGTTAGTTGCAAATGAGGGAAATTTTGCTTTTTTTTTTAAGGAGAGGAAAGTACTGCTCTAGTTTATAATTGTTTATCAATGAGATTTTAAAAAAGGGCAAAAAATGTTAGTAAAAAGAAAAGAAAGAAAAGAGAAACATGAAAAAAATAACAATCCCTCCCCCCCCCCCCTTAAAAAGGTAAAAAAAAAAAAGAGCCTTTAAAAATGTTCTTTTTGGCTTTTGTTGATGTTGTTGGAGTTATGTTTGCTTATAAAGGGAAATGTATTGTGCACCAGATTCTTTTTTTTTTTTAATGAAGAAGAAAAGATGGCAAAATAATGGGGAAATGGTGATAAAACACGGTGCTAAAAATCCCTCTGACCTTTAGGTAAAAAATCCCAACAGTGTTTGAAATCTGCATACAAACGAGTCCCCCCCCCCCCCCCCTTCCAATAACAGGGGTGAATGTGCTATGTTTTATATTTGTTTTTACAAGATATGTGTTTGTAAAACAGACAGAGGAGAAGGAACCAGTCTGATTTTATAGAAATTTTCAAGAAAATGGTGATGAAGACAAGAGGGTAGAATACATATTTCATATTTGTGGGAATGAGGGAATTGAAAGGGAATAGAGTGGAGACTTCCCTGCCCCCCCCCCCCCCTCCCCTTCCTCCTCTGATGCACATGAAGTTTGTTGGGAGTAAAAGTGTACATACTTAAAGAGTGTGTAGTACAGTACATGTTTGCATAATTCTGAATAATAATAATAATAATAATAATAATATATGGAATTTATATAGCGCTTTAATTTGTAAAAACAAATGATATCTTTAACCTATTCTTACACATGCAGCCAATAACAGTTTTAACAAATTCTGAATGATCTCGTTTGATTTTTAATGTAATCAGTTGTCAATTGAAAACAAAAATCCAATATTGGATTTTTTTCTTTATATCTATAATTGTCAGTTGTATGTACCTGTTTTGTAATTAGAAAAAGATTTACATATGTTGGATATTTGTTGGTTCGGAATATCATTTAAATGAGATCACTCTGTTTCATGTGTACATTTAATGGGATATGTGTGTATGTGTGTGACCCTTTCTGGGCTTTTAAATGTTTTTGTAGTTTTCTTATTTTTTGTTGATCAGATCAAATGTCAGTTAAAAGAGTAGATTGAGACCTGTAATGGCCTGTATCTTTCGGGTTTTTTTCAAAGAAAAAATTGTTGAGTGATACAACTAGTTCTGTTATGGCTTTTGATATTAGTATGAATGGCATTGGTGTGTAGTGCTGACAAATCTGTGTACTGATCTTCCTTCCATTGGGAGAAAATTAAAGATTTTACAGCAACATAGCAATGCAAAACAATGTGTGGAGCACTAATGTGATTTTCAATTTTCAGTATTTTAAAAAAATTGTTTAAATGTGAAAGAGTGTATTGATTACAAATAGTAATACTCTGAAGTAATATTTACTGTTAGCAGAACATGAAATTGCTCTGAAAGAAAAGCCAGGTCCTAAGGTCAAATCAAAACAAAAAATAAAAATTGTAAATGTATTCCAACTTGGATTGTATGCTTTGTGTTACTTGAAAAGGTTTTGAATTATTTTATGATGTCCGAATTTTTTTTTTAAGGGAATGATCACTTCAAAAATTAATCCTGGATGGAAAACTTCAGCTGGAGTGTTTGAAATGTATTCATTTGAATAATTAAAATTGGTTTGTGATAACCATTTTTATGCGTATGTTTAGGTCGAAAGTGTGTGTGTGTGTCACTGTGTGTGATTGTGTGTGTGTGTGAGATGCACCCTTTCAAGGGGGCTTTTGTTTGGGGGTTCTGTGCCTTGTGTATGTCAGCGCATGCACTCACAGACAAATCACAACAAACCCAGATTGCAGCCCAAAACTTGCTCCTCCAGTTACATTTAAATTAATGAAACCCTACAGGATGGATTTTGTTCTCTTCACCTTTCATGAATTCACAACTCTGCTCAAATTAACTTGTTAAAAAGCTTTGACTAATGAAATCTGTTAAAACCACACACACACACCACACACACACACACACACACACACACACACACACACACACACACACACGCACGCACGCACGCACGCACGCACGCACGCGCGCGCACGCACGCACGCACGCACGCACACACGCACACACACACGCGCGCGCGCGCGCGCAAAATACTTTAAAGTTATGGGATTTGGAGGGGGGGATCAAGATGTGCAGAGATGGCAGACTCCATCAAAGTGGGGCTTAGAATAAACGAGAACAAGTGTTTACAATTATAGATCAAAAGTGAAAACTATAATTGGGACGTCAGACAGCTTTGAGATAAAAGTAGGAGTGCACCAAGGATCCGCATTGAGCCCTCTGCTCTTTATCCTCGTGATGAATGAAATATCCAAGGAAGTGGAGAGGCCAGAAGAGATCTGGGACCTGCTGTATGCTGATGACTTAGTTCTGGTAGCTGAGAACAGTGATGACCTTACTCAAAGATTTGGCAATTGGAAACAGAGATTAGAACGCAGAGGAATGAAGGTAACTGTTGACAAAGCAATGACAGTTGGAAAAGACCGCAGAACACATAGAGAGCAAGGCAAATACCCGTGTGGTGTCTGCCACAAAGGTGTAGGGAACAATTCGATCAAATGCTCCAAATGTCAATATTGGTGTCACAAAAGATGCTCAAAGCTTAAAAGTCTGAAGAAGGAAGACGGAGTATTTGTCTGCCCCAGTTGTATGAATAAGAAGGGTGAAGACAATACTGATGCAGGAAAGGAGGAGCTAGACATTGAACAAGGGAAGATAGAAGTGGTAGACGAATTCTGCTACCTGGGAGAGATGATGAGCTGAGAAGCAAAATCTGAGTTAGCCGTCAAAACCAGGATTGCGAGTGCTTGGAAGAAATGAAAAGAATTGGCAAGTCTGCTCGGAAATCAGAAAATCCCACTGGAGAGACGCTGTCTGATATATAAGGCCTGCCTCAGACCTGTTCTCCTATATGGCTCGGAGACGTGGGTTTTCACAAAAACCGTCGAACGTTTGTTGAAGAGCTGTGAAAACCGAATGCTACGCTACATGACAAAGATTAAATGGGAAGACAGGATCACAAATGAAGAACTATGGAGAATGTGCAAAGTTGATGATCTGAAGTCTGTAGCTAGTACCAATAGACTGCACTGGTTTGGGCACGTTCAACGGAAAGCAGACCACCACATCATAAAAAGAGCAATGAACTTTGTAGTGGATGGAAAGAGACCAAAGGGAAGACCTAGCAAAACCTGGGATGCCTGTATTGCAGATGATCTTAGAGAAAGGGGCATAAATAAGGAGGAAGCTCAAAACAGAGAGATGGAGAAGGCTCATCAATGTCAAACCTCCCCTGGGAGAAACATGACAAAAAAGGAAGAAGAAGAAGTGTTTACAATTACAACCAATAACTTGTATATCAAAAGTGTCATGGAAAAAAGTTCTCACTGTCTTACAAAAAGAAAAAGAAAAACCCATCCTGATCCCTAACAGGCGACATCATGAATTAACTCCAGATAACTGTCTCTTTGTAACACTTTTATAACAACCCAATCATAAAATGATTATTGTAATTGCATTACTACACATGATAGTAAGGAGTACTACAAGTACACATGTGCCTGTGCTCCATGAACACACACACACACATATCTTTCCCACACACGTTAAAACCCGTTCTGCTTTTTGGAAGAGTAGGCCATTGTGTGCCTGTGGGAATGGATGCCAACATTTTATAAAACTACATACACACGGGGACTGGATGTAAAAACATGAGTGCTTATTCTTTTATCCTTGAAATAAAAGAACAAAGAACACACACACACACACACACGTGTGATACTTTTGACGTTTTGTATGATTTCGAAATCGTGAATACAAACATACACACCGAGTAAGACTAAGAGAGGACTGTTCAGCACATTGTAGCCATTCATGTTTGTCAGGTCTTTTTGGCTTGTTTTTTTCGGGAAAACCTCTGATCAAGCATCGGATTCAGTTTCATGAGAGTCTCCGAGTCGAAGAATTCGATCATTGTCTTTCCCCTATCACCTGGTCTTCTGTTATACTCATTCCCACTTCCATCCCTATAGATATATTTCTTGTCAGATGGCTACAAAGTCATTACAGCATATTCTGCATGCAATACTAAGCACTGCAGAAAATGAATCCTCTAAGATTCATTCAAAGACCCTGTCCACAGATCTATCAGATAGGCCCTAGGACTAAAATATAATGCTTTGTCTGCACAAGCTTTGGTTCAGGCCAGTAGGTCTAGGTAACCCATTCGCCAGGGGAGATAACCTCATCAAAAATTGCACGAGTTATCTTTACATAAACAATGGCGGACACTGCCTTGTCTGTTGTAGATGGTTTCAAGAAGATGCTTTTATTTAGAAAACGGCGATCACTCGTTCCTGTCACATCATTGGTCATTTTAGTGTTGTTAAACATAGGGTTTGGAAACGGGTTTTCACTGTGTGAAAACCGCAAAACTGTTTGTGCTGAAGGAGAATGTGTGAACGATACCTGCATTTGTTTTCCTGGTTGGGCAGGAAACCTCTGCGAACAGTGTCACGGAAGAATAAGGTGAGTTTTTATTTTTGGATTTTTCTCTTTTTTAGAGATAGCTGATACTCATTACCTGTATCAGGGCACTTACGTTAATCTAATAATTATATGGACAGTTATTTTCAAAAGTAAAAGCGATCTCGACGACTTCATCTTGGATCTGTAGAGCAGTCGGACTCGGAGACTAGTTAAAAGCCCCAAACAACAAATGTCGATAAGGCAGTGAAAGCCAGGCAGAACAGCCTCTTGTTCTTGTATTAATTTAGGCAACCACTCAACTTGAAATGGTAGTAGTCAAACATCACACATAGTGTTACTTACTGTGTAAGTGTGTGTTACTAGCCTACTAGGGCTTCAAATTTCAGTAGTGTCAAAATCAGGGGTTGGAAGCTAGTTCTGACATTTCTTAATGAAAACAAGATGTATTTTACTTACTTGTAGAAAACTTTGTTCTATGGTCCCTGCTTAACCCAAGACTATCACAGTATCAGTATCACATTGTTTATAGTAGCCCCACCAACCAATCCCTACCTTTCCTCCCCAAAATATAATAAGTAACTTTATAATAAGTTAAAACATGCATGTATTGTAATTTGCATTGAACAACAAAGAAAGTCTTACCCCAAAACAAAACCACACACCTCCCTGATTAGCAAAGCAGACATGAGATTGCCAACACTAACAGTAACTGGAATGTTGGAAGGCAACTTTGATGTTTCTTTAGGTTAAATATTATTTTTATGATTTATATAATTATAAATTGTACACAGCTTTAACTTTTAAGTCCCTGCAGATTTCTCTGTGTGAAATTTGGGCTGCTCTCCCCCCGGGAGAGCACATTGCCTCAAGAGCAGTTCCGCCATATATATATGGGGGATGGGATAGCCTGGTGGTTAGAGTGATGCGCTCGTGCTGTAGCAGAAATGCCCAAAGTTAAACTTACAGATAGAATATATTATTATATATATATATATCCATGGATAAAGATAATTTTAACAGTTCAAAGGATATAATTTATACTATTTAACAACATTTTGATGCAGGCCTTGGCACTTTGCTTACATGTATACTTATGCCGTTATTGCTTCATCCATAAGTTAGCTTAAGAAGTTAAGTGACAAAGCTTTTTGTTTTACTTTAGTTAGGGCCAAAATAATTCTGAGTTGCACCCAAAAACTTGAAAAAGTGGAACGTAGATCAACTTACACATTGTAATTTGTACAAGCGAAGATGTTATTACTTATTTTCGGTTGTGTGAACTGCATACATAATAATTTAATATGAATTGAACTAAGCATTGATTAATAATAATATCAAAATATCAATGTTCTTTTCTGTCATAGGGCATGTATCATTGTATGTTGACCCTAAGCCAAGGTGCTGATGTTGCATTTCTGAGACATGATTGGCTCATTACTAGTACTGCTACATGGTCAATGTTGTTAAGAAAATACAACACAGTATATATATTATATGTACTACAACTAGTAGGATGACATGATACTTTATGATCGGCACAAGTGTTTGACAAGATAAAAAGACACCAGCTGATGTCAGTACCCATGGATTCCCTTATCATTATGTAAGATTGGTAGAGCTCAATTTTTTGTGCATAAACACTGCCTTCATTTGTGTTTTTATTAGCCTTTTTCAGCACAGAAAATTTGCTTTATTTTCTTAGAAAGTTCTAGTAAAATGGCTGGCACTGGGAAATAAAACTGCAAAACAGAGTGGTTGGCAGTGAAAAACAAATGATAAGTGATTGGTCTTGAGCTTTTGAGGACTAATGTTTGTTCAGTTTGATGTGTAGAACTTTATGATGAAGCCTGTAATTGTGTAAAGTATAACCCAGGAACCCTTTTTTTTTCTTTACTTGATTTTTCTCTTCTTTATCAAATGTATACAGTCAATACTTTATAGTAGACCTGTGGGAGTAACCAGAATGCTTTTTGTTTGTTTGTTTGTTTTTTAGAAAGTATAATTTGATTGGCAGAGTTATTTAAATGAATAGTTCCTGTCAGCCAATTGAAACTGATGAATTTCATATTGACTGGCAGGAAGGATGCAATAATGCCAACATTCATTATTCTTATCAAATTAACATGATTCAAAGACTGTGTCAGTGTGTGATACTATAAATTTATGAAGAGTTTTAAACAAAAAACAAAACAAAAACTGAACACCCTTGAACTGAGTTAAATCCTTTTCCTGGTAGAAACTAAGAAAGTGAAAATGATTAGAAGAGTTGTCTCTGCAGTATCAAACCACACAAGCTGTGTCAAAAGTTTGACAACCCTACTGAGGGCAAAACAGTTCTGTCATATGTTATGGTCCTGTTACCTACCATCCTCATGGAATTTAAAACCTCGTTTTTCTGTTAACTTTTTAGAATCTGAACTTTAGTTTAAGGTTTTAACAATTAACAGTTGAACAACTTGAAGAACATGTTCAGAAACCCTACTTGAGATAGATCTCTTGTCTCATGTCTGTCTCAGTGTCTGTCTGTCTTCATCTCTCTCCTTTTTATAAAAACAAACAAACTATGTGACGGATGTCATAGCCAAGTGGTTAAGAATAAGAGTAACAAATAAGACTGTTCAAATTCAATCCCATGGGTCCATGAAGTCATGGGTTCGAACTTTGGCAGCATCTGGTGAATTAAGGATGGGGATTTTTACAATCTGCCAGGTCAACTTCAAGTGTGAGCCTGCTAGTGATTTAATTCCCTTCAGGTGTACAACATATACTGTATATGTATATATATATATTATATATATATATATATATATATATATATATATATATATATATATATATATATAAAAATAATTATGCAGAAGATCAAATAAACATGTATGCATGTGAAAAATAGTTAATGTCAGCATTTGGTGGGTTACGGAAACACGAACATATTCCCAAAGTTGGCATGTGGATACCTTCATGGAGGGGAAACATGTTTACATACGCAAAATTTCATTATTTCCATTGCCGGTATTGGTGAACCGCGGGGCTCCAGCCGAGGAACAAAAAACCAACGAAAAGACTATGTAGCATAAAAGGATTCTGTCACACATTGTCAGAGAATTAACAGGTGTGAGAAGAATTGATATTACCCTTTGTTTGGGGGGAGGGGGGGGGGGGGGGGGGGGGGAATCCAGTTCTTTCTGAGTTTCTCTGACATTTTTAAGCTCTTGCAGTCTGGGAGTGGGAACCCTATTCTTCATAAGTTCATGAAGTTCTCTTTAGTGGTGAGATTTTTGTCTGTTTACTTGTCACTGATTAGTCCTGTTTCCATGAATCAAGGGTGAAACGATGAAGGCCTCATGACACTCAAATTTGTCTGTGTGCAGCCTTGATGGGGATGAGGGAGTCATCTATGATGGGAGAGCCACCAGCTACCCTAAGGACAACATGTGCAGCTGGGTGCTGGACACTCATCGTACATCTGGCAATGTCTCTGTGCGATTTGTCTTCAATGAATTTGAGACAGAGTGTGGCTGGGATCACTTCTACATTCATGATGGAGACTCTGTTTTCTCCCCTCTTTTGGCTGCGTACAGGTATGTCTTGCATCTTAATCTGAATCAGACCCCAAAAAACCAAAAGTCATATATTCATTTTTGTTGTTGTTGCTGTTATTTTTGCATTTTATTTTTGTTGTAGTGTTTCACTTTGTTGATTTACCTGAGTGATAATTGATATAACTTGACTTCTCCCTGAACTTTTTGAGGAGTTATTGGGAGGTATTGTACTGTTGTGGGTGAGTTTAACCCTGGCAGGTCCCATCCTTCTGCGAGTAGTAGAGTGTAAGTTGGGTATCATCTATCCCATTGGCCGTCGCTGGCCTTTTCTGTTATGAAAGGTGGATGGTTTTTTTTCTTTTTCTTCTTTGAACACTTAGACAGCAACTATTGTTGTCTGTCATTTGAGCGAAAAATCAAAATGTGTTGTGCTGCTGTTAAGCGTTTGACAAGTCAGGTCCAGAGTATCCATCTTTGGCTTGGGAGTTATCTTTTAAGTCTTTCTGGAGAAAAGGCAGGAGAATGGACCAAAAAAGTAGAAAATAGACAAGTAGGAAGTGACAGGAAGAAAAGAACATGTCAAAAACAAAGAGAGACACAGAAAAGAGGGAATTCCTAGCACAGAATTTCTGTAAGGTGGGGATGTTATTTATACTGACAGACCCCTGGCATCCCCACTTGGGGAGGGGGAGGGGTGTTTAATATGCATTATGTATATATGTACAAAACATTTCTACGTATGTGTTTATACATTAATGGGAACTTGGTTTATAGTCTCATCCAGAGAAGTTTTGTCATACCTAGTAGACTAACTTAGTAACTAGTACACTGGGCTGCTCTTTTACACACAGACATGTACACACATACACACACAGACACATGCATACACACACACATACACACACACAGTGACACACACATGTACATACACACGCACACACAGACACACGCATACACACATGCACACACACACACACACACTCAAACAAACATGCACTTGTATCTAAGGCACACACACACACATACACACACACATGTACACACACACAAACAAACATGCACTTGCATCTACACACACACATGTAGCAGTATACATGTATACACATGTATACACACACATATTCACACACACTTACACACTCTCTCTCTCTCAAACACACACACACACACACACACACACACACACACACACACACACACACACACACACACACACACACCACACACACACACATATCCCAGTGTAAGTGAATAACAATGCAAAATGGAAATCCTGTTTATGAATAATCTTGGGCTGTGTAATGATGTAGGAAAAAAGACACTGCAGAATGGATGTCCTGCACCCATTCTTGTGTCCATTATTCATGGACAAGTTGTAACTTGTATATTGATGTTTATTCAGGCAATCAGTGATGCTTTTTTTAATTTTAAAAATGTGTTCACTAATGAATTTCCTGAATATTTTATTGATGCAAATTTATGCTGTCATCAGTGGCCTGTTGTTGCCCAAGGAAGACCACTCTTCATTTGAATTCAGCGTCCGTCTCTCTGGTCGCTATGGTTACCTGCACTTTTACAGTGATGCTGCCTACACCATGGATGGGTTCAACATATCATATTGGTCAGTGCACAGTTGTACTATAGTTTTTGACATAGCTGAGAAATAGTGACTTGTATTGTGTGTATATTTTTCATCTGTATTCTCCACTGCTGCTCTCTGTTTTTTACGGAGTGTAGATCTGTAACTCTGTTTTTCTCATAGCTCTCTCTCCCTGTGCATATGTGTGTGTGGTGCGTGTTAAGTCAGGTCAAGTCGACTCAAAATAATCTTTGTTTAGGGTAAAGGAGTAATCTTACAAGCTTTTTTTTCAAACTTGCCCTCACAAACAAAAAAACTCACACAAGGAGCATGTGTGTGTGTGTGTGTGTGTGTGTGTACTGTGTCTCTTTATATGTGTTTGCATATATAATATGTGTATGTGTTTGAAAATGGGGGCCAGTGGTTTCATGGGCAGCAAATTGTTTTAAAGTTTATGTCTTGCATGTTACGTTTTGATTTAATTAATTGGCAACAGGGTATATGTGTTGCATAGGAATCCTTCGTTCTAGTCCACTTTCTCTCTTTTCTCCTTGTTCTTCCTTTTTTTCTCTCCTCACTCTCTGTCTCCTTTCTCTGTATTTCTCCCTCTTCTCTCTCATTGGCACACTTTCTCTCCACCCCCCTCCCCACTCTCCCTCCTCCTTGCTCTCTTGTCCTCTCTCTCTCTTTCTCTCCACCCTGCCCCCTTCCCTCCTCCTTGCTCTCTCGTCCTCTCTGTCTCTTTCTCTCCACCCTGCCCCCTTCCCTCCTCCTTGCTCTCTCGTCCTCTCTGTCTCTTTCTCTCCACCCTGCCCCCTCCCTCCTCCTTGCTCTCTTGTCCTCTGTTTCTTTCTCTCCAGCCCCCCCCCCCCCTCCTCCTCTCTCCAGTTCTTGCTTTCTTTTTGGTCTCCTCTCTCTCTCTCTTTCCTGCCCCTTCCTCTCTTCTCTCTTTTTCTCCTCGACTTTATTCTTTTCTGTGTCTGCTCTCTCTCGCTCTTCCTCTCTCCATCTTCCTCTCTTTCACTTTCTTCTTTTAGCCCCAACTGCCTCTCTCCTTCTCTCTCTCTCTCTCTCTCTCTCTCTCTCTCTCTCCTCTCTCTCTCTCTCTCTCTCTCTCTCTCTCTCTCTCTCTCTCTCTCTCTCCCCTCTCTCTCTTCTCTCTCTCTCTCTTCATCTTGTGTATGCTCTCTCTGTATCCTTCCTCTCTCTCACTTTCTCCTTTTACCCCCACCTCCCTCTCCCTCTCTCTCTCTCTCTCTCTCTCTCTCTTTGGTGGGACCGGATAGCCTAGTGGTTAGAACATTGCGTTTGCAATCTGATGACCTGGGTTCGATTCCCATGCAAGGGGATATTATCCCCTGGAGTTAACATCAGTGCAGACTCCACTCTCCCCAAAGTCCATTGGATGAGACTATAAACTGAGGCCCCGTGTGTGAACGCACACAGAACATCTTGCGGACATGTTAAATCCTGTTCCGCTTTTCATAAGAGTAGGCCATTGTGTGCCGGTGGGAACAGATGACAGAATTTACAAAACTGCACACACGGGGATTGGATGTAAAAAAGCGCATAAGTGCTTATTTCATTATCCTCGATATAAAAGAATAATAAAATATATATATATTTTTCTCTCTCTCTCTCTCTCTCTCTCTCTCTCTCTCTCTCTCTCTCTCTCTCTCTCTCTCTCTCTCTCTTTTCACAACACAGAATAGCATCACAGATGCCAAGTTTGAATTACCTATAGATTAGAACAGAAGTGAGAGAAGTAGGATTACTAATGCACTATGTTCAGTGAAACGCCAGGCATGTCAAAGGCCCTGAAACAGTACTGTCATTGATTGATTTCTGTCAAGTGCCGCCTGCCGAGGTGGGTGTGGAAAGATCCATCTATCTAGCCTGCACCGAGAGAGACACTGGTGTGCTTGTCAATGGGAAAAGTCAGGTGGCATTAGCAGTGTTGTAGTAGTGGCATAGCATGGTGTGTAGGTCGTTAAACGCTGGTTATATACATATATTAATATATATATCTTGATTTAGTGTTGTTGTTGTGTTGTCAACGTCATAGTTTGGATCATGTGGGTGGATTTCTGTATTGCGGCTGCTGCTGTGTTGGTGGTGGGTTGGGGTTTTGCCTGTGGAGGGAAGACAGGGTAAGGTTTGCATCAGTTATTTTGAAATGGTTTTTAGAGACAGAGAGAGAGGGGGGTGGAGGGAGAGAGAGAGTTATTGTGTGGTAGGAGGTTTGTGTGTGTGTGCGTGTGTGTGTTGTGTGTGACTTCTTTGTAATTCTAATAGTAATACAATACAGCATGTTCATTATACCTGACCTTGTGATGCATGTGTACATAATAATTAATGTACGTACACATGTACATCACTACATGTATGTGTGTATGTGTGTGTGTTTGTGTTTGCAAGTGTTTGTGTAAGTTGCGTGTATTGTGTTTCAATATATGTTTATTTTTGTGTGGAATTGTGAGTGTGCACAGTTTTTGTTGTTGTTGTCTGAAACCAGTATGGTTGACCATTGACCCATTGAGGCATTGTACCATGCCTGCAGTACGTGTGGCAGTTGGTGACCCACATAGACAGTTAAATAGTAATGAGATAATATAATCTCTAATATTATGAATTGTTAAGGTATGAAATGGTAAGTATAATCGCTAATATTATGAATTGTCAAGGTTTGAAATGGTAATGAAGATGAAATGGCATGTACACAAATATCTCATGCTTATTGAATGTGATAAATGTTAAGTTGAGATTATAATTGCTGGGTGTAATTATAAATCAAAGAGGACAAGCAGGCAAACCAGGCTACATTCAAATAGTTCTATCATTGATTTGTTTCAGTTTGCTATACACGTAGACAGAGCTGAAAGCAAGCACAGTGAATAATTACAGCCTCCACTTGTAGTTGATTGCCGCTAAAAGGCTATGTTTTATCAATTTTTTAACAGCAGGTGTGAACAGTGTGTGGAGAACACAGAGAGAGAGAGAGAGAGAGAGAGAGAGAGAGAGAGAGAGAGAGAGAGAGAGAGAGAGAGAGAGAGAGAGAGAGTGCATATTTCTTAGCTGATAGGCGCAGATTTTGGTTTGTTGAGCACTGCAAATGGTAGTATTAGAATTGTTTGTTGAAAGGATAATTGTTTTTCAAGTATTTTCTATGGAAGAACCCCACACCCCCTCCCCCCATGGAAGAACCCTCCTCTCTCTCCCCCAACAGTTATTACTCCTGAGTGTGTATACTCTGCATATATCTGTTCATGTTTGTCACTGTGTGTGTGTGTGTCACTATGTGTGTGTCACTGTGTGTGTGTGTATGTGTGTGTGTAGGCATTAAACTCAGATTGTATTGAACTGTGTGTGTGTGTGTATGTGTGTGTGTGTGTGTGTGTGTGAGCGTGTGTGTGTAGGCATTAAACTCAGACTGTATGTGAACTCTGTGTGTGTGGGGATGTGTGTGAGTGTGTGTGCATTTTAGCATGTGTGCCTGTGCACACACATGAGTATGTCTATACTTCTGTGCCTGTAGGTGTTAATATGTGAACTCTGTGTGTGTGTGCACATGCGGGTGCATGTATGGTACATATGCCTGTTGATTTCATGGTTTGTTTCATGCACATAATCCTATTCTTACATTGTATCAGTTTACACAATCAGTCAGGACTATTATTTTGAATGATTGTGACTATTGAAAATGCTTTTTTATGGTATGTAGAGGGTGGAAAAAGCCCAGTGTGTCAGCACTGAAATAGATCTGTCAGGCTCAGTATTTATTGATCAGTTCATTATGTACAGCATTGAACAAATTAGAGTATACATCACATGTAGTGGTAGCAAGAACATTTAGTGTGTGTGTTCAATCTTGTTGTGAAAGTTCTCATTATTTCAAAACACATTCTGTATTACTTCTTGCTTCTTCACAAAACCAAAAGGTGTATCACACTGTATGTCATGTGTATATATGCACATGTGTGCTCTTTTGATGCACTTTTAAGCCTATCTTACAAGAGTATTGCTCTTTACAAAAAAGATTTTAAAGTTTTTATAAGTCCTAGCTCTGCTACTACTACTACTGCAACTACTAATATCACTGCTGCTGCTGCCAAAAATATATACATTACTACGATGATGACAAACTCCTACAAGTTTTACTACTAGTACTAAGTACTACTGCTGCTACCACTTCTACTACTTTTTAACTAGTACATTACTACATTACAGCTTCTGCTGCACTGGAATATCAATTATCATAACAAGAGGGTTTTTTTCCCACTAATTACTACTGCAACTACTTTTACTGTGCTACTAGTACTAGGTTGTTACAATAGTACAGTAATGGGGTATTGTGACAAAATAACGAAAAAGTGATTTTTTTACTTTCTACAAACTACTGATACTGCTGCTGCTGCTGCTGCTGCTGCTGCTGCTACTACTACTACTACTACTACTACTACTACTACTACTACTACTACTACTACTACTACTACTACTACTACTACTCCTCCTCCTCCTCCTCCTCCTCCTCCTCCTCCTCCTCCTCTACTACTACTACTACTACTACTACTACTACTACTACTACAGGCACAATGTTAAACTGTTGTGTATGTCTGTGTATAGGGTGGGAGGCTGCCCCATGAACTGCTCCGAGCAGGGCTTGTGTCTGGATGGGGTGTGTCAGTGTGACCAGGGCAGATCAGGGAGCGGATGTGAAATCGATCTGACGGAGTGCCTCAACAATTGCTCCCAGAACGGCACCTGTATGAAAGGAATTTGCAAATGTGATCCAGGTTACAGAGGTACACACTTTTCTTTTAGTATTGAATCTTTTTGTGGTTGTTTGTTTGTTTTTAGTGTAGTATCGAATCTTTGTTTTGATTTTGTGTATGTTTTTGTATCTGGTATAATAGAATGTTTTGTTTCATTTTGGTGTTTTTGTTGTGGCATTGAATCTCTTGTTTTGAGTTTATGTTTGTAGGTAGTGTAATGAAGTTTTGTTTTTGTTGAAAAATTAATGTTTGTATTTTGAATATGTGTTTGTGTTTATTTAGTATGATACAAAATGTTTTGTTTTTGTGTTTGTTTTTATTGAAATATTTAATTTTTAATTTTTGAATTTGTGTTTGTAGTATAACAAAAAATATTTTGCCTTTGTTTTTGCTCTAATGTTGAACACGTGTCGTTTTTAGTATGACATTGAATGTTTTATTTTTGTATATATTTGTTTTTGTTGTGATGTTGAATTTCTGAAAACAAATATTGAAGTTTTGTTCAGAATCTTTACATTTCCTGCTGTACGAGTTCTTGTGATAGTTTAGTAACGATGTTGATTAATGATTAAGTTTGTCATCCTACTTGTTATCAGTTAAGATTGTGTGCCGTATCGGTGTTGTTTTTGTCTTTGAGACATGCGTTAATGATTTTCTGAAGTCTCTTTTTGTTAAGTATACAGAGATCTTATACCAGTACTTTTAGCGAGGAAGTGTAAGATGGTGGTGAGAGGGAGAGTATGTGTGCATGTGTGCAAATAGATTAGTTTGTGTATATGTTACATTCCAGTTTTGAATCTTTGGTAATAGGCCCATGATTTAAATCTTAGGAGAGTACTGAAAGTCTGTTTTAACAAAGAATTAGTCATTGTTTGTATGTTAACATGTTTCAAGCATTTCATTGTTTCATGAATATTATTTGTCTTAAAAATTTGGTATTTGTGTGTGCTGGAATACACAACAGTTAGCAGTGGAATGAAGAATGTTTCCTTATGCTGGCAGGCGAAGACTGCAGCTTGACAGAAAGTGAAATATCCTGGAAGAGAATGGCATCAAAGAACATCCCTACAGGCAGGGCATCCCACGTTGCACTGCTTCAGGGAGATGTGATGTGGGTGGTGGGAGGCTACAGTCTGTCCACTCTACAAGAAAATACTTTGCTGACGTAAGTGGATCTGTCAAGGATGGCAGGCTGGTATATAGATATTTGATTTGTGAGTGTAAATAAAATGTACTTCACATATTTATGTGTATAATGCATTGACTAGCTCTCTCCTGATAATGAAAAAAGCAAAGTCCTCAGAGTAGAGGAAAAAAAAGGGAAGAAAAAAAGTTTTGAAAAAGCAGCAACACAGAGTCATTCAAAAGCCATGATTAGGATGTGGGTCCCTTTCAGAGAGTAAGAAGTCAAGGGTCAAAACACACACATGTATATTTCTGCTCTTTGGTTGGTTTGTTCCTCGGCTAAAGCTCTGAGGTTCACCAATAGTGAGATTTTGTGTTTGCATCCCGTTTTTACCCACCATTTAGGTATCCGCATTCCAACTTAGGGATGAAGCACTTAATAAAAGTGACATCATTTTCAAGATTTTCTGCTGTCCAACTCTCGATTGTCATGATTTGGATATATGCACCCTGCCAGAGTGTGAGAGGTTAAGGGTAAGAATTTATGCTTGAATGGGAATTATTCTCTGAAGATCTTCTGCCGTCATGCTCTCTATGGGGTCTTCTGTTAGTTACACTGGAAACAGTATTTAAACCCAAGTGCATGGGCTATTAGTTACACTGGAAGCAGTGTTAACCACTAGACTGCCCCACCCCGGAAATTTTCTGGGGCTAAATGTGCGCCCTATCGCCTACAACCCGGAAAATTTCCAGGGTGTCGAACAGAAGTAAACAAGCCAGCTTCCTTGACTACAGTTAAAGGGAAAGAACTCCAAAATTAGTGATCACTCTCCTGTTGCTTGGCAACATCCAGCTGCAAAAATTGTGGTGAAAATGATCGTTTTTTTAGCTCATATTTTTTTGTTTTTATGCATGACTGCTTGGGCAGTTCTTGTTCAAAATGGCTGACACTTCTTGTTGAAGGCATCAATAACTTTACAGAGCTGAAAAGGGGGCAAATAAAACTTAAAATTTACCTGACCGTGATGAAAAACGATCGTGTATGATTCAGGACATCGTGCATTAAAAAAAAAGAATGAGATTTGGCCTGGACTTATGTTTGACGTTACTGAGATGGGGGTACTCAGAATGACAGTGGTGATGAAGAAATTGTATTTTTTGTTGATTTTTAACATTTTAAATATATTTCGCAGTAAAGTCACTGAAATATCAATTTGAGCTTGCCTCGAAGCAATCTACCATATATATACTGTCATTGGGTAGACTATCAGGATTATTCATGTAGTAATTTCTGAGTAAGAGGGATATGAACATAGCAAGTGGTACATAAGAATTTTATTCCCCGGCATATAGGGTGCACTTGCACTGGGCAGTTAAGAGGTTAAAACTCAAATGCATGGGAGTTGTGTGTGGCTAGATGTTTTAATCCAGTCACGATAATAATTAGATTGACGCTTGCATCACCATGCTATCCTACCCCCTTAAGTCATGTTCAGTTTAACTCGGTAATCCATCAGCAGGAGTGATAACATGGAGTCTGATACTGGTGCTTTGTGTGTTTGGTTGCAGGTATGACCTGCGGGATTCAGTGTGGTCAGAGGTGAAGGAATCTCAGACAGGTGACCGTCCCTGGCCCCTGTATGCTCATTCGGCAGTCTTCTTTGAGGTCAGCTATATGTTTGTTATGTCAGGTGCTAGTGCGTGTGTGTGTGGGGGGAGAGAGAGAGAGAGAGAGAGAGAGGAGAGAGAGAGAGAGAGAGAGAGAGAGAGAGAGAGAGAGGCGTACACATGCGTTTCGGGTTTGCAGTAAAGAGATATGGAAGTGTGATGTATGTGCTTACATGGATGGGTACAAAGTAGAGATGCACACCTGTTAGTTACAGCATTCACACACACATACGCGCACGCACGCACGCACACACACACACACGCACACACACAACCCACCTGTATGCACGCACACTCATGGATGCACATAACGCACACTCTCTCTCTTCTCTCTCTGCCTCTCTCATGTCATACCCCTATCCAGCCCTCCTCCCTCCCTCCACACCCACCATGCCCTCAGGGAGCACCCATAATATATCTTGTAAAATTTTTCGTCCTACAGAAAAAGCTGTATGTGTATGGCGGAGTTCAGCACGGCAAAGTGTTGGACGAACTGTGGATGTTTGACCTCAGTGCCTCCAACTGGACGATGCTGTCATCGTCCGGGTACCCAGTGTCTGGTCACACTGCCCACATCGTTAACGGCAGCATGCTCGTCTTCTTCGGCTACAGTCCCAAGTTTGGCTACATGAACCAAGTCCAGCAGTATGACTTTGGTATGTTGTTTGTTGCTTGTTATTGTTGTTGTTTTTATCTGTTATCTGTGTAGTTTGTACATGGAGGTTTGATGTTTTAATCTGTCATCCCCAAGATTTGTGCAAATGAAGCTTTTATGCAATTTCTTTTTTTTTTTTAATCCCTGTGACTTGTACAATTGGAGCTTTGATATTGTGTAATCTTCTATCCATAAGGCTTGCATCAACAGAGCCTTCATGTTGTTTTAACCTTATGTTTCCCAGACACAGGTGAATGGAGCCTAGTCAAAACAACAGGATCCAACGTCCAAGGTGGCTACGGCCATGCTAGTGCTTACGACGCCGCCAAGGGAAAGGTCTACGTCTCTGGCGGCTATCACTCACACTCTGACTCCGCCTCTAGCTCCTCCTCCACCTACAACCTCACCGACAAGCTCTATGTCTTCGACCTGGAAAGCAAAGAATGGTATGTCTAATTGCTTTTATCTTTAGGCATTTGTGGTGTGATATATGTTGTTGGGTGGTTTTGTTGTTTTGATTTTTTGTGAGGCAGCTGTGTGAGTGAATGAGTGAGTGAATGAATGTATGTGTGTGTACAGATACTGCATATATTTACATTTGTGCTAATATACTAATATCAGTGAATAAGTGGATGTCATTGTCATCATGGCTATCCAGTATTGCTTGTTGACTGGCGTTCGATATGTTTAATAAAATATAAAAGGATGCCAGTTTCTTTTCTTTTCTTTTTTTAAAAAATTATCATTTTAACTGTGAACCTCTCTTTCAACATATTAGTTAATGTTGTCTGATATTGTTATATCTTATTTGCGTACAAGGATTAACTCAATCATGTTTTAGAACTATGCCTATTTTTTGTTAAGAGTGATGATTTATTTAGTATTTATCCTTGAGACCATGAATGCATGCGGTGGAGGTTCTCTTTCTGAGACGATAAAGTGTTGATTGGTTGATGGACAGGCTGATGCTGTTAAGCAGTGGTCACCCTCGCTACCTCCACTCCATGTTGGTGATGGGGGACTACTTGCTGCTCTTTGGAGGCAACACCCACAACGACACTTCCAAGAGCCACGGCACCAAGTGCTTCTCCACAGACCTCATGCTCTATGACAGCAGTAAGTGCTGCATTAAATGGGGAAAAAAAGAGAAAACCCCAAAACGTATCCAAAGCAGCAAACCCAGACTTGAAACTATTTGCACACATGCAGGCATGCATGCACACACATGACAATCATGCAATCTAATATTCAGCAATCTAAAACTAGCATTTGAAATTGTGAAAGGTCTTTGTCACAGTCCCATAGGATATTTGTTATAGTTACATTAACGTTAATGACTTTTTGTTTGTTTGTTTGCTTGTTAATGATTCTTGTTGCATTGCCAAGTTTCTTTTCGAGTTTTTTAAAAATTATTTTTATTTTTTATTTTTTATTTTTTTATTTTTTTAATAACACATCCACCTCACCCAGGTTTGTTTTTTTTTTTTTTTTTTTTTCCCCCGTCTAATATCACTAAAAGTGAACAGACGTAAAATTGAAGTCAACAACAATGACAATCATGCATGCTTGCATACAGGCACAGGCACATAGGCATGCATCATACATACGCACGTACGTGCGCGCGCACACATACACACAAACACACACACTAAAAGCTTAAAGAAAACCAAAAAGCATGCAGATCTGTGGTTGTTGTCATTATTTGTTGTCGGCTTGTTGATTCAGATTGACATAAGAGTCAAGTAATCAGGTATGGTCAATTAGAAAGGTGCAGTATCATTTGTATTCTGTTCACGGTCTTTTCATCTATTTGGGGACATTTTTCAAGTGTACTGTTTGAGGGACAAAATGATAAAACAGAGGCATAATCTGTCAGAAGAAGTAAATGTAAACATAATATATTTGTCAGTATACAGACATATATACATACGGGATAGCTCAATGGTCGGAGCACGCGCTTTCCCCCAGCCAAGTTAAGCAGCGTCAAGCGTGGTTACCAGTTGGAAGGGTGACCGTTTGCGCGCCTTGGCTTCAGTACAGTTCCCCCAGTTCACCCAGCTGTAAATGGGTACCTGCCCTCTTTAGGGTCAGGGAAGGTAAAGCAGCGAGGGAGAGGAGATGGGCGCCGCCCTCAATATGCTGGCCCTAGAGAAGTGAGGTCTCTGACGCCTCGCTCCCCTACAACCTTATAGGTTATGGGACTACTTTACCTTTACCTATACAGACCTATTCACGATAGTGTGAACTGCTGTGTTTTATAGCAGAGATGTTGAATGTGCAGAGTGTAACTTGTGGCACAACCTGACCACCCCACCTCTGAAGAACAGTGCACGCTACGGTCATTCCATGGTGGCTTACAAGGGGTAGGTTTACTGCTGTCAACTGCTGGGGTCCTGTCCTGTAGTGTTGTGCAATATATCTCATGCCATGTCTTGCATCTGGTTTTCAGGTGTAAATGAATTACTGTGGTGACCTATTGTTTAGGAAAACATGCACTGGTTCTGTCTTATTTCATTCACAACATTGTTATTGATTTACATTTTGCAGCTCAGCAGCTGTTCATGTTAATTTTCATTGTTTAATTGAGCACACCATAAGCTACAGGCTTCTAGTTGATATGATTCCAAAATGCTGTTTGTAATGTTTATTCTCGTTTCTGAATAAAAACTTTCAACCACAACTTAATTTTCCTAGTTTCAGTTTTTGAAATAAGCTGGCATTGCTATCGATTTTTTAAAGTTACAGTTCTTTTTTCTTTTCTTGTCTTTTCCTTTTTTTTTTTATAATTATAAAGTCTGCTTAGCTTTTGTGAAGAAGAATAATTGACTTAGGATAATGCTATTGAGATAATGCTGAGTGGAGAGTTGCATGGCTGCTAAGAGTCTTGGGAGCTCTTACCTTCCTTCAGTGAAAAATACGGAGGAAGAATCTGAGAATACTGTCGATGGGATTTGAATTTGCAGCCTCTTAAGTGGGAACCTGTAGTGCCAGTAATTGCATTACAGCAGCAGGTCAGGAAGTTTCGGGGTTTATATTAGTTTGTTTTGTTGGTGTTTACTTATTCATATTTTGGTGCTATTTAACCACTTCATTGCCCCACCCCAGAAATTTTCTGGGACTAAATGTGCACTCTATACACCAACAACCCAGGAAATTTCCAGGCTTTCGAACCAAAGTAAACAAGCCAGCTTCCTTGGCTACAGTTAAAGGGAAATAACTCCAAAATTAGTGGAGTTCACTCTCCTCTTGCTTGTCAACATATAGCTGCAAAAACTGTGGCGAAAACGGATAGTTGTTTAGCTCGTATTTTGTGTTACTATGCATGACTGCTTGGGCAGTTCTTGTTCAAAATGGCTGACACTTCTCGTTTAAGGTATCAATAACTTTACACAGCTGAAAAAGTGGCAAATAAAACTTAAGGTAATCCTGATAGTGATGAAAATGATCATGTATGATTCAGGAGATGTGTGTGCATTTAAAAAAACCAACTGAGATTTTGCTTCAACTTATGTGCGGCGTTATTGAGATGGGGGGTACTCAGAATGACAGTGGTGATGAAGAAAGTGTATTTTTTGTCTATTTTTAACATTTTGAATATATTTTTGTAGTGAAATATGCTAACTAATTTGAGCTTGCCTCAAAACAATCTGTGATATATATACTGTCATTGGGCAGATATCAGGATTGTTCATGTAGTATTTTCTGAGTAAGAGGGACATGAATATAGCAAAGCAAGTGGTACATAAGAATTTTATTCCCCAGCATATAGGGTGCATTTGCACTCGGCAGTTAAGAGGTTAATGATAAGAGATGGATTGTTGGTGCTGTCATGAAATCACAAATCTTTTTCAGTGTCAGTGGATGAGGTATTTGTGTGTGTGTGTGTGTGTGTGTGGTGTGTGTGTGTGTGTGTGTTGTGTGTGTAGTATGCGCATGTGTGTGTGTGGTGTGTATGTGTGTGTGCTTGTGTGTATGTGTCTGTGTGTGTGTGAACATGTTTCTTTGTGTGTCTCTATGTGTGCCTGTGCCCTTGTGCTTATATGTCTATGTATTTGTCATTGTGGTTGTATGTGCATGATATTTCTTAACAACTTGTGTATTTCTGTGTGTTTCAGGGATCTCTTTGTGTTTGGTGGATTCAGCAGTTTTATGCTGAATGATATTTTACACATTCAGCTTGGTAAGTATACATTTGCCTGTCAGAAAAAAATGCTACTTTTAATGAAGACAGCTTCTGAGGGGTGGGTTTTTGTTTGTTTTTTTTGAATCTGAAATCATACAGTCTAGAAAAATGTTACACTCTCTGGTTGATTTTGTTGTTATTGTAATGAAAATTAAGGTGGTAGTTGGTTTATTACTCTCTCTCTCTCTCTGTTTGTAAAAAAAAAAGTCATATTGGGGCAAGGTGACTATTGAAATTATTATGCTTGTAAGTTGCTTTCCTTTTCCTTGAAAAATTGAAGTTTGGGATACAATTGACCTGCATGTACTTTATTTTATTATTATTATTTAAAATTTTTATTTTTTTAGTTTACTTGTATATGGTTGTATACACACAATTCATATAATGTAAAGGATCATGAGCTTCAGTCAGAGTGAGAAAGTAGCAGCAGTAAAAAAACACTCACAGCTTTTCTGTTTATCATCAGCCTGTGTAGGAAGAAAGACTGACCATGAGCTTGTTGCCTTCCAGGGGACTGTGGCGGCATTAAAAACTCCACAGAGTGTGAGGCAGCTGTGCCAGGGATGCGCTGTGTGTGGGAAAAAGATCAGTGTCAGAAACGTCCGAGCACGGCCACAATGAAGGATGCCTGCGATGCCGGTGAGTACATCTACCAGGGAAGGGCTGACAGATTGATTGATGCACAGGCTGAAAAACCTCGGTAACGGAAGCAGGAGAGTGGTGGATGCATGAATTGGTGGTGGTGATGGTGGTAGTAACAGGAGTAGTACTTGTTGGTGTAGTGTAGTATAGTAGAAGTGGTACTGATGGTGGTGGTGGTGATGGTGGTAGTAACAGGAGTAGTAGTTGTTGGTGTAGTGTAGTGTAGTGTAGTAAGTGGTACTGATGGTGGTGGTGGTGATAACAGTAGTTGTAGTTTAGTGGTAAGGATGATGGTGGTTATAGGAGTAATAGTGGTTGCTGTATTGTAGAAAAGTGGCAGTGATGGTGGGGGTGGTGATAGTAGTAGGAGGTGTGGTGTAGCAGAAGTAGTAGTGATAGTGGTGGTCTTAGTGATAGGAGTAGTATTTGTAGTTGTAGTGTAGCAGAAGTGGTAGTGATGGTGGTGGTGATACAAGTAGTTGTCGTTTGGTGGTAGTGGTGGTAATGGTGGTGGTGGTGGTGGTGGTGGTTGAAGTAGTGGTGGTGGTAGTTGTAGCAGTGGAAAGCAGCAGCAGCAGTAGTAGCTGGAGTTGTAGTAGTTGTAGCAGCAACAGTAGTAGTAGTATAGTAGCAGCAGCAGCAGTAGTTGTAGCAGTAGTAGTACTTAGTAATAGTAGTAGAAGTAGCAGCAGTAGTTGTGTAGTAGCAGCAGTAATTGTAATATCAGTAGCAGTAGTAGTTGTAATAGCAGCAGTGGTAGTAGTAATAGTAGAAGTAGTAGGTTGGCAGCAGTGGTAGTAGTAGTAATAGTAGAAGTAGTAGGTTGGCAGCAGTGGTAGTAGTAGTAATAGTAGAAGTAGTAGGTTGGCAGCAGTGGTAGTAGTAGTAATAGTAGAAGTAGTAGGTTGGCAGTAGTAGTAATAATAGTAGAAGTAGTAGGTTGGCAGCAGTGGTAGTAGTAGTAATAGTAGAAGTAGTAGGTTGGCAGCAGTGGTAGTAGTAGTAGTAGAAGTAGTAGGTTGGCAGCAGTGGTAGTAGTAGTAATAGTAGAAGTAGTAGGTTGGCAGCAGTGGTAGTAGTAGTAGTAGAAGTAGTAGGTTGGCAGCAGTGGTAGTAGTAGTAATAGTAGAAGTAGTAGGTTGGCAGCAGTGGTAGTAGTAGTAGTAGTAGAAGTAGTAGGTTGGCAGCAGTGGTAGTAGTAGTAGTAGTAGAAGTAGTAGGTTGGCAGCAGTGGTAGTAGTAGTAGTAGTAGAAGTAGTAGGTTGGCAGCATTGGTAGTAGTAGTAATAGTAGAAGTAATAGGTTGGCAGCAGTGGTAGTAGTAGTAGTAGTAGAAGTAGTAGGTTGGCAGCAGTGGTAGTAGTAGTAGTAGTAGAAGTAGTAGGTTGGCAGCAGTGGTAGTAGTAGTAATAGTAGAAGTAGTAGGTTGGCAGCAGTGGTAGTAGCAGTAATAGTAGAAGTAGTAGGTTGGCAGCAGTGGTAGTAGTAGTAATAGTAGAAGTAGTAGGTTGGCAGCAGTGGTAGTAGTAGTAGTAGTAGAAGTAGTAGGTTGGCAGCATTGGTAGTAGTAGTAATAGTAGAAGTAATAGGTTGGCAGCAGTGGTAGTAGGTAGTAGTAGTAGTAGAAGTAGTAGGTTGGCAGCAGTGGTAGTAGTAGTAGTAGTAGAAGTAGTAGGTTGGCAGCAGTGGTAGTAGTAGATAGTGAAGTAATAGGTTGGCAGCAGTGGTAGTAGTAGTAGTAGAGTAGAAGTAGTAGGTTGGCAGCAGTGGTAGTAGTAGTAGTAGTAGTAGAAGTAGTAGGTTGGCAGCAGTGGTAGTAGTAGTATAGTAGAAGTAATAGGTTGGCAGCAGTGGTAGTAGTAGTAGTAAGAAGTAGTAGGTTGGCAGCAGTGGTAGTAGTAGTAGTAGTAGAAGTAGTAGGTTGGCAGCAGTGGTAGTAGTAGTAATAGTAGAAGTAATAGGTTGGCAGTAGTAGTAGTAATAGTTGAAGTAATAGGTTTGCAGCAGTGGAAGTAGTAGTAATAGTAGAAGTAATAGGTTGGCAGCAGTGGAAGTAGTAATAGTAGAAGTAATAGGTTGGCAGCAGTGGTAGTAGTAGTAGAAGTAGTAGGTTGGCAGCAGTGGTAGTAGCAGTAATAGTAGAAGTGGTAGACTGGCAGCAGTGGTAGTAGTAATAGTAGAAGTAGTAGGTTGGCAGCAGTGGTAGTAGTAATAATAGTAGAAGTAGTAGGTTGGCAGCAGTGGTAGTAGTAGCAGATTTCCCTTACTTCCCTGTGGTCAGGCAGTCATGGTGTTTTGGCTGCCCTGCAGGTGAGTGGAGTGTTTGCCCAGGGTACAACACCTGTCGGTCCTGTCAGACAGCAGCCTGCACCTGGTGTGGGGACAGCTGCACAGCACATAACTGCACAACAAACCAGCCGGTGAGAGATTTATCTGGTCTTCCTCATAGTATGGTGTGGGTGTGGGTGGGTGGGTGGGTGAGTGAGTGGGTCCTTTTGCGGGCATGTGTGTGTGTGTGTGTGTGTGTGTACACACAATGTGTGAGAGCATAATTATGCCTCAATGAGTGAGTGTGTGTCACTTTGTGTGTGTGTGTGTACATGCACATGTGTCAGTGAATGCTCATAAACACGTTGGGTTATGGATATGTGTTTCTGCTAGTGAATTTCTGGCTCATCTTTTTCTTTGGTTGTAAACCTTATCCCCTTCCTGCACCACCACCTCTTTAATGTCCTTCTCCCTTCCCCCAGTGCTGTGATTGTGCCTTTGGTTGATGAGATTTGATACACCCTGTAAATGTTGCATTCATTCTGGTCTTTTCCATCCACAGTTCTTTATCTGTAGAACACTTTTTGATAATCAATTGCTTCTTCGCAAATTTCCAGTTTGTTTTCTGCGGTTGGTATCTACTTGCAGTTGATGTTAGCTGACATTATCTGATGGTTTAGGATTTGTTTTTACCTTCTTTCTTCCCCCTTCAGTCACACACAAACACACACACACACACACACACACACACCACACACACACACACACACACACACACACACACACACACACACTCTCACACACATCCAAACACACTCATACACATCCACCCCCCAACCCCCCCTCCCTCCACACACATACACACACATACATACAACCCTATCCTCCCCACACACACACACACACAAGCATTAACACACATGCATGTACTCTCACTTGCATGCATACACACACATGCATGCACGCTCATTCACACATTTACACATGCACGTCTCTCTCCTCTCTCTTCCTCCTGCTTTCTCTCTCCCTCTCTTTTTCTCTCTTCCTTTCTCTTCTCTCATATACACACTCTCACTTTCACAAATACATACAGCCCTGATATGGCCCCTGTGGTCTGCAGGGCTGTGAATCATGTGATTGGATTGGATACACATTCTTCCCACCCCTTTTCCCCCTTTCTCCTCATCCTATTTCCTTAGTAGTAGTAATAATAATAATAATAATAATAATGTATGGAATTTATATAGCGCTGAATCTTGTAAAGCAACAAATCAAAGCACTCAATCATGTAATATCACTTAAGAGTGGAAAGAGGTTCAAGTGAAGAACAGTGGTTCAGTTCCTATGGCTGTGGATTGTGCAGACCAGCAACAACAGCAGCAGCGAGGTGTGCAAGGCAGAGGAGGCGGAGAAGGCGCGGTGCCAGCTGTACCACACCTGTCAGGCCTGCCAGGACGACCGGCACTGTGTGTGGGAGCACACCACCTGTAAGCTCCGCACTGGGGAAGGTAGGCCTGCGGTGGAGTGCATCGCAGTGGTGGGGGTGTACGTGGGTGGATGTGTGTGTGTGTGTGTGTAGGGGAAGGGGGTGGTGTAGATAGACAGTGGGAGCTGGTCTCTGTGGATATGGATATATGTGTGGGTGGATGTATGGGTAGATGGGGTGGGTGGGTGGGTGCTTGTATGTTTATGTGTGCACATGCTTGCCAAGTTAAAATATGTGCTTGGTCTTTCTTAGCATGAAAAGGCATGCACGCACACAGAGAGAACTACACTTATCTGCATTCACAAAAAAAGCACACACACACACTCACACACACTCACGCACGCACGCACGCATGCACACGCACACACACACACACACACACACACACACACACACTCACACACTCTCACATATACACACAGAGTTTCACACTCACTCACTTATTCCCATTCATGTTTGTGGATTCTGTAATGACTTGAAAGTCAAATTCAAATGTATAACTGGAGGTGTATGCTTTTGTGTAATCGATTTCAAAACTGAATGATGGGCTGTTTTATTTGTATTTTCTTTTAGTCATTTTTTTTTTTGGAGAGAGATGATGGTGATTTTTTAAGCTTTTTGGTTAAATTGAGTCTCATTACTTTTATCACAGCGTGTGCATGTTTTCTTCTTATCTCGTAAGTGTAATGTCCATTCACTACAAGGTGATTTAGACAAGTGTGTGTGTGTGTGCGTGCATGCTCAGCTGCCAATGTGACAGCCAACAGGACGGAGCTCCAAGCAGCCTGTGTGAAGAAGCCGTGCGCCTCACACAGTGACTGCAACCGCTGCACCCAGAGTGCCTGCATGTGGTGTAGCAATCTGGCGCTGTGCATCGACACCAATGCCTATGTGGCTTCCTTCCCCTATGGCCAATGCATGGACTGGACCACCAAAAACAGCAAGTGTAATGGTAGGTGGTGGAAATGGAAGAGTTAATGTTAGGGAAGGGGTATGAAGTTCACTTTCAAAAAATTAACTCTTACTAAACTGCCAACATCTTAAAGATGACTTTTACATAATTGGCTGAACCTGTTGCTTGCAAGGTTATTTTCTGCTGATTCTTCTTTTTATATGTGTGTCCATTTGCAATTTGTATGCATATGTATAATTATAAAGAGGGAAGGAAGAGGGGGGCAGGCAGAAGACACATGAGCATGTGAATGCTTGCATGTCTCATGTGAAAGGTATATGTATCACTAAATAAATTTGGTCCTAAAATGGCAAGTTTTAAGAAATGCCTAGCTCAAAAAGAGAGCCTTTTCCATATTCCATGGCCATTTTCTTTTCCTTTCCTGTTCCTTTTTCATCTATGCCAAGTATTTTCTTTTGAACCTCGGCATTATTCAAAATGTTGTCCCCAGCCACGGAATGTTCGGGCCGCAAGTCCTGCAAGGATTGCCTGGCAAACTCGCAGTGCGGATGGTGCAGTGGGGAGAGCAACAATGGGCTGGGGACGTGTATGGACGGGGCCATGACGGGGTCTGTGCAGCATCCACAGCCGACAGGCTCCTCCACCACTGGGGGCAGTTCACAGGCAGCTGCTGCCCAGCAGTGTCCTGCTGACCGCTGGTTCTTCACTCAGTGCCCATGTGAGTGCTCGGGTGCTTGGACGGGTAGTTCGATCATTGTATGCGTGATTTATGTGGTCTTTCTTGCTGGGTTTTTTTTGGGGGGGGGGTGTGTTGCTTTATTTTATCTTTTTTTAAAACAATATCTGTCACCTATTTCATTATAAAAGAGTCTCATTATTTTGATGATAACTTAAAGGTTCAGCCTGGATCACCAAGTTTAGATTCATGAACATGTGTACTGAAAGAAGTGAAAGCAGATTCTTTCTTGTAAGGGCCATTCCAACTAAAAAATGGGAAAAAACCCCACTGCAGTCACTGATGTTTTGCCTGTATTCAAAACTTTGACCTCCCTTTGGTCGTTTAGTGTGCCCTAAATTCAGACTGTTGAGCATTCTGTAGTGGCTGAGTCTTTTCACAACACTGTGGCTTTGTCATGCATGAAATTGAGCATTTGATGTGTGAAACTGAAGTCACTGGGTCTGCATTTGGCTGCAAATGAGCTTTCTTTAAAGGCAGGTCTGTATAATAATAATAATAATAATAATAATAATAATGATATATAATGGAATTTATTTAGCACCAAATCTTGTAAAGCAAACAGATCAAAGCGCTTGCATTTGAATCATTCACACACATTTTATGTGTCTCTCTGAGAGTTTGTGTGCATGTGTGCTGGCATGTGCATGCATGCACACGTGCATGAATTCGTGACTGTCTTACGTGCAGTGTGTCAGTGCAATGGCCATGCGACCTGTGCGGCCAACAGCAGCGTGTGTGAGAACTGCGCCTTCCCCACACGAGGTGACCAGTGCCAGTACTGTCAGCACTTCTACTATGGCAACCCTGTCAATGGGGGCAACTGCTCAGGTACACCCCCCTCCCTCCCCCACCCCCCACTCTCTCTGTCTCTTTGTCTGTCTCTCTCTGTCTCAGTCTCTCTCTGTGTCTCTTTGTCTCTGTCTCTGTCTCTCTCTCTGCACCTCTGTCTTTGCTTTTGTTTCTGTAGTTTCAAATCATGGCCTGTATAACGGGTGCCCCTTTTTTTTTTTATAATGTTTATCAAGGTAAGTGTCCATGAATTTGTGTTACGGAATGGAGACTTGTCTCTCATAGAATGAATTTATTATCCACAGGAAGACAACAATGAGAAGGGGGGGGGTGGGGGAGGGGGGGGGAGAGAGAGAGAGAGAGAGAGAGCCCCCTTCCACTGCAGACACACACTATTATGTGGAATATTGAAAAGTTTCATTTTCTATCTGTGATGGAGTGGTCCTAATTGCTGCCCTTGTGGATGGAGTAAGAGTGCAACGTTGTAGTTTTAAATTGGGACACACCAGCCAGTTGTGTAAAGCCCTGTTTCCTTGAGTGGTAGTTCTCACTTCTCCAAACACAGACTTCGCCTTTATGGTGAAATATAGAATGTATACAGCCTCTTTTTAGAGGCCACATTCCCCACTGCTCTGATTGTCCTCCTTAGCTCGGAGGGTGTAGCAGAGATGGGAGCTAATCTATCTTCACCGTGTTCCATACCTTTAATTCAGTACTCATCTTGAGGGAAAAACGACAACATTGTCAATCAGAAAAAAACCCCAACACTTTGCTTGCAGAATGCCAGTGCCACGGTCAGGCAGATTCTTGTAATCACGCAGATGGCCAGTGCTACTGCCACACCCGAGGGGTCACCGGGAGACACTGTGAAACGTAATGTATCATTACTGTAGATCTGTCTGATTCAGTTAGACACAGAGTTGAAGTAATGTATCATCACTGTCACTGTAGATCTGTCTGATTCAGTTAGACACAGAGTTGAAGTAATGTATCATCACTGTCACTGTAGATCTGTCTGATTCAGTTAGACACAGAGTTGAAGTAATGTATCATCACTGTCACTGTAGATCTGTCTGATTCAGTTAGACACAGAGTTGAAGTAATGTATCATCACTGTAGATCTGTCTGATTCAGTTAGACACAAAGTTGAAGTAATGTATCATCACTCGTAGATCTGTCTGATTCAGTTAGACACAGATTTGAAGTAATGATCATCACTGTCACTGTAGATCTGTCTGATTCAGTTAGACACAGAGTTGAAGTAGTGTATCATCACTGCACTGTAGATCTGTCTGATTCAGTTAGATACAGAGTTGAAGTAGTGTATCATCACTGTCACTGTAGATCTGTCTGATTCAGTTAGATACAGAGTTGAAGTAATGTATCATCACTGTAGATCTGTCTGATTCAGTTAGACACAGAGTTGAAGTAATGTATCATCACTGTAGATCTGTCTGATTCAGTTAGACACAGAGTTGAAGTAATGTATCATCACTGTAGATCTGTCTGATTCAGTTAGACACAGAGTTGAAGTAATGTATCATCACTGTCACTGTAGATCTGTCTGATTCAGTTAGACACAGAGTTGAAGTAATGTATCATCACTGTAGATCTGTCTGATTCAGTTAGACACAGAGTTGAAGTAATGTATCATCACTGTCACTGTAGATCTGTCTGATTCAGTTAGACACAGAGTTGAAGTAGTGTATCATCACTGTCACTGTAGATCTGTCTGATTCAGTTAGACACAGAGTTGAAGTAATGTATCATCACTGTAGATCTGTCTGATTCAGTTAGACACAGAGTTGAAGTAATGTATCATCACTGTAGATCTGTCTGATTCAGTTAGACACAGAGTTGAAGTAATGTATCATCACTGTAGATCTGTCTGATTCAGTTAGACACAGAGTTGAAGTAATGTATCAACACTGTCACTGTAGATCTGTCTGATTCAGTTAGATACAGAGTTGAAGTAATGTATCATCACTGTAGATCTGTCTGATTCAGTTAGACACAAAGTTGAAGTAATGTATCATCACTGTAGATCTGTCTGATTCAGTTAGACACAGATTTGAAGTAATGTATCATCACTGTCACTGTAGATCTGTCTGATTCAGTTAGACACAGAGTTGAAGTAGTGTATCATCACTGTCACTGTAGATCTGTCTGATTCAGTTAGATACAGAGTTGAAGTAGTGTATCATCACTGTCACTGTAGATCTGTCTGATTCAGTTAGATACAGAGTTGAAGTAATGTATCATCACTGTAGATCTGTCTGATTCAGTTAGACACAGAGTTGAAGTAATGTATCATCACTGTAGATCTGTCTGATTCAGTTAGACACAGAGTTGAAGTAATGTATCATCACTGTAGATCTGTCTGATTCAGTTAGACACAGAGTTGAAGTTTTAGTTAAAATTTCATGTTGAATACTACAGTAGAGACCTTTTTATTGCTGGAGACATTTTGTTGTTTAGAGTTGTGAAAGTAAAGTCAAGATATTGTGAAGGTCAGTGTGACAAATTCAGAATGTAGTCATGATGTTTGGCAGTATCAAAACCAGCTGGCATATCTTGATTTGTATAGCGTAGGATTAATTGTTTGTCTTTGCTTCTTCTTCTTTTTGTTGTTGTTGATAAAAACCATGTGAAGAGTATTCTGTCTTGGCATTTTGTGTGTGGTAAAAACCAACATAAGTATTTTCTATCTTTGGATTTTGCTTGTGATGCAATCAGCAAAAGTATAAGTTTTGCATTTGTTTGTGATAAAAACCAACAAAAATTTATTCTCTCTTTCCATGTTTTGTGATAAAAACCAAAAATGGTATATTTCTTGTCAAACAAAAAATGATTTTCTGTTTGTTGTGAATTTTTGAACAGGTGTGATGATGTGCACAAGTACTTTGGAGACCCGAAGAATGGAGGAACATGCTACTGTGAGTCAGCAATAAATATGCTATGATTTCTGTGTGGTTAGGTGTTACACTGCAGTGTTAGTGAGTGCTGTGAAAGTAATATTGGTTCTTTGGCTGTCTTGGCTTATATATATATATATATATATATATATATATATATATATATGTGTGTGTGTGTGTGTGTGTGTGTGCTGACTTCAGAAAGCTCACAATGTTGTTCAAGTCAAACACACACAAAAATTTAGAAAAATTACAAAAAACATAAGAGAAAGATCGATGTCGGCTTTAACATAGATTTTGGTTTGTTCCGAAGTTGAAATGGATAGACAAATATTTTGCTCTGAAAGTTACTTTAAAACTACATAAAGAATTAAGGAAATAGTTACATTCTGCAAGTGTGTGTGTGTGCTTTTGTCTGTGTGGTGTACATGTTTTTTGTTTCTTCGATGAACAAACTATTCTTGGTCTTGTTGTTTTTCAGATCGCCTTTCAACAGACTACCAGTACACTTTCAACTTGTCAAAGAAGGAAGACATCAACTATACTCAGATCAACTTTCTCAGTATACCAGGATCTGTAAGTTGTCACCTCGCACCATACCTCAACTGTTGGAAACATCAATTACTTTAAAACAAGTTCACACATTTTAGTACAAAATCTTGGTTCAGGTCAAAAGTTCTGTCAGTTATTGATGTAAGCAAAGCATCAAGGCCTATGGTAGAATATTATGCTTTAGAATGGTTTGGTGATATTGTCTGCAGCCATTACTACCCTTTAAAGGAGAAAGTCTGCATATATGGTGATGTTCTTGAAAATAGCCATTCACACACATTTTTCATTCAGTGAGCACTTAGTCTTGTTTTTTTCTTCTTTTATTTCAAGGTTAATGAACAGGCATTCTTGTTCATGTTTACATTGATCCCCAGTGTGCATGGGGTTTGTAAATTTTGCCATCCAAAAGGCGGAACGGGTATTAACATATGTGCAAGACGTTCTGCATGCGTTTGCACATGGGACCTCTCATCTGAAGGACATATGGTCTCACAATGATTCTCAGGTGTGATGAGTTGAGACAGAATGCATATATATTTCGGGTGACCCCTGGTATAGCTAGCATTATCAGCTACAATAGTTCGGTCATTCTTCATCCTGTGTCATGGTGACGTGGAAATTCTTCATCATTTTATTTCAGTTAATGATTTTTTTCTGGCTCTCCTAATAAACAATTGTTTCGGAAAGGAGTTTAAATTTTGAATGTGAAACGGAATGCTGTGCGCACTTTCGTTCGGCATGATAGGGCTGATCCATGTTATAAGATAAAAACAAAATGTCATTGTGTTGTATGTTCTCAGGATGACAGGGATGTGGATTTCACGCTGAACTGCTCAGGACTGGCACTGATAAACATCACCTTTAAAAACAGTGAGTATCACCAAACATCTTGCTGTGCTGCAAGAAATAGAGATAGAATAGAATGTCACTCTTTTTTTAAAGTCGTGGTACACCCAGCAGGGTGTGCCTGCTGATAATGTGGAAGTGGTCAAGGCAGAGGACTCCATCTGTGGGGATGCCAGGGGCTCTTTCAGGGTTTGATTCCTGCTCAAGGGGAATATTTTCCCCTGGAATTAACATCAGTGCAGAGTCCACTCTCCCCAAAAGTCCTTCGGATGAGACTATAAACCGAGGCCCCGTGTGCAAACGCACGCAGAACATCTTGTGCACACGTTAAATCCTGTTCCGATTTTCGTAAGAGCAGGCCATTGTGTGCCGGTGGGAACAGATGACAGAATTTACAAAACCACATACACACGGGGACTGGATGTAAAAAAGCACATAAGTGCTTATTCCATTATCCTCGATATAAAAGAATAAATAAATAAATAAATAAGTAAAATACATAGCATCACCTCTTGCTGGAAATTTTCTGCTTGAAATTCACCATTGTTTCAGTAGTTTTTTGTTTGTTTTTTAAAAAATCTTTTGATCTCTCTCTCTCTGTCATGCTTATTTTAAGCCTTACCAGTCAGTTCACCAGCCTTTTCAGAAAGTCTGACATTTTTCTGTAAGAATGTTAATGACATTTTACCTGTACTGTTTGCTCTGGGGACCAGGTGATAAAACTGTTTACACAGGGATGGACACAGGATGTCATTTCCACAGTGTTATTTGCCCATAATGTAATTTGTAATATTTTGGGGGGATAAAGTTTCAGTTTCGCTTTCATTATCCATTTCTCTGCATGCTAGGTAAATTGTGTGTGTGTGTGTGTTTAGAGCTGTTGCAATTCATGCCCCTAGCCCCACCCCATCCCACACTACCTCTCACTTCAGTTTCCTTCTCTTTCATAATGCTCCATCACACCTATGTGTGTGGCAATTTCGTGCACTGTACAAATCAAACCCACATTTATATGGGACTATTGTCATTGCTGCAGACAACCAAGTGGAAGAGAAAGTGATCACCTCCGCTCACGAGTGTGACTACTACCGCACAAAATTCGAGCACAAGATCTACAATTTTGGTGCTGGGTCCAACAGCACCTTTTTTGTTTATGTCTATTATTTTAAAACCCCCTTCTGGCTGCAGGTGAGTGTTGTACATAGGTGTGCTGTATGTGGATAGGTCTCAGTGTCGAAATTCATAATAATAATAATATATGGAATTTATATAGCACTGAATCTTGTGAAAAAAACAACAAATCGAAGCCCTTGCACTCAAATCATTTACATGCATGCAACTCTCCTTAAACATAATGAACAACAGATTTCAAATCCATGGGCGCGCACGCACGTATGCACACACACACATACACACACACACACACACACTCGCGAACACACTTAGGAGGTGAAGGATGCTGTTGAAAATTAGGGACAGATATGAGGGGAAGAGTCTCAGGTAGGAAATAAGTGTGGAAATAAAACTATAGCTGGTTCTTCTTAAAACCTGGGTTTGCTTTCAAACTGTGACAGATTAAGCTTATTGGTAACATTTACTTTTCAGTCAAAATACCTACTTAATTAAAAATTTGATATTGACAGTCAACTGTTGGTTGTATACTTTTATCGTAAACTTTCATGTAGTTGATTTTTCACTCAAAATGCCTACTCAGACTGTACCAAGGAAAGTCAGCTGTTCATCGTATCATAAGCTTTCATGTAGTTGACATGTTTGTTGTTGGTTGGTGATACCAGCCATTTGGTTTAGATGTTAAAATTCTCAAAAAATTTTGGATAAATCAATCACTGTGGGGTTTGTCCTCTAGTTTAGATTGGTTGCAGTCCTCTATATATCCTTGGAAGGATGAGAGGAAAGTAATTTTGAGTCACTGTAGAAGGCAGGCAAATTATGTTATTGTTTGTTGAATTGCTTGGAGGTGCTTTTTTTTTCTTAGATGTTAAGAATTGGTATGAAGGCATCAGAGAATAAGCAGACAGCAGAGACGGAGTAATAGATTTAATGAGCAGTAATAATATACAACCATTATATAATCCAAAAAGTGATACATCTATGACTGATACTGTACTTTTGCCAGTCAAGGTAGAGAATGTGTGCGTGCATGTGTTTGCGGTTTTGTACATAATGTGCTTTTGTGTGTGTGTGCGTGCGCGTGCGTGCGTGCGCATATGTGTACGCATATGTGTACGCATATGTGTACATATTTGTATACATATATAATCAGAGAGTGCTTTAAAAGTTTTGTTTCTGCTTACATGAAAAGATTAACATGAAAAGATTAAATATGTGTAATATGCATATGCGAATTGAATCCAGTATCCTTGAAAAGAACTAATGCTTGATAAGAGTTATATATAAAAGTATTTATAAAAATGCAGTTTAAAAGTATTTCAGCTAAGGAGACATATTTTGTCATGTATTTCAATTAAACACATTAAAGTACAAAAATTGGATGATGAAATTTTAACTGTGTCAGAACAATGTTATTTGTGTCAAAATCTTTGTAAATCTTGCCTGAGGTTTATTTGAGTAAAGAGAAAAAAAATTGAAGTATTATTTTTTTTTTTAGGACATTGCATTATCTGATTGTTGCTTTTTTGTTTTCAGATATCCTTCTCACAGTTTCCCAAAATAGATCTTGTTCACTTTTTTATAACCTTCTTTAGGTATGTAATTGTTTGTAGCATTTGTGTGTTATCCCAGTCTGGACGATGTTTGCTTGTATTGTCTGCATGCAGGAAAAGACTAATCTCTTCTGTTCTGCTCTGATGTGCTGCGAGGTCCTGCACTAAAACAGTGTGAAAACAACTATGGGTGAAAAGATATAAACGATGTATGGCTGGTAATGTGAGGAAAAAAGATAAAATATAGAATGACTGTTTGGGGTTTCCAGATTTTTCAAAAAAAGGCCAAAAAAGTTCTGCCTCCCACTGTCTCTTTTTTTTTTTCTTTTCAAAAAGCGTAAAAGCAAAGTATTCACATATATAAATGTTTGCTGCAGTTTATTTGTGCTGACTGTGAAGCGGAATTCAGAGCGCATGAGAGCAGAGAAGAAGTTTGACAGCATGCAGTGTAGGGTCAGTGTCTCTCTTCCACAGGTCTGTTAACCACGGACAGAATGGACAAAATGTTGTGGCTTCTGGCCTGGGGTTTTTTCTCTCTTCACAATGTATTTGGCTGTAGATGTATAAGTAAGATTCAAAAGTAGTTGGAAGGGAAGTCAACCATTGGAAAATGGAATCCACCCCGCCTCCCTCCCTGTCCTCTGTCCTCACATCTCCCAGTTAAATGTCACCTCTATCAGTGTTTCTTCTACTTCCCAAAAACAACAACAAACAAACAAACAGAAGGAAGAGAAGGCGATAAAGTGGTTAGCATCATGTACACTAAGTATAGCAAGACTGAAAGTTCAAACTTTTCTTTTTGCTTTTGACACATTACTCAGCTTGTATTTATTCTCATGTTGTGTTTAAGATTATATATTGGACTAAAAGGAAGCAGAAAATAAGGCAAATTTCAAGGAAGCAGAAAATAAGGCAAATTTCAAACAAGGTTAATTACATTTGAATCTTTAAAGTCCAAGAGAAAAGACCAATTTCAAACAGGATCATTTATATATAAATCTTTGAAATGTATTCAAAAAGGAAAGAAAATCCACTTTCACATGTGACCTGGAGGAGATTGACTCTGAACCTACACTGGGTTTTATTTTTTTTTAATCATTACTTTTTGTCTTTGTCTTTTGTTGTTGTTTCCACTATCAGGTGTATTTGGTTATGTTAAAAAAGATGCCTCACTGGCTGACAGTTTGATTTCTTGACTTTCAGATTTCTTTTGCTCAGCCCCGTCAGTTAGACCTACTAATATTTTTTTATCGTTTTCTTTGGGTAAGTTCTGCTGAGCAGTTGAAGTACAGTGGCTAAAAAAAATTATATATACATATATGTTTGTATTCATTTCATATATATGTTTGTTGAATATTTCCAATTGTAATTTTTTGGAAATAGCTCTACTTTTTAATTTTCTGGGTTTTTTTGCCAGGTGGTGGAGGTAGTGATGAAAGAGGGATGGGTGTAAAGAAAGGGAATTGGAAAGTGGCACCAAATCTGATTTCTAAAAAAACAACTGACTGCATCCTCCCAACCCCTCCTTTTTTGGGTTTTGTTTTGTTTATTGTTTTATTTCATAAAGGAAGATGTTGGTGGGAGGGAGAAAGGTCTTTTGGGTTTAGTTTTCCTGGTTTAATTATGTTTTGTTCTTGAAGAATGAGCTTGATTTTTTTGTTTTATTCCTTCTGAATTTTGTTATACACTCTGTGTTGTCGAAAAATGTGGTAGGCTTTAAATGATTGCGTTGACTTTCATACATGAAGAAAATGAGTGTCTGTGATTTGGTGTCTAGTCTGTAAGAGTGAGCTTGTGTTCTGTGTCTTGCATAACAAGTGTGCCTCACATTTTCTCAGCACTCACAAATAATATAGAAATACATTTAGCATGGTAATTTTATATATATATATATATATATATATATATATATATATATATATATATATAATATAATATATATAATATAATAGAGAGAGAGAGAGAGAGAGAGAGAGAGAGAGAGACTGACAAGAGGGCAGTGTGATATCAGAGTAGGTTCATTTGTCAGGGGATTCTTGTGGGATAGCTGATTCAGTTTGTTAGATTTGTTCATGAGTCTTTAGGGCCTTGCCTGTCTTGTCTACGTGGGTTGTGGCTGTAAATGAATGAATGTTTGCATGTCTGTCCAATCTATTGTTTTTCTTCCTTGTCTTTGTCTTCTCCTTCTTTTCCCCCATGTCTGCTTGCTTCTATGTCAATTTTCTCCTGTCTTTATCTTTCTGTTGACTTAATCCTGTCCGTGTCCATCTCTTTCTCTTCTGTGCTGTCTCTCTCTCTCTCTTTAAGTTTGTCTCAGTCTCTTTCCCTGAGTCTGTCTTGTCTTCTCTTTTTCCTTGCCTTTGTCTTTATATTTCTCTTAAGTCTGTCTCTGGTTTTTTTTTGTTTGTTTGTTTTTATTCTTTTCCCATGTCTGTTGCTGCATTGGCCTCTTTCTTATTTCCCCTGTTGATCTTAATCCCTCCTGCTCGGCTAGTTTGGTTTTTCCCCCCATCTTTCTCAGACTTGTGCATGTCATATTTTCCCAGTTAGACCAATTCTTCTTACAGCCAGGCTTTCTCTCTCCCCTCTCATTGTTTCCCTCTCTATTTGACTCACCCAGGAACTCATTGCAGTATTTCTGCATGCTGCATGTACTGTTTCACACTTTCTCTCTGCCTGCTTTTGTGTGTCTGTCATGCTGAGCTACTGTGCTATAGAATATGTTACTGAAGAGGTGTAAGAAAGGCATGTCTCAGATTTTTGAAAGAAAAAAAAAGAAAAAAAAAAATTCAAGTGTTAGACTTGTGTTTTCAATTTGTCTTGTGAGTGCAAGAAAACTGTCAGTTTTGAAAAAAAAATTCAAGTGGCTTTCTTTTCTTTTTTTAATTTATCTATGCTTATCTAGTTGTTGCTTTGGTCACTAACTTGTGTTTGTTTTATTCACTGCAGTAGAAGTATGTGCATGCGCTTCTGTTTTTCGCTGTTACTAGTGTTTGATGTCTGAGAGCTGTGTGTCGTCCGATTTCGTTAAAAGCACTAGCATGGCAGCCTGTTTTTATGTCACTTTGTGGACCGTGTCTCTGTGTCTGGCATTCATGTCTGGCTCCTTTTCTTTTCTTTTTGTTTTGTTTTTTTCTTTTTGACTTGAAGCTTTGTTTCTCTTGCCTCCCTGTCCTCTGCTTTTTTCTCTTTCTTCTTTCTCTGTTCTGCCTCCCTTCTGTTTCTGTGTCTCTGATTGTCTGCCTGTTGGCTTTTGTCTCTCTGCCATGTCTCTGTCTCTGCTGCATCTACTACTGTCTCTCTTCCTCTTGTCAGTCTGTCTGTCTGTCTGTCTGCCTGTCTGTCTGTGCTTCCATCTGTTTGTATATGTGTTTGTGTGCATGCGTGTGTGTGTGAGTGCATGTGTGTGCTAAGTCAAGTCAAGTCAAATTTTTGTTTCCAGATGGTACATTGAATAAGCGATGCATTTGCTTTTTTTCATCATGTGTGTGTGTGTGTGTGTTTATTTATTTATTTATTTATTTATTCTTTTATTTCGAGGATAATGGAATAAGCACGCATGTGCTTTTTTTTCATCCAGTCCCCGTGTGTATGCAGTTTTGTCAATTTTGTCATCCGTTCCCACCGGCACACAATGGCCTACTCTTCCGAAAAGCAGAACGGGTTTTAACGTGTGCGCAAGATGTTCTGCGTGCGTTCGCACACGGGGCCTCGGTTTATAGTGTGTGCATGTGTGAATGAATGAAAATGCTTATGGGTGTGAATGTGCGCATGTGTGTGGGTGTGTGTATAAGGCATTTGTTCATGTGCATATGCCTATACCTGTGTGTGTCATGTCCTGACCCCCCAACAAAAAAACCAAGCTTTTTGCTGTTGTTGTATGATTAACCAGTGTACAGTGAGCATTATGTGGACTACTGTTTTGCAGTTGCTTCCTGTCACTTCTGCTGATAGCAGCAGCACTGTGGAAAATCAAACATAAATACGACAGCTACAGACGTCGTCAGGTCAGTAGACCCTTGTTTTTGCCTCCAGCAGTGTGAAATAGGGGATTAATGTAGCTTAGTTGTGTGTCGGGTATGTATTAGGGATGCCCGTTTGGAAAGCAAGTGTGTGTGTGTGTGTGTGTGTTTGTGAGTGTGTGTAACTTTAATTGGATTGTTCCTGTATGTGGTATTGATACAGATATTCATAATTTGATGATAATCGTTAGTATTTTCTTCTTATATAATGAGACAGATATGTGTTAGATATGCATAATTTGATGATGATCATTGATATTTTCTTCTTACGTAATTAGACAGATTTGTGTTACCATAAAGCAGGCTTTCAAATGAAATTTTGTAATTTCATCATCATTAAAGGAGTTTTTGTTTTGATTTGATGCTGATTGCTCTTTGTCTGTCTTCTCTGTGTTTCTTTTGTGGGTGGGATACATAGTGCTTGGTCTTTTCCTGCACTTGTAACTCTGCTGAAGGTCTGCTTGCTGGCTTCAGCTGAAACATTCTAATTTTAACAGTGGCTCATTTTCTTTGTACAGGATGCATGCTGACTATGTCTGTGTTTCCCTAATCATATTGGACACTGATGTTAATTAATTACAGGATCTTAACTATGTATATTGGATCTTTTGCACATGTGTATATATATATATATATATATATATACACATATATATATACACACACACTTGAAGGGCATTACGGAACTGGCAAGTCTTCACAAAGTTGACATGGGAGATTGTAAACCCCCCCCCCCCCCCCCCCCCCCTTAATTTGCCCGATACTGCTGCCAAGATTCAAACCTGTGACTTCATAGCCCCACAGAATTGAACTCGAACAGTCTTAACCACCGGGCTGTAGCATCCATCTTGATGTTGATGGGTGTGGGTGTGTGTGTGTTGTTGCAGCAACTGATGGTGGAGATGCAGCAGATGGCCAGCCGTCCCTTCTCCAGTGTGTGTGTGGACGTGGAGAGGAAGGGGGGGGACCCTGCGGCTGGGGCGGGACTGCCGGAGAGGAAGGAGCTGCGCGACCACGTGGACACAGCTCTCCGCCGCAGGAAAAAGGTGACCCCCCCCCCCGCCCTGCTGTGTCTGCCCCTGGCTGATTTCTTTCCTTTTGTCTACTCCTCACTCTTGCATTTGGGTCTTTTTGTGGGGGGGGGGGTTCTTTTCAAATTTTTTTGTGGTAATTGTTGGTATGTGGTAATGTGTGTAAAAAAAAGTTTGAAGTTGTTTATAGTTATTGGAAGTCTTGTGTTTAGCTTCTTTTCGTTTCTTTGAAGGGTGGTATTTAGGGAAGAGTTTCTCCTGCATTATTGTTTATTTATCAGTAAGGCATGTTTTTCTTTCTTCTTTTTTTTTTTAAATTGACTTCTCTTTTTTTTTCCTGTTTTTTCTTTCTTTAAAAAAAATGTTATTGCATTGCAACTGACAAGTTGGAAACATAACAAGTTTTGTCAGTTTCTTTCCATATTCACAGCAAGCCTATGAAACTGACAGGTTAGAAAGCATAACAGTTTGTTTTGTCAGTTTCTTTCCATGTTCACAGCAAGCCTTTGAAACTGACAGGTTAGAAAGCATAACAGTTTGTTTTGTCAGTTTCTATCTTCTGTGTCCACAGCTTGCTCTTTTAGCTGTATCAATTTCTGCTTGTGTGTTTACTTTTGGCCTTTGAAACTAACAGACATGGCAGGTTAAAAAAAAAAAAATCTTTATTTTTTTAATCAAAACAGAATTCTTTTTCTTCAGTACATCACACTTTGCCAACAAACTCAGAACCCCCATATTTCTCATCTGTTTACCACAGCTTGCTAACAAGCCATCACATTACAAGTTTTCGTATTTAAAAAATGTTTCTCTTCTGTTCACCACAGCTTGGCAAAATGCAGGGGTTTTTTTGTGTGTATTTTTGTTAATGTCTTGCTCTTATTGTTTGTGGCAGCTTGCCAACAAGCCGTCAGCTATAGCCATAGAGCCGCTGTCTGGTGGCAAAGCGGCTGTGTTGACGCTGTTGGTGCAGCTACCCTTCGGCGATGGGGAGTTTGCTCCCAGTGGGCAGTCTGGGATGGCCGTGGCCAGTGCATTAGTTTCTATAGGTGAGTTGTTGCAGGAGTGTCTTTGGTTTTGATTTGCCGTGAGGCGTTTGTTGTTTGTTGTTGTTGTTAGTAGTAATGGTTTGGTTTTGGTATCTGTAGGACTCGAAATACTTGACTGCTGAGGTTGTACTCTTAGAGCTAAGCCAGCTAAACCCTCATTGCGACTGCAGTACTGAAAATTCACACACACTCATACCAACGCAATCACATAAAAAAAACACCAGGTTATCAGTCTGAAGAGGAGGTGCAATTTTGAAGTGATAATGGAAGGGGTTTTTTGGTTGTTTTTTAAAAATAATCTATGCAGAGGAGTGCTGTTTTGCAGTTTGCTGGTATATACAAAACTGAAAAGCCGATTTTCACAGCCCTTCTTCATAGCTCACACCATTGACGAAATATATCCGTTAAAAGAAAAAGGATGGACCAAGAAAGTTAAATGTCATGTATCTTTGTGCATTTGATAATCAATATGTATTGCATACCACATGAGAACTACAGTTATGATAATAACAGTGTATGGAACTTTTGCTGTAAACCTTTACACGCAGGTTTTCTCATTCTGTGTCTGTGTCTGGCTTTCCCAGGGACAACCAGAAAGCAGAGTTTGGAGCACATCAAGGGAGACAAGCCCAAGATCCGGAAGAATCTGTTGCACACACACCCAGACACGGTGGCCTAGTGCTGTCCTCTGCTGCCTGGCTGCTGCTGCCACCCTGGCCATCTTTCTCTCTCTGTCTGTCCATGCTAAGGTGCTGTGCGTCATCTGCAGGAGGGGCTAAGTGCTGTGCTGTGCTGTGCAGTGCTGTGCTGTGCTGTGCTGTGCAGGCATCCACTGCCAGGAGGTTGGAACAACTGGAAGAGTGAAAGACATAACCAGGGGTGTGAGAAGTGGGTGAGGGGCTAGTCAAGTGGACAGAGGGTTACAGAAAGGGACGGGGGGAGTTGTTGGTCATGGAGTAGAGTGTGACAAAGGGGGTGTGGGGACTGGGTGAGGAGGGTGTGATACACTGCTCACAGTGGATGTATGGATGGAGTGTGGATCTTGAGATTGACAGACAGACTAGGGGGAGGAGAGGTGTGGGTGAAGAAGGACAACAGAAATTTATCATGATCTGGTTGCTGTGATTGGCAGAAGGTTACGTCTGTCTTTTCGGGGTGTGGGGGTTTGATTCTTTGTAAAGTGATTATGAATGTATATTGATTGTAAAATAGGATATTGCCATGTCATGATTCTAACAGCAATAACATGTGCTGATGTCTGTCTGATGTGTGCGTACATGAAAAAACGGGTTATGTATCAGAACTTGTAGATCACTCATGGCTCTCGTGTACTCCTTTCATCAACCGCTTTGAGTTAACTGTGAAAAGTGTCTGTATGAAACAGATCAGAGTCAGACCTGTGCCTTCTATCCTGGTGATGTTAGTGCTCAGTGGCATTTTCATGCTCAGAAAAAAAGGCTAGTTAAACATGCATAGAACAAAGGTCAACTATGTTCCTAAATCTGTCAGTCATCCTTTATTACAAAAACAAAGAAAAAAGAAAACTTCTTGAACAAAAAATTTTTTTTAAACATTATTGCAAAGGCAAAGCATTATTTCTTAAATACTTTGGTTATGTGAAAAGTTGTTTGAAACTGTAACTAGGCAGAAAACGAAAACATGCACTGATCATGGGTGAGAAAAAGAACGCTTGATAGCATGGTATCATGTCATGTAAAATCCTCTTCCTTCCAATTGGTGGAGCAGGTATATGTAATGACCTCAGCATGTTTTGGAGAAACTTCAGCATTACATCTCCAGAAATCATATCTCAACCCGGTTGTTTGATCTTGTCCTTTGTTGAATTCAAAGATTTTGCAGATTGTTGGTGAGATAACCTGTTTTTTCATGTTATGTCTTGATGGCAAAATGGTGGGCCTGTGTTTTAGCCTCTTGTGTGTATGCCTGTTTGTGTGCATGTCAAAGTCAAAGTCAAATTCTTATTTCCAAATGGTACATTGAATAAGCAATGCATTTTTTTTTTTTTTTTTTCATCAAGCATGTGTGTGTGTGTGTGTGTGTGTTGAATGATAGGTTGTTTCTAAGGATCACGTGTCTGTGAAATGATAAGCTTTCTCTTTTGATCTGTTGATGTCAAAATATATCTGCTGATCATGTACATATGTGAATTGATAGATTTTCTATATTGATTATGCATACATGTGAAATCATAGGCTTTCTGCTGATATGTGATAACGGGAAATCTGTTGTTTTTTGGGTGATTTTAGATCATATTCTAATCATATCTTAGTTCATTTTTTTCAATCATAGTGTTTAGTATTGTTAACTGAACATTGTCAGTCTATGGCATTCTCAGCCCTGTGTATCTTCCATATTTCCACCTATTTGTTATGGGAAAAAGGGAAATACATAAGTATGATTTCATGTAAGCTTCTGACAGATATGAAAGCATCTTCCAAAATTCTCTCTCTCTTGAAAACAAAAGAGTGGCCTACCCGGCTCAGATAGCAAAAGTAGGTGTACTACCTTAAATGAATGATGATTAAAAGAAAGCATGGGAGCAGGTTTTGTTGTTGTTATTTTCATTTTATTTTGTTTTGAATATTTAGAGGTGCTTTGAAAAGAAATATATATATCAATGCTTTCATGTTGTCTCTCTTTGCCTCTTCTTCTTTTCCCATATATATATATGTCATTGTAATGGATATTTGTTGAATGTTGTGTATTCTAAAAGTTCATCTTTGTAGATGCTGATTTCATGTGCTTATTTGTTAATCTTGGTTTTCATTCGTTTAGATTGTTTTATTTTTTGAAGTATCGCTTAAAATGAGTTGTATTTTGACATGTTTGTTGATGCTTGTATCATGATGTGCTATATTCATGTATGGAAGTGTGCTTTGAATCACACTCATTTAGGAATTTCAGGCTGTTCAAAATCAAAATTGTCACAAGTTGCTGCTTATGAAGTTCTTAACAGTATGATTTCCATCAGAAGGATTATTACAATGGCCTCTCTCTCTCTCTTTTGCTCTATCTCTCTCTCTCTCTCTCTCTCTCTCCCCCCCTCCTTCCCTCCTTCTCTCTCCCCCTCCTTCCCTCCCTCTCTCTCCCCTTCCCTCTCTCCCTCTCTGATTGCTGTACTAGAAAATTGTACACAAAAGAAATAAAAGCTGAATCACATAGGTTATCATTAAAAGAGAACAAGTAAGTAAATTCATGGAATAATAATCTTAATTCTCTCTCTCTCTCACTTTTCTCTCCTCTCTCTCTCTCTCTCTCTCTCTCTCTCTCTCTCTCTCTCTCTCTCTCTCTCTCTCTCTCTCCTCTCTCCTCTCTCTCTCTCTCCTCTCTCTCTCTCTCTCTCTCTCTCTCTCTCTCTGGTTTCTACTTTTAGAAAGATTTTTTTGGTTTCTGTTTAAACAACAAAATTTCTCAATGATCTTTAATGCATCAGTCTTGCTGCCTAAATCCGAAATCCAAAAGTGACACTTTAAATTGAATTGTTTCATATGGCTGTTAGAATTATTTCCTTCATTATCAGAATTGGATTGTAAGCGCGTGATTATGTGTGTGATCTGTTAAAAACATACTCTAGTATGCTGGCTTGTTTCTCTCTATTTTAGTTTGTTCTTGTTTTTGTTATTGTTTTTTTTGTTTTGTTTTCTGTTGATGTTAAGTGCCATTTTTACTTAGCCATTTGAAAAGCTAACATTCCACGTTTTCCCCAAAAGGTAACTTCAAGCACAACAGTGTGTTGTTGATTTCCATTAGGTTTCATTTAATATGTTATATCATGCATTAGAACTTAAAGAGAGCAAAAGGTATCATGACAAACACCCCATACTCTGTGGTTTTTCAATAATTGTAATTATGTTATAATTTTGTTACACTTTATCAGTGAGTATGGTATGATTTTGTTGTGACGTATATACATATAGGCCTTGTTGGTAATTTTGGTGTCATCTTGTTATAAGTTGCAGCATTACACCTCTTGTTTGTTTAAAAAGAAACAAAAAAAACAAGACAATCCCACACAACAACACTACTTAACAATGAAGCTGGGGTTTTTTGTGTTTTTTTAATTAATTTTTTTGGTGGAGGTTGAGATTGATGTTATGGAAATGCGCCAACATTCCCACCAGAGAATTGCTTATGTGTGAATCAGCCATTCCCATCAAAGCTGATGGTCAGGCATGAAACTGTATAATTCAATTTTTAAAAGAGGGAGAAAAAGTCATCTTGATAGTCTTTCATGGCTTGTAAAATATTGAGAGTGGCTGTGCATGTAGCAGGGTTAGTATATGTGTGTGTATGTGTATAATAAAATAAAAAAAGGGGGGGGGGGGGGGGGGGGGGGGCGAGGATGGGGAGTGTCCCACATCCCTGCTCCTTCCTTCCAGCTGCATGAACTTTTTTCTCTTCTCTTCCTTCTGTATACTCTGGGGTAGGTTAAATAGCAACATCTGCTGTAAAATAACTGTGTTTAATGATCAACATAAAATAGATACAGTTGTAGTTTGTAAACAATTCAATGCTGGTTAAAATTGGCGAAAGGGCTGTTGTAGTTCATATGAAAATTTGGTTAGTGAGGATTGAAAATAGCTTTTTTTTCTTGCCTACAACAAAAGGGGACTGGCACCAACTATCGAAAAGGCCAGAAAACTAAGCAGAGAAATGGAAAAAAAAACACCCCAAAATCATCACTATGAGGTTAGCCTTTGTTTTCAGGAATTGTCTGTCATGGTCAGTGTCTCTTTGCCAGCTGCGGAATGAGCAAGGTAGGCCAGGAATCTTGACAGGAATCTATGGTTGCTAGCTCCTCTTGTTCCTAGCCCCTCACTGGGGGCCAGAAATGTAGAGAACCCTGGTTTCCTTTTTGCCTGTAGCATTCCTAAAGGGCCTTAGGATTCACTCACTTATCGAAAGCTCAAGTCTTGTGAAAAATGACTGTTGTGTATTAGGACCAAGAGTGAGCTCACACATTTAATATCTGTTCACTGAAAGATGGCTTTGAACACATCACCTGTGAAATGCTAGTGTAAGGGGGACAGTCTTATCAGAGAAACTCATTATTCCTTTTTTTTTCCTTTCTTTTTTTGTTTTCGTATGAGCGTACTGATTTTTTTTTCCGTGCAAGTTTTGAATGGAGCAGTGTTCCTGATATTAAGTTTGTTTTATCATGCAGTTAGGCTTTTTGTTGTGGGTTAGGGTTTTTTTTGTTGTTTTGTTGTTCAATATTGTTATAAGAAAATGATATTGCTGTTATTGGTAAACAGAGCACAAGATGATACCTCTATGCTGTAAAATCTGTGAGCTGAGTGTTCCAGTTATGATGTGTGTTAAGTGGGGTTTTATTTTTGTGCTTTAAAGATGCTACACTTAGTTGACTAGCTCATTGTCAGTCTTTGTTCTGGAATTCTTCTCTTTATGCCTGTTCGTGTGATGATGTTTATGCATTCTATAAACTTCACATTCATTCAGTACAACTGTGTGGGGTATAAGAAGCAAGAAAGAGCGTTAAAATACGGAAGAGTGGGGTTGGGCTGTTTGTGCTGAGATTTTTCTACTCTCTGTGTGTAAATCATACCGTCGCTTGTTACAACCATGCTTGTAAAATAAGAAGCTGGATAGAGAACAGTGAAATGAAGAAAAACTGGGAGTGTCTTCTTCTTCTTCTTCTTCTTTAAATAAAACTGTTCCCTATTTATTGAACAATGTTAATATATGCTGTTCATGTGCTTTCTTCCTCTCGAACACATATGTTGCTCATGTTGTGAACGATCTCTGTGTGGACTCCAGAGCTGGTGGTTGAGGGTGGACAGAGTGGTTCAATTCCCTCTTGGTGTGTCAGAACATATCCCAGACCTGCCCTTGTCCACTATGGCAGCCACAGTCCTGTATCAGGACAGCGTCAGGGGGTGGGGGTGTAGACTGGTAGGATGATGTCGTGATGGATACAGTCGTACATGTGTCAGTGTTGATTGTATTGCAGGACGTGTGTGTGTGTGTGTGTGTGTGTGTGTGTGTTCAAGTTATATATCCTCATTATTAAGAAGCATGCAACACAAAATTGTGTGCGTTGTCTGTGTCTGTGTGTGTATACATGTTGATTCATGTTGTGTCATAAAATTTCTCGAAGTCTGTCTCAGTTCTTTTCTCACTCATTTTAAGTTCTCACTCATTTATCTCTCTTTTACCATTTGAATGATTATTATGGAAGTTACAGATTGATACATGATGTCAAAATTAAACATTTCTAGCCACATGTTTGCTTTTTTTCTTCTTTTTTTCTGGTCATCTTTAACAGGTTTGTGGACATAATCGCTATTGTATAGAAATTATTATGTGTGTATTTGTACTGACTGTTATAGAATTTATAAGGAAGCCTCAAGAATTACTGTTGATCAAATGTTGTTTATACCAAGTCCAAGATGATAAGTGAATAATGTGGTCAATGGTATCACAGGATGTTGTGTACATGCACCAGTTTGCAAGTCAGTGTTATAGGGATGCCCTAAAACAGCTTGTTACTTTCTCCTCCCCCTGACATGGGAAAGAGAGAGAGAGAGAGAGAGAGATAGAGAGAGAGAGAGAGAGAGAGAGAGAGAGAGAGAGAGAAATGAACAACAAGTAAGGGAAAAAATAGGTGCTGTTGTAGCTTATATTTATTGATTTGTGAGTGAGTGTGTGTGGGGTGTGTGTGTGTGTGTGTGTGTGTGTGTGTGTGTGGTCTAAACAGCAGCTGGAGCTGTATTAAGCTTTTGTTTTGTTTTGAACTTTCTCCCAACCTCTGTGTGTGTGTGTGTGTCTCCCACTCATACATGCCACTAAAAAAGACACAAGTTGCTGTCATTGTTAATATGCTATGCATTAGCTAGTTATGTGACTGGTGATGGTTGTTAAATATTTAGCTGGTGATTGACTTGGAATTATAAAATCAAATTATCAGTGACTGTGGCATTAAACGTGATTAGATTGCAGGGACAGAAGAATACCATGATTTCCAGAATGATGAACACATTTTGGTGTGGCACTGTAAATTTATATATAACTTGTGCTAATTTTGAATAGTACTCTGCTAGGGTGGTTTTTTTTGCTTTTGAAGGGGGGGGGGGGGGGGGGGGGGGGGGGCGGTTGGGTGCTTTTGGTTTTTAAGAGTGAGGTTTGCTCAGTGAGGAATCCTTACATTTATGTATAACTTATTTTGACAGTATATTTATAATGGACATCATAAAGTGTTGAAATACGTGGAAAGAAGTGAGTCCTAATATATCACAGCGTTTATATTGAAAGACTATTAATGCGATGTTCATATCAATGATAAAATGCTGGACTGATAAAATTTTCGTATGGAATTTGTAGCAACTGAAACTGTTATAAGAATCAGCAGATGTGTTGTATTGGAAATTGGCAGAATCAGTGATGTTGGTGTTTGTTTATTCTGAAAAACACAACAAAACAAAACAGGAGGTTAGTTTTATCCAGTATGATTGTCTGTTGTCAGTCTCTGTTTTGTGTCAGATTCTTCATCTTGTTATCAAAGATGCCCTCCAGATTGTATGGTCTTGTGAGATTCCCTGACGTGACATCATGTACTTCTGTTGTGTCTAGAGTAACGGTGTGTGAAAAATGCAAACTGAAAATGCAAATATCTTGATGAAAATAAACTGATGTAATCGAGACTACATTTATACATACTTGTGTATCTCTCTCTCAGTTTATGGCTCTTAGTTTTAAAAGCAGGGGAATTTTCATTGTATAACAATGGATTTTGTAAGACAACTTATTTTGTATGTTGCTTTCAGTATAAAATGGCATTGTTAGCACATTTGTTATAGAATGCACAAATGGAAATTGATCTACACAAAAGCATACTTTTCTGTTTCCATGCTGATTCGGTATCACTGTTTATTTAGTCATCAGTAATGCTATGTTAATGCTGTTTTAATGAAGAATGTGACCTATTGTTTTTACAATGCGCCCACAACTTTGTTATATAAATTACCCCTGTTGAGAGTTGATATGTTCATTATTATATCCTTAGATTCACAAATTCAGTTCCGCGGCAGTGGTATTGCCTCAAGAAGTGAATTTTTTAAAGATTTTGATTCTGTCTTTTCCCAACCCAAGCCACAAATGATTTTCTCCTTCTTTTCTTCTTCTTTTAAAAAAAAAAGTCAGTTACCATGTCTGCTGTCTCCTATGAGGCCTTGTTTTCCTGTCATGTAGTTGTGAATAAAATTCTGTGACATATGTGTGTGTGTGTGTGTTTTGGGTGTGTGTGTGTGCAGAAAAGTGGTATGGCTTTCTCAGCAATAGCTTAGCATTGATGATGCAGTCTTCATTTCTAACAGGCATACATTCACCACACTATAGCCCCCCCCCCCCACACACACACACACAGACACATTAAGAGTTTAGGGACGCAGAACACTCTGTTGGCATTAGCATCGGTTTAGACCAGTACTTTTTGTATAACCAGTGTAAGGAAAAAAAATCAGGGAGGGGATTTGGGGAAAATGGTGTAGAAGTTAGATCACAGAACTTGTAACCTGATGACAAGAGAGATGTGGGTTGGAATCAGCAGAGGTAAGATAAAGAGAGGGTAGTTTTCCTCTGGAGTTAATATTGAACTTACAGACTTCCCTTCCCTGCGAGTCTTTCAGATGAGACTCTAAACTGAGGTCTCGGGTGCATACCTTTGCAGTACGTCTTACGTATAATGTTAAAACCTTGTCCCTCTTCAGTAGGAGAGTTGGCCAGTGGTATGGGCAATACAGACACATCCAATAGAGGGATG
>CM054139.1:52323032-52328032 GCA_028751875.1 Rapana venosa | reverse complement strand
CTCTCTCTCTCTCTCTCTCTCTCTTCTCTCTTCTATCTATCTATCTCTCTCTCTCTCTCTCTCATCTCTCTCTCATCTCTCTCTCCCTCTCTCTCTCTCTCTCCCCCTCTCTTCTCTCTCTCCTGCATATCATGTTCTATGCATCAGTTTTATATCATGATAGCAGTCTCTATAAGGGTAAAAAAAACCCAACCAATAAGGAAAGAAAAACCCCAAACAAACCACAACCCCCCCATCACCTAAGTGCTTATTATATCATTCTCGAAATAGAGAAATCTTGCCTTCCCCTGTCTTCCCTCATTGTCCTCCTTCCTTCCTTCCTTCCTTCCTTCATTCATTCATTCATTCATTCATTTCATGGGGGAAATTCCTACTCACAGAAGGCGGCAGCGTGGACGGCACAGACGATCCCAGCGAAACAGAAGAGGACCTTCATCTTGGTTCTGCACAACCCCACACCATGCATCTCTTAGCTCTTTTCTGTTTTTTTTCTTTTCTTTTAACTTACCCACGATAGCACACAGAGTGAGAGAGAGCGAGAGAGAGCAAGAGAGAGAAAGAGAGAGAGAGAGGAGAGAGAGAGAGAGAGAGAGAGAGAGAGAGAGAGAGAGAGAGAGAGAGAGAGAGAGAGAGAGAGAGAGAGAGAGAGAGAGAGAGAGAGAGAGAGAGAGAGAGAGCGAGAGAGAGGCAGAGAGAGAGAGAAAGAGAGAGAGAGTGGGGAGAGAGGGGGGGGGGGGAAGGGGGGGGGGGGGAAGAGGGGAGAGGGGAGAGCATCAGCATTGGGTCAAAACAAAGTGGGAGTTGGGGAATGGATGTAACATATATGTAACTCATTAAAATTTTGTACAAAATTGCAAATAAAGCAAAAATACACACTTGACAATGGTAACTTTGCTTCTACACTAAAAGCGTAACTATCTATTATTAAGTCTATATCAGTTCTGCTGTGATCTTTCTTCTTCAAACAGAGAGAGAGAGAGAGAGAGAGAGAGAGAGAGAGAGAGAGAGAGAGAGAGAGAGAGAGAGAGAGAGAGAGACAGAGAGAGACAGAGACGGAGAGAGAGTATTTTATCTAACATAGTGTATGTGCTTACGTGTTTATGCTTTTTCCCTTTGAGGGTTGGATGAAAACAACAGTTATTGTACTTTATTACCGCCATACAATAACTCTCTCTCTCTCAAATTAGGATCGAAACAGCTTACAGTTCTTACATGTTGCCCCATCTTCTGTTCAATAAAAAAAAAAAAGAATTTTTTTTACCGTCTTGAAAAAAAGCATATTGCTGACACAATTGGGTATGTTTTGATCTCAATGAAAGCAGTTTCTGTTGTAGTCTTGTCTCCGAGTTCTTGTTCTAGCTTTATCTAAAAGATTTCATACCTTAAAATAAAAACAAACAAACAAATACAACATTTAAAAAAAAAGAAGATAGAACTATATCTTAAATGAGAAACACAATATGATTTGATCCGATTTTTCTCTCAAAACAAAAATGCTTGTTCTGTTACTCGTGTGGAGTTCTGAATCTTTAAGTTTTGGTCCAAAATTACTACTCCTTCTTAGTCCTTTGCTGACTCAGACCAAATTTATTCTTTTTCTAGTCAAAACATCTGTAACATTGTTTAACGCTTCAGTTTCGATCTTTTCTTTACTTCCTCATGACAGAGAGAGAGAGAGAGAGAGAGAGAGAGAGAGAGAGAGAGAGAGAGAAGAGAGAGAGAGAGAGAGAGAAAGAGAGAGCGAGAGCGAGAGAGAGAGAGAGAGAGAGAGAGCAAAAATGAAGAAATGCATGAACAAACGAATTAATGAATGATCCTAAGTACACAAGAGGACAAATTTTAGGCCAAGCCTCGTCTTACTATCTGTTCTTATGTACATATTTGCTTCGAAATAATATGTAAAAACATGAAAAAAATCCCCCACACGCCAATACACACCCCAACACACACACACACACACACACACACACACACACACACACCGAGACACAGACACTGAAAAACCGAAAAAAGGTAAACAGCAACAAAGACAGAGACAAAGACAGGAATATAAAGACAACAGAGACACGACAAACACACAAAGATAAAGATAAGAAAAACAGACAAACCCACAGAGAGAGACAAAAAAAACCCCCAAACAACGAAAACATAAAACTCATCACAGCTTCAAAAAAAAAAGTCAACAACAACAACAACAACAACAACAAATACTACTTCCAAACTCACCTGAAGCTGACAGGAGCTGACGATGTACGTGAACTGTCCTCTGAAGCGGTGACTGAGGTGGTCTGTCGAGCAGGCGAGCAGGTCAGTGCTGTCGATGCCAAGCGATTCTGATGACCCTCTGGCCCCAAACCCTGACCCTTTTTATATAGGCAGGGTTCCCCTTTGTACCAGTCACGACGGGAGCTAACTCCACCCCTCCTGTTTCACTTCCCGGTTTTGCAGGGAGCACTAGAAAACTGCAACAAAAAAAAAAGAGAAAAGAAAGAAAGAAAGAAAGAAAGCATCATGGCGTGCATGTCAGAACATGTCACTTCTAAGCAATATTATAGCACTCACACACACACACACACACACACACACACACACACACACACACACGCGCGCGCCAAAACTGTAAAAAAAAAAAGTATTGTCATTACTTTTCTTTGTGCTCCATTAAATCTCTCCCTATCCTCCCCCCCTATTTCCCTCATCATAACTCACTGTCTATCCTTGCCCTAACCGACACAGTCCATTGACTGATTTGTGGTTATTTCCACGTTCATGTCAAGAAGTCACACCATATATGTTCATGTAAACACACTTCGCTGTCTTGTTAAAATGCACCCCTGTCGCTTCCACCACCACCACCACCACATCCACCACCACCACCACCCACCACCACCACCACCACCACCACCACAAACAACAACAACAATAGCAACAACAACTATCTAAGAAAAAGTAATGGGGTCACATACAAAGAATGGTTTTTAGACCTTTTTTTCTCTCCCTAAAACCACATTTTCAAGCACATTGGATAATTTAAAAAAAAATAAACAGCAACAATAGCAAAACAAAAATATAAAGAACAAACAAACAAACAAACTATTTTGTTTGGGTCAACTTGCTTTGAACATTTTCACAGTGTTTACTTGGTTTTTTTCGGGGGGGGTTGTTTGTCCATTCGTTTTGTTTTGTTTATTTTGCATTTTTCAAGAATGCCTGCACTCAAGTGTATGCGTAAACAAAGGAGAGACCTTCAAAGGCTGTCAGACACCTTCAACGCATAATTATTCAATTTAAGATAGAGATTATCTAATTAGAGGTGGTAAATTATTACATTGTATCAGCTATTGGGTAAAATAATTATGCATCATGTGTAAAAGCTGTTCATTTGATTTGTTTAGGGGGAGTGGAGGGAAGGTGGGGGGGGGGGGGGGGGGGTGTAGCTGATTTGTTGGATTTTGTTTGGGTTTGTTGGTTGGGGTTTTTTCGTGGGGGAGGAGGGGAAAGATTTTTGTTTATTAGTTGAAAACTAATAGATTTTTGGTTTTTGTTAAAACCTATAAACAAAAATCTTTCTCCTCCTCCCCCATGAAAAAACCCCAACTAACAAACCCTCCCCTCCACTCCCCCTAAGCAAATCAAATGCACAGCTTTTACACATGATGCATAATTATCTTCCCTAATAGCCGATACAATATAATAATTAACCACCTCTTATTAGGTACATCTCCATCTTAAATTGAATAATTATGCGTTGAAGGTGTCTGACAGCCTTTGAAGGTCTCTCCTTTGCTTGTGCATAAACTGGAGTGCAGTGAATTTTTGAAAAAATACAAAACAAAAACAAAACGAAACCAACGGACCAAAAAAAAAAAAAAAATCCGAAAAACCCAAGTAAACACTGTAGACATGTTCAAAGCAAGTTCACCCAAACAAAATAGTATCATGGACATGAATGAAATGCAGACAGACAGACAGACAGACGGACAAGTGGGCAAATGGATCAACCCGAATTGTCTGTCCAGTTTTGACATAAACAAAAATACACAGGCCATTCCACAAAACCGAACAAGGGGACAAACAGTGTGTGTGTGTGTGTGTGTGTGTGTGTGTTGTTTGTACATGCATAATGCATGCCTATGTTATATGCACCGGCCTAAGTGTGCGTATGTGTGTGATAAGTGGATAGAGGTGGGGAGTAAAACAACAGGATGGAGAGCAAGAGGTTGATTGATTGGTTGAATGGTTGATTAATTGATTGGTTGAATGGTTGATGGTCTTTCATACGTCTTTTCATCTTGCGCTTGCCTGGTTAGGGATTTTCATTAACAGTTTGCAAATGATAGTTTTAAACAAACCTAAAAGAAACAAACAATAAAACAATCCCCCATAGAAAATAAACCTCTCTTTTAAAAAAAGTTGGCGTAACACATCAAAAAAGAAATACACAATTTAGGAAAGAAAAAGTTGGAGTACAGAAAACAAAAGAACAACCCAAAACGAAATCAAACGAGAGAGAGAGAGAGAGAGAGAGAGAGAGAGAGAGAGAGAGAGAGAGAGAGAGAGAGAGAGAGAGAGAGAAGAGACAGACAGACAGACAGAGACAGAGACACAGAGACAGACGACAGACAGACAGACAACACACACACAAACACACACACACACACACAACACACACACACACACACACACACACACACACACAACACCACACACACAGAGGCAAGAGACACACACGCCAGCCAGCCAGACAGACAACACAGAACCCCACAGAAAACAAAACTATAAAAACAGAAAACACAAAAAACCAAAAAGGATGAAAGCATGAACAGGGTTGACGAAGAAAGTAAAAGATATAGCCCCCCCCCCCCCCCACCCCCCTACCGCCCCCCCCCACCCCCACACCCCCCAAAAAAAGAAAGAAAACAAAGAACACCCCCCCCCCTCCCCCCACAACAAAAAACCCCAAACCAAACCCAAAAAACCCAAACCCAAACCCAGTGTCG
>CM054139.1:52308032-52318032 GCA_028751875.1 Rapana venosa | reverse complement strand
TGACAAGGTCAATTGTATGAATGACATAATCATTTTTTTGCAGATGAATGACTTAAGTCCTCCCATTTGTTTATTTGTGTGTGTGTGTGTGTGTGGGTGTGTGTGTGTTTGTGTGTGTGTGGGTGTGTGTGTGTGTGTGTGTGTGTGTGTGTGTGTGTGTGTGTGTGTGTGTGTGTGTGTGTGTGAAATTTAGCAACTATTGTAATTTTTATACAAATGATTGGTGATTGCTGTTATTGTTTGACTATGTTGCATGTGCATTGGAATGTGTGTATGCGCGTTGTATATGTGCATGCATGCGCGCCTACGAGCTGTGTGTGCGCGTGCGAGCTTCGCGTACGCGAGCGCGCGTGTGTCGGTGTGTTTGTGAGTGCGTGCGTAAATGCGTTTGTGGACTGTTTTAAGATGCAACTTGTCAGTACTTTCTGTGATAAAAGTTTTTCCTGTTTATTGTTCTTATAATGGCTTGTTCTCTTCATGAATTTTTTTTTCTGGGCAGTGAGTGAGATAACAAAGTGTTGGTATTGGCAAACAGCCACTTATTTTTCGACCCGCTGTTGTACCACAACTCATGGCCCTCTCTGTCTCCACTCCTCGCTGCCAGAACTCCCTACGGAATCCTTGCCGGCATGGCACGGTGCTAGACTCCATTATTTTTTCAGGCCCCGTTTCTCGCGCAAGTTAAACCTGGCGGAAAACCTCTTAAACAGGAAAAGACAACTCTTAGCGTAGCAGCAAGTCTGGCTACTGTCCCTTAGCGGGCAGTCCGAGACTCATTGCTGACCAGCAGACAACTAGGGCTAGCTGACCTGTCCAGTCACTGACTGTCACGACAACCGTTCATTCATCCTTCCAAGTGCCGTGTACGGTTACTGGGGCTTTCTTTTTAAATGTTGTATTGTTTTTTTCTTCTTCTTTTCCTAGACTGATCTACTACTGTCCAAGATGACAGAGGTGAGACACGTTACACTACTTTTTATTGTTTTTAAATATGTAATTATGCTTCATTTACAAAGAAGAAGAAGAAGAAGAAAGAAAGAAAGAAAGAAAGAAAGAAAGAAGGAAAGAAAGAAAGAAAGAAAGAAAGAAAGTAAGTAAGTAAGAAAGAAGGAAAGAAAGAAAGAAAGAAAGAAAGAAGTTAAGACTTATAACTCTGAAGAGACTTGTTACGTTATTCTTATTATTGGTTGAATGCAAGCGCTTTGATTTGTCTTTGCAAGATAGAGCGCTATACAAATTCCATTTATCATTATTTATTATTATAACACTGAAGAAACTTATTACGTTATTCTTATTATTGGTTGAATGCAAGCGCTTTGCTTTGTCTTTGCAAGATAGAGCGCTATACAAATTCCATTTATCATTATTTAGTATTATAACACTGAAGAGACGTATTACGTTATTCTTTTTATGCTCACTTTACAAAACAATTAAAAAAACCTATTTTATTTGCTTACTTTGCACACAAAATAGGCTTATCATATAATTTTTTTATATGCTTATTTTACAAAAAAGAGACTAGTGTACCTCCCAAAAAGCTAGACTCGTTCGACTATTTCTAAATGCTTAGTTTGAAAAAAAAAGTTAAGCGTATTCGACTATCTTTTTATGCTTAGCTGAAAACTAAGAAAGTGAAGAATTTAGTTTTCAGCTAAGCATAAAAAGACTGTTCTTTTAATTATATGCTTGATTTATGTAATGTTATATAATGAAAACAACATGATAGTGCTGATGAAGGCTAATTTTTTTCTAATAATTTTCTGCCTATTGCTACTAAATAATGTCAAATCAGTTTTCGTTGTCAACTTGTGCAAGTTACGTAATGTCCATGCTGTATACGCACACAGCAGGCGTGCACGCACGCACGCACACACACACAGTCAGACAGACACACACACATACGCACGCATACATGCATTCACGTGCGCGCGCGCGCGCGCACACACACATACAAACGCAACACACAGACACACACACACAGCGCGCGCGCGCACACACACACACGCAACAGACACACACGCGCGAGCGCGCGCACACACAGACACACGCGCGCACACATACACACACGCGCGCGCGCGCGTCCACGCGCGTGTGTTAGATTTGTGGGCTGTTTGTTGTTGCTTTTGAAATATTTGTTCCGAGATCCTTTTTCCTCTCTTAACAAAGAGAGAGAGAGAGAGGAGAGAGAGAGAGAGAGAAGAAGAGAGAGAGAGAGAGAGAGAGAGAGAGAGAGAGAGAGAGGAGAGAGAGAGAGAGAGAGAGAGAGAGAGAGAGAGAGAGAGAATGTAAACGGTTAGGTAGGTAAACTTATGCAGCATAATATATGAACATTTTTGATAATTATACACACACTTTTTCAAAGTATTTCCGGATAATAACTGGTAACAAATAGAGACTAAAAACTGTCGCTGTCCGTCTGTCTGTAAGTCTGTCTGTTTGTGTGCGCGTGCCTGCTTGCCTGCCTGTCTGTCTGTCTGTCTGCCTGTCTGTCCGACTCTGTCTGTCTGTCTGCCTCTGTCTGTCTGTCCGTCTGTCTGTCCGTCCATTCGTCCACCCGCCTGTCTGTCTCTGTGTTTCCGTCTGTGTTTGTGTCTACCTGTCTGTCTAAACTATACCCTCCCTTTTGCCAAGCTCTCGTTTCAATAAAGGAAACAAAAAGAAAGCCAAGCCAAGCCTTTCTGGCACTGTCAGATTCAAACATCAGATAAAGACCCAACTTAGCTTAGTAGCAGAAGCACCGAGCCTTTTTGTCTGTTAGTGTTTTTCTAGCATTCGGGTACACACCTAGTTATCTAAGGAAGATTTAGCTCGTCAAGACATTGAGAGTAAATCCTTCGAGACTGATTGAATGGCACAATAGTGGCTTAATTCCCCCCACTATTTACAGCTTGGCATCCCCATTACACACTGGTCTATTCTGCTAACGACTAGAGTCTAGGTTTGTTTGGAGCAAAGGGAGAATGAATGGACATATTAAGTGTGTAGAGATTTACGAAAGCGGTGAATGGTCGTTTTGTTTTGTGTTTATCGCTGTTTTGGTTATTTTATAAGCTTTCGTGATGACTGTTACGTTTCCCCCGTAACCTGACTGTGTGTTGGTGTTACTGTGTAACGCTTGTTATTGCTAGTTACTTATTCTTTCACGCTGACAAATGTCCGCCGTATAAACGCGCGTGATTGCGAGCTCGTGCATGTACAGATAGGCTAACTGTGTGACCCAGGCCTAGTCGACATACACGAGTACGGTTAAGTAGAGCTACGACTTCCCCTTGTCTGTCTGTCCGTCTGTCTGTCTGTCCGCCTGTCTGTCTGTCTGTTTGTCCTCACTTTCTCTGTCTTTGCCCCTGTCTCTGTTTGTCTCTCTGCCCTCTCTCTGCCCCCCCCCCCTCCTCTTCGCTGTCACACACACACAGACACACGCACGCACGCACACACCACCACACACGCACGCACGCACGTACCACACACCACACACACACACACACACACACACACACCACACACACACAAAGAGACAGAGAGAGAGAGGAGAGAGAGAGAGAGAGAGAGAGAGAGATGAGAGAGACGAGATGAGTTTGATGAGATGGAGAGAGAGAGACGATAAGTGAGGATGAGGGAGAGAGAGAGGAGAGAGCGCAAATGTATGCAAGGTGCGAACATATGCTTTATACATACACTTGTGTGCATAATCTGTATGTGTGCGCACACAAACCTGCCCGTATACACGTATGTAAATTCTGCGTACGTAAGTTTCACGAAACACGCGTGCAGACATGCCCTCACATGCATAGCACTTATGCCGAGCTTTACGGTTTTTTTCCCGTCTGTCAGATAAAAAATAGGGCTGTGTAGGGAAAGAGTTGACTAAGGAAAATTTTTTCATTTTGTTTTTACTTTTTACTAACAAAAGGCAAAAAAACAAAAAATTTTAAAAAAAAACCTTTTTTATAAAAAATTTTTTCTAAAAATTTAAAAAAATAACATAAAGGGAAAAAAAAACCAATGCAAAACACGAAGTCAGTGCATATAAGATCATCAAAAGAACAGCACATCAAGCAGCCTTAATGACTTATAATGGAAACAAGGAGTAGCCTACAAACAACAGCACAGTTACAAAATGCTTTTTTTTCGTCTGTTCATAGCATAAAAACATACCTGGAGAGATTGTGTCGGTGATTTTCGTTTGTTCCTTCCAGCAATCTGGATAGTGTCATGCATTTTGATTCTTTAAGAAATTTCTCTCTTAAATCTGTATACAAATTGCAATCAAATATGAAGTGACATTCATTTTCTATTTTGTTCACACAGAAAGGACAGCTTTTGTCTCTTATAGATTCGCTATATCTGTTGACATTATAATTGATAGGAAGCACATTAAGTCTTAACTGCGTAATAGCCACACGAAAACAATACATCTCCATATCATAAATGTACTTCTCCTTTTGAAAAATTGTTTTAAAAGACCTATAAATGCTATACCTTTCACGTTCTCTGATTGTTCCATCCTATTCTTGGATAAACATATCAATTAGTAGCTGTTTAAACAAACGCAGAAACATCTTTTCATCTCCAACACCTTGCTGCATCCATACAATGTTAAAACCTGCCCCACACAGAATTGCTCTCACCTTTGAAACCCAACAGCTTTTGCCAGCTATGTCTAAATTAAGTAACATTTTGTACGCCATATGAGGCAACCTTTCAACATCCATCCGCAACACTTTCAACCAATATCTTAAACAAGCTACATAAGAAATGATATACAATGGGTACCTCCCCAACTCTCCATATACCATGTTATTTGGTGTTCTCACTGGGACACCCAAGAACCTTTTACATGCCATGACATGTACTTTTTCAATGTGATCAAGTCTGTTCAAGCCCCATACTTCAGATGAATATAACAGAATGGGCTGGATTTTGGTATAAAATTTTTTAAAGAAAACATTTGGTGTCATTTCCTTGTATTTACTAAAAACTTTTTTTTAGTTCAATGACAGCTTTCCTTCCTTTCACAGCTAGATGTCTGGTTCCTTTTTTTAACTCTGATCTTAGTTGTAAATCCTAGATAGCAATAACTGTTTACTATTTCTAGTTGCTTTCCACTGTAATGCCAATTTTCGTGCTTTCCTAAAAATCCACCTTTCCTGAAAACCATGACTTTTGTTTTATCAATATCTACATTTAAGCTCATCTTACTACAGCATGTTTGTAAAGTATTCAATTGATTTTGAAGACCGCCTGGAGTTGACAACAACACTACATCATCTGCAAATAACAGAATGAACAGTTCCATAATGTCTGGCAATACCTGGAGAGAGAGAGAGAGAGAGAGAGAGAGAGAGAGAGAGAGAGAGAGAGAGAGAGAGAGAGAGAGAGAGAGGAGAGAGAGAGAGAGAGAGAGAGAGAGAGAGTGAGAGAGAGAGAGATAGAGAGAGAGAGAGAGAGAGAGAGAGAGAGAGAGAGAGAGAGAGAGAGAGAGAGAGAGAGAGAGAGCGCAAATGTATGCGAGCGTGCGAACATATGCATTTATACATACACTTGTGTGCATAATCTGTATGTGTGCGCACACAGACCTGCCCGTATACACGTATGTAATTCTGCGTACGTAAGTTTCACGAACACGCGAGCAGACATGCCCTCACATGCATAGCACTTATACCGAGCTTTCGGGTGTTTTTTTCCCCGTCTGTGCAGATATAATAGGCTGTGTACGCACATGAAATGAGTCTGAACTACAGTAAAGCTTAGTTTGTTCTTCAACTTTACGTCTGTTCACATTAAGTGATATTAGACACAAAAAGGCAAACAATTCAGAAAAAAACGGTTAAGGAACTGTCTAACTACTGTAACCATAATACAATGAAAGAAATGAATTTACCTTGTGAATAACCGTATAACTAATTAAACTACAACAGAAAAAACCCATGTCATGTATTCCACTTAGTTTGTTTGTATAGATATGTTCATTTCTCTATCAATGATATTGCTGTCGCTGTTATTAGTTTCCATATTAATTGGCTGTGTGTGTGTGTGTGTGCGTGCGTGCGTGCGTGTGTGTGTATGTGTGTATGTGTATGTGTTTTGTGCATGACTTCGGGTCAAGAAAGCAGCAAAGGCGAAAGATGATGACGGTGCCTTTCAGATGCTGGAGACTGAATTTCAGAAGGTAAGGAAGCGTGTGGTGCTGTCCGTCACTGTATAAATTATAGCCTATATAAACTATGCACGATCATTACTGCCTAGTTTGGTCTGTTGTGATACTTTCTCTGCCTCTACCTGTCTGTTTGTCTGTCTGTCTGTCTGTCTGTGTGTCAGAAAGTAAAGAAGTGTGTACCTGCTGTCTGCTCACTGTATGTAGACTATACAGAATCGTTGCTGCCTATTATGACCTGATGTGACAGTTTTTTTCTGCCTCTATCTATCTGTTTATTTCTCTCTCCGTATCTGTCTGTCTGTCTGCCTGGGTGTCAGAATGTAAGGAAGTGTGTACATGCTGTCTGCTCGCTGTATGTAGACTATACAGAACCGTTAATGTCTATTTTTGGCCTGTTGTGATAGTTTTCCTCTAGCTCTTTATGTCTGTTTGTTTCTCTCTCCATATCTGTCTGTTCATCCGTCTGTCTGTCTGTCAGAGGGTAAGGCAGTGTGTTGTGTCGAGCTGTCCATAACCTGTACGTAGACAACGAAGAACCGTTAATGTCAACTATCGTCTGCTTTCATAGCATTAGACCTGTTTCTGTCCCTGCCTGTCTTCCCGTTTCTGTCTCTGTCTCTGCGTCTGTCTGTTCTGTCTAGTTTTGTGTAGAGCTGTATCTGTCTGTATGTTAGAAGAGAAGTGTGTAGTGTTGTCCACTATCTGTATGCAGGCAACGCCTGTTATGACCTGTTTGGGTATTTTTCTCCTTCTGTCTGTCTGTCAATTGATTTTTGTCTGTCTCTGTTTTTGTGTAGAGGGGTATCTGTCTGTTTATTTGTTAGAAGGGAATTTAAAACGATGTTTACTAACTGTATGAAGACCACGTAGAATCGGTGATGCCTATGATGAACTGTCTGTCTGTCCTGTCTGTCTCGGTGTCCTCTCTCTATCTATGATTCTCTCTGTCTCTGTCATTTGATTTGATTTGATTATCTCTCTTTTTTGCGAAAGGGCAGATGCATCATGTAGATGTGCGCATGAGAGGGGAGAGAGAGAGAGAGAGAGAGAGAGAGAGAGAGAGAGGAGGAGAGAGAGGAGAGGAGGAGAGAGAGAGAGGGAGAGAGAGAGAGAGAGAGAGAGAGATCGCATGCCTTCACACTCACGCACACACGTGTGTGTGTATACGAGCGCGCGTGCATGCGTGCGTGTACGTGCGTGTTGTGTTGTGTGTGTGTTTTGTGTGTGTGTACGGTGTTTGTGCATGCGTTATGCATGCATGTGTGTGAATGTATGAGTGCTCGCGCGTGCACGAGTGCGTATGCGTATAGGCTTAAAAGCACACAGCGTATTGTGCATTGGTGGTGTATAGTGTTCCATTGCTGTACTGTTACATAGTTGTAAGATACTTTATTTTTGTGTGTGTTTATATATATATATATATGTGTGTGTGTGCCAAAACTGGGTACATGAGCCCACAAGCTTCTCTTTAGGCCCAAGGAGACGAAAAGTGACAAGGTGTGGATGGGTGGTCTAGACAACTATCAACCCTAACCGACAAGTATCAACCGCAGCTGACAAATTATATATATATAATTTGTAGTCTTATACTATCGTTTGTTATATATTGTCTAACATATCCACACTTTACTTTATTTCCTTGTAAAGAGAGTTATTATGATATATATATATAAATCCTAACTGACAACTATCCACCACAGCTGACAACTATCATTTAGTATCAACCAAAATATGACATATGTCAACCCACAACTGACAAGTATCAACCAACAACTGACAACTATCAACCAACGACTGACAACTATCAACCAACGACTGACAACTATCAACCATCGACTGACAACTATCAACCAACAACTGAAATATATCAACCAAACAACTGACAACTATCAACCAACAACTGACAACTATCAACCAACAACTGACAACTATCAACCAATCGACTGACAATATCAACCAAACAACTGACAAATGATCAACCAACAACTGACAAATATCAACCAACAACTGACAAATATCAACCAACAACTGACAATATCTAACCAACGACTGACAAATACAACCAAACAACTGACAACTATCACCAACTGACGAAATATCAACCAAAAACACAACATCAACCAACAACTGACAAATATCAACCAACAACTGACAAATATCAACCAACGAACTGACAAATATCAACCAACAACTGACAATATCAACCTAATCACTACAACAATCAACCAACAACTGTCACTATCAACCAACAACTGACAAATATCAACCAACAGCTATCAAACATCAACCAACAGCTATCAAACATCAACCAACAACTGTCAAATATCAACCAACAACTGTCAAATATCAACCAACAGACTATCAAATATCAACCAACAGCTATCAAAATCAACCAACAACTATCAAATATCAACCAACAACTATCAAATATCAACCAACAACTTCAAATATCAACCAACAACTTCAAATATCAACCAACAACTGTCAAATATCAACCAACAACGATCAACATATCAACCAACAACTACAAATTATCAACCATGCAACATGACATATTCAACCACAACTCTAACAAACATCAACCAACAACTACAAACATCAACCAACATGACAACTATCAACCAACAACATCAAACATCAACCAACAACTGACAATATCAACCACAACTGACAAATATCAACCCAACAACTACAAATATCAACCCACAACATCTAACAAAACATCAACAACAATGACAAACATCACAACTGACAACTATCGAACCAACAACTAACAAACATCAACCAACAACTGACAAACATCAACCCACAACAACTGACAAACATCAACCCACAACAACTGACAAACATCAACCCACAACAACTGACAAACATCAACCAACAACAACTGACAAACATCAACCCACAACAACTGACAAACATCAACCCAACAACAACTGACAAACATCAACCCACAACAACTGACAAACATCAACCAACAACAACTGACAAACATCAACCCACAACAACTGACAAACATCAACCCACAACACCCTGACAAACATCAACCCAACAACAACTGACAAACATCAACCCAACAACAACTGACAAACATCAAACCCACAACAACAACTGGCAAACATCAAACCCACAACAACTGACAAACATCAACCCACAACAACATGACAAACATCAAACCCACAACAACTGACAAACATCAACCCTAACAACTGACAAACATCGAACCCACAACAACTGACAAACATCGAACCCACAACAAATGACACAAACATCAACCCAACAACAACTGACAAACATCAAACCCACAACAACAACTGACAAACATCGAACCCACAACAACTAACAAACATCAACCACAACACCTGACAAACATCAAACCCACAACAACTGACAAACATCGAACCCACAACAACTGACAAACACCAACCCAACAGCAACTGACAAACATCAACCCACAACAACTGACAAACATTAACCCAACAGCACTGACAAACATCAAACCCACAACAACAACTGACAAACATCAAACCCAACAACAACTGACAAACATCAAACCCAACAACAACTGACAAACATCAACCCACAACAACTGACAAACATAAACCCAACAACAACTAACAAACATCAACCCACAACAACTGACAAACATCAACCCACAACACCTGACAAACATCAACCCAACAACAACTGACAAACATCAAATCCAACAACAACTGACAAACATCAATCTACAACAACTGACAAACACCAACCCAAACAACTGACAAACATCAAACCCAACAACAACTGACAAACATCAACCGAACAACAACTGACAAACACCAACCCACAACAACTGACAAA
>CM054139.1:52300532-52303032 GCA_028751875.1 Rapana venosa | reverse complement strand
GGGGGGGGGGGGGGGGGGCCCCGGGTGTTTTTAGGGGGGGGGGAAAGGGGGGGGGGGGGGGGAAAAGGGAGGTGTTGGGGGGTGGGGTGGGGTGGGGGGGTGGGGGGTGGGGGTGGGGTGGGGTGGGGGGTGTGGGGTGTGGTGGGGGGTGGGGGTTGGTGGGTGTTTTGGGTGGGGGGTGGGGTGTGGGGGGGGGTGGTGGGGGGTGGGGGTGTGGGGGGTGGTGTGGGGTTGTGGGGTGTGGTTTGGGGTGGTGGGGGTGGGTGGGTTGGGGGTGGGGTGTGGTGTGGGTGAGGGGTTTGTTGGGGTTTTGTGGTGTGGTGTTGTTGTGGTGGTTGGGTAGTGGGTGGTGTGGGTTGGTGGTGGGTGTGGGGTGGGTTGGTGGGGTGGTGGGGGGGGGGGTTGTGGTGTAGGTGAATTGTGGGTGTGGGGGGGATGTTGGTGTGGTGGTTGTTTGTGTGGGGTGTGGGTGGGTGGGTGTGGTGTGTGGTTTGGGGTTGGTGTGGGTGGGGTGGTGTGGTGTTGGGGGGGGAGGGTGTGTGGGGTGGGTGGGGGTGGTGTTGTTGTGTGAGTGTGGGGGAGGGGGTGGTGGGGGATGGGGTGGGGGTGTGGTTGTGGGTGTGGGTGGGGGGTGTGGGGTGGGGGTGGTGTGGGTTTGGGTGGGGTTTGGGGTGGGTCCCGTGTGGGTGTATGGTGTGGTGTGGGGTGTGTGGGGGTGGTGTGTTGTGTGAGTGTGGGTGTGGGTGTGTGTGGGTGGTTGGTGGTGTGGGGTTGTGGTTGGGGTGGGGGGGGTGGGGTGGGTGGTGGTGGTGGGTGGTGGTGGGGGGTGGGGGTTGGTGGGTGTGTTGTGGGTGGTGTGGGTGGTTGTGGTGTGTTGGGTGGTGGGGGGTGGGGAGGGGGTTTTGGGGGGGGTGTGGTGGGGTTGGGGGGTGGTGTTGGTGTTGGTGTGGATGGTTGTGGTGTTGTGTGTGGTGGTGTGGAGTGGGTGTGGTGTGGGTGTGGTGGAGGGGGTTGGTGTGGTGTGGGTGGTGTGGTGTGGTGTTGGGGGTGGTGTGGTGGTGGGGGGGTGTGGTGGGTGTGGTGTTGGGTGGGTGGAGTGGGTGGTGTGGGTGGGTGAGTGTGGTGTGGTGGGGTGGGGGGTGGAGTGGGGTGGGTGTGGTGTTGTGTATGGTGGTGTGGTGTGGTGGGGTGTGGGGTTGTGTGGGTGGTGTGTGGTGTGGGGTGTGGTGTGGGGTGTGGTGGGTGTGGTGTGGGAGGTGTGGGAGTTGTGGGTGGTGTGTGTGGGTGGGTGGGTGTGGTGTGGTGTGTGTGTGGGTTGGTGGTGGGTGGTGTGGGGTGGGTGGGTGTGGGTGGGTGTGGTGGGGGTGTGTGGTGGTGGTGTGGTGGGGGTGTGGTGGTGGTGTGGTGTGGGGGTGGGGGGGGTTGGTGTGGTTTTGGTTTGGGTTTTGGGTGTGGTGGGGGTGTGGTGTGGGTGTGTGTGGGTGTGGTGTGGGGGTTGTGTGTGGTGTGGGTTGTGGTGTGTGTGTTTGTGTGGTGTGTGGGGTTGGTTTTGGTGTGGTGGTGTGGTTGTGTGGTGTGGGTGGGGTGTGGGATGGTGTGTGGGTGTGGGTGAGGGTTGTTTGGTGTGGGTTGGTGTGGTGTAGGGTGAATTTTTTTTGATTGATCGGTGGGTTTATGGGTTTTTTTGGATGTGAGTGTGTGGTGTTGTGGTGTGTGAAATGGGTGAGTGTGGCTTGGTAACGTGTTGTGTTTGGTGTGGTACGATATGGAAACCTAACCCAGCCCAACCTAGCCCAACCCCAACCCCAACCTAATCACCCCAAACCCCACTCCAACTCCAGCCCCAACCACAACCCCAAACCTACCCAACCCAAAACCTACCCAACCCAAACCCCACCCCACCCAAACCCCACCCAAACCCCAACCCAAACCTACCCAACCCAAACCCAATCCAAACCCTCCCCAAACCCAAACCCAACCCCAAACCCCAACCCAAACCCCCAAACCCAAACCCCACCCCCCAACCCAAAAACCCCTCCCCAAACCCCCAAACCCCAACCCAAACCCCAACCCCAAACCCCAACCCATCCCCAACCACAACCTCAACCCCAACCCCAAACCCAAACCCCAAACCCTAACCAGAGTCTGACCCTGACGCCTGGTGGCTGGGCAGCCTGACAGAGCTGCTGAAGACGAAGGAGGACCTGCTGAAGGAGCGGGAGGGTCACCTGCAGGAGATCAGCCACCTGAGGCAGCAGCTGGGGCAGGCCACAGAACGGCTGACCCACCTGGACCTCAGGAAAGCCGAGCTGGAGGAGAAGGTGGAGCAGGTGAGCTGTCGGAGTTAAGTCCTCGCTTCTGTATGTGTGTGTGGGTAGTGGTGGTGGGGGTGGGGGGGTGAGGGTGGGTGGTGGGTGAGGGGGGGGGGGGTGAGGGGGGTGTGTGGTGGTGGGGTGTGTGTGTTGGGGTGGTGGTGTGTGTGTGTGTGTGTGGTTGTGGG
>CM054139.1:52270532-52273032 GCA_028751875.1 Rapana venosa | reverse complement strand
TCCATTCCCCGCGTAACAATTCGTTCCACTCAGGGCCAATTCCCTGTCTGATGTTGTCTTCCTATCGTTTTTTCTGTCTGCCTCACACACACACACACACACACACACACACACACACACACACACACACACACACACACACACACACACACACACACACACACACACACACACACACACACACACACACACACACACACACACACACACACACTCCCTGTACCCTGCAAACCAAGCTGTACGGCCCACGAGAGGAGCTGGAAAGGACACGCCATTATTTTCCCCCCCAAACATATCTGACGGTGTAAAAAAGCAAACGATCGAAGAGGATGCGCTATTGCACACTACAAAACCCCATGATATAAACTCCTATTTCGCTCAGTAAAAATTTTAAAAAATGCAAGCCTACTTTGATGCAAGCATCCCATACACTCTCAATCTCACCTCTCTCTTCTCTCTCTCTCTCTCTCTCTCCTCTCTCTCTCTCTCTCTCTCTCTCTCTCTCTCTCTCTCTCTCTCTCTCTCTCTCTCTCTCTCTCTCTCTCTCTCCTCTCTCTCAGTTACAGATACAAACGGCACATTGAAGCTGATCTCGTATGCCCAGTATGCAAACAGGAGATTGAAAACGAAGTTCATTTTGTCATGCGCTGCCCAATTTTCAAAGAACTGCGAGAACAGTACATACCACTAAAGTTTTATAAATTCCCAAGTCAGTTTCGATTTGCATTACTCATGGCCTCAAAGCATGAACAAACAGTTAGAAATTTGTCAATTTACTTATACAAGGCATTTAAATTGCGTTCAATATTGTTGTCTTGAATTTTCAATTATTTCTAGTTGTTTTGTGATTGTTTTCATATGTAACTTTAATGCTATTGTGTGTTTGTTGTATACCCCCTATCATGAGGGGCAATGGCCTATACATGATTAAATTATCCGAATCCGAATCTCTCTCTCTCTCTCTCTCTCTCTCTCTCTCTCTCTCTCGCTCTGTGTCTCTCTGTCTTTCTCTCTCTCTCTCTCTCTCTCTCTCTCTCTCTCTCTCTCTCTCTCTCTCTCTCTCTCTCTCTCTTCTCTTCTGTCTTTCTCTCTCTCTCTCTCTCCTCTCTCTCTCTCTCTCTCTTCCTCTCCTCTCTCTCTCTCTCTCTCTCTCTCTCTCTCTGTCTTTCTGTCTTTCTCTGTCTCTGTCTCTCTCTCTCTGTCTCTCTCTTTCTCTCTGTCTGTCTGTCTGTCTGTCTGTCTGTCTCTCTGTCTCTTCTTGTAAAAAAGCGAAGGAGACAAGGAGAGACCTCGTGATTGCTGATCTCAAAGTAGATTGTTTTATCTTTGGCTTTTGATGAGTGCCCTGAGTGGTTTGTTTAATCCTTTTTTTAATATCAAAAGCAGACAAGGTTAAAAACTTTCCCCCTTTGTTCTGGGAGTTACCTGTAAATTTGCCTAATAAGTTTTGGTTTTTACCTTCAGTTTTATGCAGACTTTAGCTGATATTTTGAATTTTTCAAATTTTGTTTGCATATTGGGTTTTCGTGATTTGATTCTAAAATTGCATAGCAACCCCCCCCCCCCCCCCAACAACAACAACCTTTCACATTCTCCCCGCCTCCAACCCCTTCATTTTAAAGGCTTTTATCTCGTCTCCCCCTTCCCTCTTTCCTTAAGGTTGTCGGGGGGTGGGGTGTTGTCTTCGAAAGCTACATTTATCCCCTTACATTTTGAGATAGATAGTTTTACGTTGTGTCTTGTTTTGTGTTGTTTTGTTTTGTGTTATTCTCTTTCGTTTTGCCTCTCTGTTTTGATTGGGATATGTCCTTATGTTTATTTTTGACTTTTTAATAAAAGCAATTTTCTTCTTCTTGCTTTTCGGGGTTTCTTTTTTGGTATGTTTTTCATGTGTTTTGTTTTACTTGAGTTCTGACTGGTTTCGGCTTACGCTTGAGGCTGTGTTTAGTGTTTGCATTTTGTTGTGTTTTGTTTGTTTTGCTCGGTTCTTTGCATACCTGTTTGCTAACGAGAGGCTAATCAAGTGCCGAGTGGAGTGATTATAGCACTCGAGAAGCTGATTGCCAAAATTTGATCTGCCTGCCTGCCTGCCTGTCTGTGCGTCTGTGTGTCTGTCCGTCTGTTTGTCTGTCTGTCTGTCTGCCTATCTGCCTGTCTGTCTGTGCGTCTGCGTGTCTGTCCGTCTGTTTGTCTGTTTCTCTGTCTGTGTGTCTGTCTGTCTCTCTCTCTCTCACACTCACTCAGGCAGTAGCTTTACTTGCATTTGTGTGTGTGTGTGCTAAGAAGTCTTCAAAGCAAAATGTTTTGATAAATGATATTTGTGTGGATTGATATTTATTGTTGTATTCTGTGATGCTGTTCTGGCTTCTTTCACACTGAGGCTTTGCTTGTTATTGATGAATAAATTTATGTCACTGTTTCTGTCTTCCATTGTCTGTTTCTCCTTCGGATGAGATTCTTTTTTTCTAGAACCTTGAAACAAAGTTTGCATAAAGCCATA
>CM054139.1:52240532-52265532 GCA_028751875.1 Rapana venosa | reverse complement strand
GTGATCGACTATGACTCTCTGACTAGGAGGCTTGACTTGCACAGTCCTTATGTGCTGCAGCCCTGGGGGCTTGTTGGCCTTTGGAGAACATCTCCAACGCTGACTGTCCTTATGCCCACTTGGCCGAGAGAGTGGGGATGTACTGCGGGCAAGGCATCTCCACTATAATCAAATTTCTGCCCATTTTCCGAAACAGCAGCTTTCTCCTCTGCTGTTTTGGAGGTCTTCGTCGAACACGACGGACAAACATACAGTCCTTGATTCGTTTATTTCTCTTGTTGTTTACTTTTTGTTTTCTTAAGGTGATTCATGCAGAGGTTTTTCTTTTAATGAGTGAAACATAAACAAGTTTTGATTGAAATAGATAATGCCCCCAGTATGTCTACCCCTGCCCTCATACCATAGTTGATTTTCATGAGTATCATTTATCTATCATTTTAATTATTTTATCTTTGTGTCCCTTGTTCATTATTCATTTGACTTCGCTTTTTTTCTAGACCAACATAATTTTTTCCCGTTTTGTTTGAGTTTTTTTTTTACTTTTCTTTTGATGTGGACACTTTCTCCTTAATAAGTCATAGAGAAGAAATTAAGCTCATCTCGTGCATCATTATGAGATTCATTTTTAAAAATCTTGCTTAAAAAAATCTCTTACTTTATTGATCTATCTATCTATCTATCTATCTATCTATCTATCTATCTATCTATCTATCTATCTATCTATCTATCTATCTATCTATCTATCTATCTATCTATCTATCTATCTATCTATCTATCTATCTATTGTGCATGGATTTTTTTCCCCTTTAAAATTCACAGAGAGAATAAGATACCCATGATGCTGTCGGTCATACGAACGCGCATGTCCGCGAGGACACAAACAGGAAACGGAAGTTTGATCAGTGCTGCATACAGCCCTGCTGCTGTGGTTTTGGTGACCTCATCCCAGCATACGTATTGCACTGCTGGGAAACATGGACAGACCCCCACGATGACTTGGCAAATTCAAAGAGATTTTTTGAACCCCCGCACGCTTCCTTGACAACAACAGCGTCACATTTTGTGTTGTTACTTATTATCATTAAACAAAAATTTGTTTTCGTTCCTCGGCTAGAACTCCGAGGTCAGCGATGGTGAGATTTTTGCATATGCGACCTTTTTTTAAATTGTATTACCCCAACCATTTAGGTAGCCGCATTTCGATTTCGGGGATAGTGTCTAAACCTGTGTGCATGCTGGTTGGGTTTTATTTTCAGTGTCATCCGTTCCTTCCGGCACACAGTGGTCTACCGCATACACACGGGGACTGGATTTTAAAAAAGCACATGAGTGTTCATTCTATTATCCTCGATATAAAAGAATAAATAAAATTTTAAAATACTCTTCCGAAAGGAGGAACGAGTTTTTAACGTGTTCGCAAGATGTTCCCCGTGAGTTCGCACACGGGGCCTCGGTTTATAGGCTCACCCGAAGGACTTTGACATTCTGTTCGAGTTTTTTTCGTCAAACGGGAAAGAAAGGGCGAGGCCAGGAATCGAACGCAGAACCCCATGGTTTACTTGTTGGCAGGCGAACGTCTTAACCATCCTGCCACCCTCCTTATTTCGCAGTATATTTTTCCTAAAAATGACTTCAGTTTTTGAATGCCTTGATTTCTAAAGAGTTCAGATTTCATCAAAGTATATGCTTCCTGTTGTTGTTTTTCAGACATTATTTTGTCGTCTTTAATTCAGAGCAAGGGATGTTTCAAATTTGCTCTTATGTAGGTTTTCGCGTGCTTTCAAATCCCAAAAGTACTTCTTTGTTTTAAAGAAACAAATCTAAAATTAATGTTGATGGTTGGAGTAGAACCCTACAACACAAGAAAATCGCGCGCGCGCGCGCGCGCGCGCGCGCGCGCGCGGCGCGTGTGTGTGTGTGTGTGTGTGTGTTGTGTGTGTGTGTGTGTGTGTGTGTGTGTAAGCTGTGTGTGTGTAAGCTGTGTGTGTGTGTGTGTGTGTTGTGTGTGTGTGTGTGTGTGTGTGTGTGTGTGTGTGTGTGTGTGTGTGATCGTGTCGATGTGTGCATATGTATTTGTACACGAGGGTGTGTCATCTTCATATCTTGAAGGAAGGAATGTGTGAAGAGCTAATGAACATTGAGATACCACCATCATATCTGATCTTATTATTATAACTTTTAGCATTATCGTTATTGGTGTGATGATGATGATGATGATGATGATGATGATGATGATGATGATGATGATGATAGTTTTTAATCATTATCATTATTGTTGTGATGATGATGATGATGATGATGATGATTCTTATCATTGTCGTTATTGGCGTGATAATAATAATGATTTTTGTCGTTGTTATTGTTTTATTACATAAAGAAGAATACGATGACAGGAAGTATATTATGATTAACGTTTACTGTCAATCATTATTATTATGACATATGAAAAATCCAAAACGAGACTATACACAAAATCAAAAGGCTTCATTCCCTTTTTATTTTACGTACACCTCCTCTTATGTGGGAACAAACTCACATGAAATCAGGGCTTTTTTCTGAAATAAGTGACGCTGCTCTTGTTGTAAAGAACTCTCTACAGAAAGAGCAGCCTAGCTTTTAGGAAGAGGAATCTGTAGTGACTGATAACAATGCACTACAATAATACAATACAATGCAATCCGTTGCAATACAGAGCAATGCGGTAAGGGTTTTTTGTTCGCAGAGGGCAGGACGTATAAAAGCTATTGTTATGCTTATTCTATAACCCTCTATAAATAAAATTTGTTCATTTGTTCCCAGTTTTCCCAATGGTGAGATTTTTGGTATGCAACCGTTCCTCCTACCCCCTCCCCCCACTATCAAGATAGCCGCATTCCGACTTCGGGGATTTGAAGCTTGTAATAATTATCATCCTGCTGAAAAACACGTCATGGGTATGAGGACTGGTGGGCATAATTGTTGACCGACCTTATGCTGCTGATCAGCGATGTTGACAGTGTTAATAAGTCTGACATGCAGAACAGAGTTAACAGCAATGTATCACTGAAACATTTTTAAAAAAAAACACAGCAGCACATACATACACTTTTTTTTCTTTTTTTCATTTTATCACTTTAAGTCACGAGATTTCTCTGCGTGAAATTCGGGCTGCTCTCTCCGAGGAGAGCGCGTCGCCACAAGAGCAGCGCCACCCTTTTTTTTTTTGTCTGCAACTGTATTTGTTTCCCTCTCAGAGTGGCTTTATTTCTAAGAATTTTGCCAGGGACAACTCTCTTGTTGCCGTGGGTTCATTTACGTGCGCTGAATAATTTTGTGTAACCCGCGGGACCTCGATTTATCGTCTCATCCGAAAGACTAGCGCCCTGACCACCACTCATGGTCTAATGGATGGGGGAAAAGTTTCGGGCCCAGACGGGATTCGAACCACCGCACACTTCCGACCCGGTCTTTTCGCATTCTAGACAGGCGCGTTACCTCTAGACCACCGATCCACAACACACACACACACACACACACACACACACAACACACACACACACACCCCACACCACACACACACACACACGCGCGCGCGCGCGCGCGCCGCACACACACACGTACACACATATACACACACACATACACACACACACACACACACACACACACAAACACACTGTCAAACAAACGAAACAAACAGAAGCGCACAAACAACGGAACACGAACAACAAACACAACGCCTAAACAAAAACACCCCAAGCAATAAAAAAGCAAGAAAGCAAAAGCAAAAAAAACCATAAAAGCACAACCCCCCTCCCCCAACAACCCCCCCCCCAAAAAAAAAAAAACAACAAAAAAAAACAAAAAACAACAACAACCCAACCCCAAAACAGATGTACCAACAGACACACTGCAAGCGAACAGAGAGAGAGAGAGAGAGAGGAGAGAGAGAGAGAGAGAGAGAGGAGAAGAGAGAGAGAGAGAGAGGAGAGAGAGAGAAGAGAGAGAGAGAGAGAGAGAGAGAGAGAGAGAATGACAATGACAATGACAATGACAAATTCTTTTTATTTCGAGGATAATGAAATAAGCACACATGTGCTTTTTTACATCCAGTCCCCGCCCGTTAGGGATACATCTTAATAATAATAAACCCAATACTTATACAGTCTCACAATAAGAACAAGGGGAAATAACCCTTTTCAAAACAGCTCCCCCCCAACAACCCCCCCCCCCCCCCAAAGCAAGCAAATAAAAAAAACCCTAAAATACCCCCCCCCCCCCCGCCCACCCAAAAAACCTAACCAAAACAACAAACAAACAAAAGAGAAGAAAAACCAACCAACAGAAGAAGATAAAAAAGAGAAAAACAGACAAACAACAACAAGAACAACAACAGAGTCAAGAAAAAATAACACAACCAAACTTAATAAGTCATAAAGATAAACATCTACACAATGTCAAATGGTACACATACTTGTTACACATAACTATCTATCTATCTATCTGTCCCGTAGTCTGACGACCGTGGGGGCACCCTCAAAGACTCAACAACCAGTTCCCTCCATTCCTCTCTCTGTTCTGCCTTTCTCAGGGTTTTGTTGAGTTCTAGGCCTGTCCATTCGCTGATGTTATCCTCCCAGCTCTTCCTTGGTCTGCCTCTTCTTCTTCCTCCTTGGACAGTGCCTTGTAAAACTGTCTTTGCAAGTCCTTTGGATCTTGTGACATGCCCATATCATTTCAGCTTACGTTTTTTCATGATTGTTAGAAGGTTCTCATAGGGTCGGATGGTTTGCTGGATTCTGTTATGCACGCTTTCGTTGCTTATGTGGTCTTTGTAGGAGATGCCAAGGAGTCTCCGAAAGCATCTCATCTCCACCGCCTGTACTCTTCTCTCCAAATCTGCAGTCAGGGTCCATGATTCACAGGCATACAGAAATATGGATATGACAAGGGAGCGCATTAGTCTGATCTTGGAGATAAGTGAGATATTTTATCTCTCCAGATGGGGTTTAAGTTTGACAAAGCCGTTATTGTCTGTGCCGTCCCCTGCATACTATTTCTGGTTTGGATCCCTGGGCTGATACAATGGCTCCCAGGTAACAGAAGCTTTGAACTGTTTTCCAGCTTCTGGTCATTAATCTATATCAGTGCAAATGCCGTTGTTTTATTAGTACATCATTTGTCTCTCTGCACTGATTTCGCATGCCGTTATGTTTTGGAGGCCCTTATTACAAGTGTTCTGTTAGGCTGCAAGCTCTTTCTGATCCTGCTATTCCATCAATGTCATCTGCGAAGCGGAAGGTTGAGATCGTTCTGCCACCAATTGAGACTGATCCTTCATGAAGTTCCAGTGTCATCACCAGATTCTCTCAAGGAAGATTGTTGAAAAGATGTGTAGAGTAACAAGCCCCTGCATTAACTTCCAACTGTTGTCGAACCATTCTCCAATGTTGTGTTGTAGTATACTGCACTTGGTGGCCTCTGCTGTAACAGCTGTTTGATGACTCTGATTCAGGTATGCATTGATGCTGTAACAAATTCATGGTTGCCACCAAAGCTGCATGCCACCCCCTGTAAAATGCCTTCTTAAAATCGAAAATACGTGGTAAAAAGGTCTTATTGACCTGTGCAGTCCTGCATACTAATTCTGGCTTGGATCCCTGGTCTGATACAATGGTCCAGTCTTGAACTTTGAACTGTTTCCGCTTTGGTCATTAACCCTGAATCATGCTAATGCGTGGGTATTACACAGTTTGGTCTTCCTGCACGATTCCATCGTTTTTTGGGCCTATTCAATTTCTGTTAGGCGGCAAGCTCTTTTTCTGTCTGGAACCCTCTATTTTTGTGATTCTGCCCCCACAGATTTACAATCAAATTTCAACAAAATATTAAAATTTGGTTACTTGGACTAAGCTAAACCATATGTCCTTAATACCGAAAAACAAAGGTATTATGAAACAAGCAAAACAAAAGAGACAAAAATGAAAGATAAATTTCCAACCCTGGAAGAAAAAAGGAAATTTGAAGAAGTTGACTCCCACAGAATTCTGGGTGTATTATTGAAAAAAATCTTACTTGGCCCCGCCCATGTGATGGTAGGAAACGTCTTTTTACAACTACTTATATCAAAATAAAAACATTTCTGAAAAACCACTCTCGCAAACCTTTTTTTTGCGGCCATTTTTTTGCTATATTGACTAGCTTCATCTCTTTGGGAACTGCAGGAAAAAAATTTTAAAATTGATTCATAGTTATATAAAGAGCGTGAAATTTGTTCTCACAATCAAGCTCCCAAAAACCAACCGTTTAAAAAACAAATACCCAAAAACCTTCAAAAACAACTTTATCTAAAAAAAGCCTATTTGCCAAAAAGTTATAAAGGAAATGCCCCCCAAAAAGGTCACCAATCTTAAAAAATCATGAACCAGTCATAATCATCTACAAATTTCCGAACCAAGAAAAAATCTTTACAAAACAAGCTTCTTGTCTCGGGTAGGCTTTATGGAACAACCCCAAAAACGCTTAAAGTATCAAAAAAAAAAAAATCAGTTAAAGGCCAGCTAAAAACCCTTTAAAATGCATAAGCCGGGAATTGTTTAAAAGGGAAAAATAAAACCATGTTTAATAGGGCAAAAAAAAACCATATTTTACTTTTACCCACAATGGTATTCCCTACAACAACAAAAATTCAAGATATTTACTGTGACTAGAAATTTTTACAGTCACACGCTCATAAAGTTTGGGGGGGGGGCAGGAAAGAGGCACACAATTTGCAAAAAGTAAAGAACTAGCAACTATAAATACTGCAATGTTGAAACGGGGAAAGAGGAAATTTTAAAAAAAAAATTTTTTAGGTAGACCTATAGCATAGGGGGTCCTTTTCTCCTCTCTCTCTCTCTCTCTCTCTCCCCTCCTCCTCTTTTCTCTCTCCTCTTCCCCCTCTCCTCCCTCCTCTCTCTCTTTCTTTTCTCTCTCTCTCTCTCTCCTTTCCCTCCTCTCCTCTCCCTTTCCCTTTCCCCCTTTCCCTCCTCATGCCCTTTGTCTTTTCAATTTAATAATTTTATCGTGGGTGTTGTTTTTATTGCAGTTAGAGATGGAAATTTTTAGTACATTATAACGATTCTGTTTTAGGGGTTTATAGTTTTAGTTTTGTAGTCCGTTTTTAGGGGTTTTGAATTCGTTTTCAAAGGGTTCTACTTGTTTGAATAATTTTTTGTTTGTTTTTTTTAAATTTTTTTTTCTCTATTGATTTTAAAAGGGGGTTATTTTCCCCTTTCCCCCCTTTATACTCCTCCCCCCCCCCCATCCTTTCCCCAAGCTTTTCTGTTTCATCGTTATGTTATTGTCTCAGGGATGGGGATCATTTGTTAATTGTTTTCTCATGTGATGGGGGATTTTTGTTATAATTGTTCGCTAATTTTAAAAAATCATATTGAATCTTATTTGACTTCTCTTGCTTGGATAGTTTTTTGTGTGAATGTCATTTTTTAAAAAAAACGCTATTTGAAAAGTATACGCAAAAAAAACACATTTTTGGGGGGGAAAGGGAGGGGGAGGGCACGAACAATATTGTCATTGACGAAAGCCTAGATTTTCCCCAACGTTTTGTTCCGTATTTTTTTGTTACTAAAGTGAAACGGAAAAAGTGGATGAAACAGAGGGGGAAGTGGTTTGTGTGTCCCCGCGTTTTATGATTTTCCCTTTTTTTAATTTTGAGGGATTTTTTATTTAAATGTGTGTGGGACGTGAGCGGCACCGGGTCGGTGTGCATGGATTGTGTGCGTGTTTGTATATGGTAATTTGTATTTTTTAAGTTTTCCTTATGATTTTTTTCCTTGTTTAATTTTTGGGAAAAGATGCAATAATGTAGTGTCCTTAGTATAAACATTACAAATTTGTTCTTAGAAGATGGCTTATGAAAAAAAGCAAATGCATGCTTATCAAGTACCATCTGGAAAAAAAATTTTGATGACTTGACTTGCTTAGTTGAAGGAAACCGCTCACATAGTATTCTGGGGTTGAATATCTGTTCTGTTGTGCTGCGCCCTGCTCTGAAACCTGCTTGTTCCTCAGCAATGATGGTCTCTGCTTGTGGCTTCAGTCTATTCAATATTATCTGCAGCATGACCTTGCTTGGGTGGCATATGAGGCTGATTGTGCGGTAATTAATGGCATTGTTTAGATTCCTTTTTTGGGGGGGGTGATAAATGAGTGACTGTGTCCATGGTGTTGGCCATTTCCTGTCTGCCAAAATCTTGTTGCAGAACTTAGTGGGGTGCGATCATGGTTTCCCCTCCAGCTTGAACCAACTCAGCTGGAATGTTGTCAGCCCCTGCTGACTTTCCTTTTTCAGCAAACTGACTGCGGGTTCCCCACTTTTTCTCGAGAGATGGGGTGACTGTCTGTGTCTTTGCTTGCGGGTACATTAAGGACTTCGGGATCTCCTGCGTTCTAAAAGTTAAAACAGTCGGAGCAGTATTCTGCCCAAAACTGTTCAGAATATCCTGGTCGTCAGTGAGACACTTCCCAATTTTGTCTTGGATTGGTAAACCTTTTCCCTGTTTTGTGCTAGTCAGGTCTTTCACCAGCGATATGCTTTCTTGCTATTGTTTTTCTTGATGTTCTCTTCAATGTCTTGGCACTGTTCACCGATCCATTTCTCTTTGCCTCCGTCATGGACTTCCTGATTCTTTTGTTGACTGCCCTATATTGTTCTGCTCTTTTTGTTTGTTTTATTTTTCTTTTTTTTTCAACTCTCTATGCTTGTCGCATAGTTATAGGATGTTTAGGTGTGACCCATGGTTTTTTTGACTGATCGGGGTTTGCCAAGAAGCCGCTTGCTGTTTCAGTCACTGCTGTATTGAAACTATTCGTCAGTGTATCTATGTCTGAGTCTATCACAGTGAGTGCTGCAAACTTTCCACCTATCCTTGCCTTGAAAAATTTCTAATACCTCTGGGTCCTTCAGCTTCTCGAGGGCAAATTTGATCCTGATGTTGTTCCGCTTGTGGACTTTCTTTAGACGTAGTCGAAAGTCATCATCACAAGATCATGATCACTCCCTATGTCTACTCTTGGAAAACTTCGTGTCTGTGCGATGTTAACGCTAGACGAAACCGTCTTTTCAAACCCTGAAAGTAATCTATTTGGTTGTGGGTTCTCCATTTGGCTAGCCAGTCCATTTTCTGGATTTCTTGTGTGGGCCAAGTGTATTCACTGCTTGGTGGTTGTTACTGGCAAACTCCAGGGGTCTCAAGCCTCTTTCATTGATTGGTTATTACAATGTGGCCCACAAACGCCCTCCCAATCTTTCCATGCATCTTCTCCTACCTTGGCGTTCCAGTCACCTTGCACACGAGGATGTCTTCTTGGGATTTTGATTCAGAACCTCCCTTTTAGCTGGTCATAAAATTCTTCTATGCTCCATCTGTGCATCTGATGTAGGGGGGTATGCCTGTACTACAGTTATGGTTAAAGGGGTTGCTCTCCCGGGGATGGTAATAAGTCTGCTGGACACAGGCGGCAGCTCATGACGGTGTTACGTGTTTTTTGTGAACGAGAAACCCCACGCCGTGTTCATGTTTATCCTGTTTTCCACTGTAGTATAATTTGTGGTCTTCCTGGGTGGGTTGTTTCTCCCATGTTTTTCCACCTGACTTCGCAGAGCCCAAGGATTGTGCCATTGATATCTGGACATCCCCTGTGTCAGTTCTTCCATTTGCCTGCAGCTCTTAGTGTTCGTATTTCCATGTGCCAATCATGGTGTTGTTTTGGCACGGATTTTGTTGTGTTTTACATCAGTAGCATACTTTCGACCTCTGTCCTGATGAGCAACAGAAGGCGCGGTCCTTGGTAACCCGGGCGACGACCGATCCGGTATGGAAATTCTGGTTGTCTTTGTCATGGGTGTTTCTTGGGCAAATCAAACCTGGCGGAGCCCATCCCTCTCCAGGTCGGATTTTTTGATTGGGTTTACTCCCCACATGTGGCAGGTGGTACTGGGTTACATGGTTACCAGTAGCAGAGGGAGTCTCTGACCTGACCTACACATAACTATGAGATATTGAAATAGGGCACTCATTAAAACTTAAGTACAGAGGCAAGTCCAATAAAGTATTGAAAATATAAAATATGAATCCTTCATCAGGATACACTATAACTATAAGCAAGACGATAAAAGGTGAGAGAGAGACAGAGACAGAGGAAGGGTGTGTGGTGTGTGTTTTGTGTGTGTGTGTGTGTGTGTGTGTGTGTGTGTGTGTGTGTGTGTGTGTGTGTGTTATTTCAGAAAATAATATCCAATATTTTTAAATTTCCCCCAAAAACAGTATGCGATCCCATCAACACTCATTTTAGATTATATTCGTTTCAAATTATATGTCATGATAATGAATAAATTTTAAATCCATACATCCACACAATAAAACAAGAAACAAAAAAAAGAAGAAATCTAAACCTATACAGTCATTGGGGGAGGAAGAGAGATATATGATTTTAATTTTTGGGTGTATTTTGTGGGGGGGTTGAGTGGGGTGTATGTATGTGTGTGTGTGTGGTGTGTGTGTGGGGTTGTGGGGGGGGGAATAATACTAATTATGTAATACTCACATTAGCACACGATCAACAAAACACTTTTTAATTATACTCAACAAATTGAATGTCATGATAATAAAATAAGTGCAATACCCATACATTCAATAATAAATGAGGGGGAAAAAGCCAATAAAGTCATAAAAGAACATCTACACATTGTAAGTAATAGAAACAAATTCTTTTTTTTTCGGATAATGAAATAAGTACCATGTGCTTTTTTACATCCAGTCCCCGCCCCTGGGGTCACATTTTGAAAATGCACTCAGTACTCATATTTTCAACAGTAGAAGCAAAGGGGGAAAAAACTTTTTTTTTAAAAAAAAAAGAGAGAAAAAGAAAAAACAAAACAAACAAACAAACAAACAGACAAACAAACAAACAAAAACACCCGGACGAGCAAAAGACAAAATAAACCCAGAACCCCCCCCCCCAAAAAAACCCCAACCCAAAAACAACAGAAAAATCAAAAAATAAATTTAAAAAAAACAACAACAAAACAGACAAAGGGACCCTCCCAAACAACAAACAAAAAACAAAAAAAAAAAACAACACCAAAAAAAACAAATGAGAAATTTTTTTTAAAAAAACCAAACAAACAAAAAAACAACAACAAACCAAAAAAACAACACCGTTCCCCCCCTCCACACCACACGAGAGAAGGGGAGAGAGAGAGCTCTACTGACATGTATTCATACTAAAAAACAGGTAAAACTAAAATTTTAAAATTGTTTTTCTTCAAAAGTAAAGAACAGAATGGAAAAAAACCCCAGAACAGCGTTGGTAAGAAAAAAAAGAAAAGATAAACCCATTTATCCATAAAATCAATTAACATGTGACAGAGTTTCCTTAGGGGCACAGGAGCAAAATAAGGACACCAACCAAGCCAACAAAATGATTAAGTAAACCTTCCCCACCCCACCCAAAACCCAATAAAACAAATAAACAAAAACACCCTAAATACTCTCTCAAAACAGTCACGAAAACAAAAGCAAAACTAATAAAAATAAAAATGTCAAAATTGTAAAAAAAAAAAAAAAAAGGAGAAAAGGAGATATCGAGTATAAGAAGGAATGGAAAAGAAAAAAAGTGAGGGGGAAGGGGAGAGAGAGAGAGAGGAAAAGAGAGAGAGAAGAGAGAGAGGAGAGAGAGAGGGGAGGAAGAGAGAAGAGAGAGAGAGTTCTTTAGTCAAATTCGATTCTCGAGTTCTAATGCCAAAATCTATCTTTGTGATGATTGTATATAGTCATAAAATAAACATCTACATGTACACATGATAGGCAAGCTAGACATCGCTATTACACTCAAAACAATAAGATATTGGAAGGAACATTCACTAAGGCTCAAATACAGTCATCATACGCAAAAAACTTGACATATAAAAAATATGAATGTAGCCTTCATCAGAATACAAACTGTAAACACATTATATCTGAATCTAGAAGCAAAACTTAAAAAGAGAGGAGAGAGGAGAGATGAGAGAGAGAGAGGAGAGAGAGAGAGAGAGAAGAGAGAGAGGAGAGAGGGGGAGAGAGAGAGGGGAGAGAACTCGAACTCCAAAGATTTATTCACAAAAGGCCACTGGCCCCTACATGAAAGGGGTTGCCGAACTGCTTAGTATTTTGGTCGGGGAAAGGGGAGGGGGGGGGGGGGGGGGGTTGAGGAGCAGCAAAATAACAAAAAATGTTTTGTATAACAAAAAACGTCAGTTACAAAAATATGACTTTGGATAACAATATCAGAGAGAGAGAGAGAGAGAGAGAGAGAGAGAGAGAGAGAGAGAGAGATACATCTAAGTTTTTCACTGTTGTAGTATTTCACGTTGCGTGAGCCTGAGCTTTTAATAGTTAAATGTTGCATCTACTTATATGTGTTGAATAAACCTTTCTCCTTAACCAGCCGCCATGGCGCGGTGGTTAGCGCCTTGGGTTACGGACTGGAAGGTCGCGGGTTCGAATCCCATAAGAGTCATAGGGATTTTTCGGACTCCGGCCGGCTCCTACCCAGGAGTGTGCTGTGGGCTCAGTGGGAAGACTGGGACCACACAGTCGAGCTTCATCCACTTAACGGATGCGAGTTTGAGAGTGTTGCTCAAATTACCTGACCAACACTGCAGGTGTCTGTATCTCTCGGGCCCGGTTGGCCGGGATATATTATGATTAGTAAGCGTAGAGTAAAACCCCTGTCAAGTAGTCTAAGCATATGCATTTCCCACAGCAGCATCATTACGTCATCCTCATTTTCATTGATCATCATGCTTTAAAAAAAAAAAAAAAGGGCCTCTGACTCGGTGGTCCCGGTTTCTTGGTCTCATGGTGACCCAGATTCGGTTTCCCATTACACTTCTGTGCCTGTGGTGAGTTTGTGTCAAAGCCTTTTGGGGTTGGAGGTTCACGGGGGACGGTCGTGGAGGGCGTTGTGGTGGTTTGCCACCTGGGGTGGGCAACTCACTCAGTCTGGCTCCGCGACTGAGCTAATACTGTCGTTAGTAGGGGGCTTAGTAGGTGGTGTCCTGCGTTTTGTTAGCTCAGAACAGGCCCAACTAAAACACCAACCAAAGTGACCCAGCAGCAGTGCAGGGCCCTCTGGTGGTGGCCCCACGGCGGCCTGATAGTGATGGGCTCCCTGTGGACTTCCGACCCTGAGGATGAGACGTAACAAATCTGGGTGTGGTTGTGGCGGGGGGGATTAGAATGAGCGGCGTTGGGAACAGTAGGACGGGGGGTCGTCAGAAAATTGGAGCAAAAAAACAAAAAAAAAAAAAAAAAAACCTTTCCCTTTGTATAGTCAAATTGATCATGGTGATGAACGTGTGTTCTGCATGTCTCTGCCATTTGGACGAATGCATTTTATCATTATTTGAAAAAAAAACACCATTTTTTTTTGGGGGGGGAGAGAAACAACTAGGGGTGGGTGGGTGGGTGGGGGTTGAAGGGCAGGAGGCTAGGGGCAGAAGCGACAAAGTAGGGAGTCGGGAGTGGTAGAAAGTACTGTACAGTACAAAAGATAGTCACGTTTGCGCGCACGCTTAGATCTTAGTTTTTTCATAATACAGTGCAGTGTTCAGCATAATCTTAAGATATCCTCTCTCCATGCCCCCCCCCCCTCTCTCTCTCTCTCTCTCTCAAAAGGTGAGGTGAGGATTAGATTAAAATATTCCCCGACACACACACATACACACACAACACACACACACACCACACACACCACACACACACACACACACACACACACACACCCACACACCCCCACACCATGTGAAATGCGTGACGATTCATCATTGTTGCCAGGATGTACTAAACATATGCCAGACACTTGACGACTTCTGGAATGGATAGTTCCATGGCAACACTACTGTGCAATCTCTCTGGAACAGAACACAGGCCTATGCCAGTGACTGAGTCCAAGGAAGACTGAGAAGCGACACCGCTTCTGTTTAAGCTCTTTAACCCTGGCGGGGACGGGATAGCTCAGTGGTCGGAGCACTAGCTCTCCCCCAGCCAAGTTAAGCAGCGTCGAGCGTGGGTACCACTTGGATGGGTGACCGTTTGCGGGCCTTGGCTTCAGTAAAGTCCCCCAGTTTACCCAGCTGTAAATGGGTACCTGCCTCTTTAGGGTCAGGGAAGGTAAAGCAGCGAGGGAGAGGAGATGGGCGCCGCCCTCAATATGCTGGCCCCTAGAGAAGTGAGGTCTCTGACGCCTCGCTCCCCTACGACTTTATAGGTCATGGGACACCTTTACCTTTTCCTTTTAGACCAATTAGTGCAGGTGGGAACGGATGACAATTTAAAAATAAACAAAACAAACCCACATGCACACTGGTGTCGTGTTGATACATTAATTCCAAAGTCGGAATGCGGCTTTCTTAAGGCTAGGCAAAAACGGCTGTACACGCACAATTTCATCTGGAGTTAATCATCGAACATCAGCCGAGAAACGAACAAAAGTATTTTATTTGAAGTGTTAAAAACATGTGCATTAGCAAGAATGTAGGATATGGGAAGCAGACCTCATTTGTTCCTTAAGCAGAGAGTGTCGCTCTTTGTTGAAAGCAGAACTGGAAAAAAATGTTTAAAAAAAAAAGGATTTGGTGATGGTATGGGTTTTGTGCTTTGCTTAATGTTGTCAGTTTGGCATTTCGTTAATCAGTTGCTAATAAAGGTCTTCCAGTTAATCCACAATAATAGTTTATCGAAGGGACAAAATGATTAATACGCACAAATATAATTATTTAACATTAATTTGGACAGAAAGCTAATTTTCCTTTAGAATTCACGCCCCCCCCCCCTTTCCCGATGCGGGGTTGGGGATGAGGGTGGGGGTGGGCTGTCAGTATAAACAGCATCGCCACCTTCCGGCAATGTTGTGTTCGGCATTCCCTCTTTTCTATCCCTCTCTTTGTTTCTACCTTGTTCCTTTTTCCCCTGTCACCCCCTGTCACTGTCCATTTCCTGCAAGTCCCAGACAGTCCCTGATCAGGGCAAGGGCGGGATGAAAACAAAAGTATGCGAATGCTTCTCTGTGACCCTTGAAAAGTAAAGATAATGTATCAATTATTTCATTCATTCATTCAGTCTGCCCTTTCGGTCCATTATTCTGCTTTTTTTCTCCAGAGAGACTTAAAAGATAATTCTCTGCCACGCCCAAGTCGGACGCGCTGGGCCTGACTTGTCAGGCGCTTAACGGCAGTGCAAGGCATTTTCGCTTAAATGACAGACAACAATAGCTGCTGTCTGAGCACACAACGAAGAAGAAGAGGAATTCAACCGATTTGGGTTATAATCCCCCCATCCCCACCCCACCCCACCCCACCCCCATCATTTGATGATGACGCAACATGTGCATACACGGTATCCTCACAACATTAACAGATATTTCACAATTGACCGTTTAAAAATTTCCCTTTGACCTCCTGTATATGTCCTTGGGGACGGGATAGCTCAGTGGTTGGAGCACTCGCTTTCCCCCAGCCAAGTTAATTAAGCAGCGTCGAGCGTGGTTACCAGTTGGATAGGTGACCGTTTGCGCGCCTTGGCTTCAGTACAGTTCCCCCAGTTCACCCAGCTGTAAATGGGTACCTGCCCTCTTTAGGGTCAGGGAAGGTAAAGCAGCGAGGGAGAGGAGATGGGCGCCGCCCTCAATATGCTGGCCCTAGAGAAGTGAGGTCTCTGACGCCTCGCTCCCCTACGACCTTATAGGTTATGGGACTTCTTTACCTTTACCTTTTTATATGTCCTTGGTATATCTTTTGAACATTTTGATACATGTTAGACTATACTCAGCAGCATAATTATATTCTATTCAGGTTCTGTGAAGTCAAGTAACAAAATTAGGAATCAGATCCTGGAATGAACAGTGGTTCTAAATTATACAACACGTGCGCACGTGCTGTAGGCCTGTGTACCAAAAGCAAATCATCTGATTAGGACAAGGTGTGCAGACAGGCTTGTATAACCTGCCATGTTAGGGCATAGCTGACACGTGTGATGAAGGTAATCAACAACAAGAAAAGAGGAAATTAATGGCGGAGAATCTCCAGGAGGTGGGGATGCTTGTTTATACTGACAGGCCCTCAGCATCCCCACAATGAAATTCTGTTAATGATTTGATTCACTCACTTGTGTTAACCCATTATGGGTCAATGTTCTGATCTTGATTGAAGTGGGCATGTACTGGCTGTTACACAACGTACAGTCAGGGAAGTGTAGAATGCAACCCTACAGTCCCTAAATCGGAAATCTCCGCTGAGACATTAATCTAATCACAAGAAGAATGCAGCCCTGTCAAGTAGTCTCAGACCAGGTGCACTTCCATACCATCATCATGGCATCATCCTCATCACCATTGACCATCATACAATAAAAAAATAAACCAAAAACAACACAACTGTCTCTAATTCGGCAGCCCTGGCTGTTCTGGTCTCATGGTGACCTCAGGTTTGGTTTCCCATGCTCTGCATACTGTGCCCTGGGCGAGTATCATCAAAGCCTTTGGGATGTCAGGTCCACAGGAGAAGATTGTAGGAGGGAAGTTGTAGCGGTCACCACCGCAAGGGGATGACTCCCTCAGTCTTGTGGCTCCTTGGCTGAGCTCTTCTCCCCCTCAGCGGTGGACTCAGTAGCTGGTGTCCGGCGTATGTTGACCGAGAGCAGGCAACACTGGACACCACCACCCAAGTGACCCAGCAGCAGTGCAGGATCCCTCTGGTTGGTAGCATCACAGCGGCCTAACTTAGACGATCTACACGTCGGCTTTTGACCCGAGGGATACCATTTGTCGAACGCTGGGTTAGAGAGATGGAGGAGGGCGTGGAAACAGCAGAACACTGGTACTGGTTTTTCTCTGTCTGTCTGTCTGTCTATCTATAAGTCTGTCTGTCTGTCTATAAGTCTGCCTGTCTATAAGTCTGTCTGTCTGTTTGTCAATGTCTGTCTATTGTCTGTCTGTCTGTCTCTGTCTTTGTCTCACACACTCACACACACACACACACTCACACGCACACATACACACACTCACAACACACACTCACACACACACAGATACACACTCACACACACACTCTCACATACACACACACACACCCACACCCACACCCTCACACACACACACACACACACACACTCCCTCAGAGACACAGACACACACACACACACCGCATGATTATCATAATCTTGTTTTGATGCTGGCTGATTTATTGCTTCCTGGGGGCTGAATGAGAAAAAAAGGCTAATGGAAATGTTGAATCCTGTCCCTAAATCACACCCAAAAAACTGTGTTCATTTTCTTTTGTTTTCTGTTTATCTGTCTGGCAGTCTATCTAGCAGTCTGTCTGTCTGTCTGTCTGTCTGTCTGTCTGTCTGTCTGTCTCTCTCTCTCTCTCTCTCTCTCTCTCTCTCTCTCTCTCTCTCTCTCGGATAGATGGACAATCAAGGTAAAGGACTGAGAAGGGAAGGATTGAGTATGTACCGGGTGTACAATTACAGACAAAACATAATCTATTCTCTCACGAAACCAGGGGGGGGGGGGGGGGGAAGGAAGAGAGTGAGTGAGAGAGAGAATGACATATAATTATATCTGTCTCAGAGTGATTAATACACATTGGTACATGCTGAACATTTGAATAGTATGTACCACCAATAGAAAAAAAATAGTCAGAAAAAAACCCAGACCATTCTGTAAGCAGGAAAAGTAAACCAAATGAAAAGACCAGACAATAATGTGTTTGACAAAACACACCGTAAGTAAAAGCGAAATAAATAAATAATATGCAGACCTGTATACGGGTTTTTTTACCTTCTGAAAATGTCAACTGAATGTGGGAGATTGCTAGGCAAAACTCTTGTAATGGGCTCTTGAAATAACACTCATCAAGAAATCGTGCTTCTTTTGTAGCTGACAGTAGTTTTTGTTTTTCTTTGTTTCGTTCGTCGGCTTGGAGCTCTGAGGTTTGCCAATGGTGAGGTTTTGGCGTATGCGACCGTTTTTGCCCACCACCGAGGCAGCGGCTTTCCGTCTTCGTGCGTGCGTGCGTTCGTGTGTGTGTGTGTGTGTGTGTGTGTGTGTGTGTGTGTGTGTGTGTGTGTGTGTGTGTGGTGTGTGTGTGTGTGGTGTGAGTGTGTGTGTGTGTGTAGGTGTATGTGTGAGTGTGTGTGTGTGTAGGTGCGTGTGTGTGTGTGTGTGTGTGTGTGTATGTGCGTGCGTGTGTGTGTGTGTGTGTGTGTGCGCGTGATGTGTGTGTGAGTGTGTGTGTGAGTGTGTGTGTGTGTGTGCGAGTGTGTTGTGTGTGAGTGTGAGTGTGTGTGTGAGTGTGTGTGTGTAGGTGTGTGAGTGTGTGTGTAGGTGCGCATGTTTGAATTTGTTTAAGCTATTAATGGTTATTGGCTGCATGACTCTGAAAAGAATATGTTGACTGCAAAGCGCTTTGATTTGTCTCTGCAAGATATTGCGCTATACAAATTCCATTTCTTCTTTCTTCTTCTTCTTCTTCTTCTTCTTCTTCTTCTTCTTCTTCTTCTTCTTATCATTATTATTATTATTATTATTATTATTATTATTTATTATTATTATTATTAATTTATTATTATTATTATTATTATTATCAAACACGACCCCAGTGTAAATGCTTGAGCTTTATTAATGCACATTTTTGTCATCCATTCTTACCAACACGCGATGGTCTACTATTCCAAAAGGCAGACAGAGCTGGCTTTAACGTACGTGCGCACAAAATGTTCTGTGTACGTTCGCACATGGGGCGTTGGTCAATGGTCTCCTTCAAAGAGTTTTGTGGAACTTAAGTAAGTACTGTTTGTTAACGTGGAAGGGAAAGCCTGGTGGTTAGAGTGATATATTCGTGATCTGCTGACCTGGGTTCGATTCCCGTTCAAGAGGATTTTTCCTGTGGAGTCAACATCAGTGCCGACTCCGCTCTCCCCCAAAAGTCCTTCGGATGAGACTATAAACCGAAGCTCCGTGTGCAAACGCACGCAGAACATCTTGCGCAACCGTTAAAACCCGTTCCGATTTTCGGAAGAGAAAGCCATTGTATGCCGGTGGGAATGGATGACAAAATTGACAAAACTGCATACATACGGGGACAGGATGAAAAAAAGCATATGAGTGCTTATTCCATTATCCTCGAAATAAAAGAAGAATAAAAAAAACCTCTGGAGATAAAAACAAAATCCCCTTGAACAGGCGCCCTTGGTGGTGGCTGGAACCCAGGCTTGTTCCTGGGCGGTCAAATCGATCGAGCAACGTTCTAACCACTAGAAAATTCCGCCCTCAACTTTAATTTCTAGTTTTTATATTGATCATTTTGGAATGACTTGACGACTCCCCGCCTCCACCTCCCCCCCCCCCCCGCCCCCCCCCCCCCAAACAAAACCAAACGCCCTGAGGAAACTAATTGGAAACTAATATACCGACATTCTCAGGCTGAGCAGCCTGAACAAGTTGCAACCTGGCTGACTTCTTTTCATTCTCCGGCTGGTTGGTGGGTGGCTTCATGGGTATGTTCGTGTCATCCATGCCACTGGCCATAGCTGGCCTGTTTTTTTGCATGAAAGATTTGGTGGATTTATAACGTGTCCACAGGATGATTTTTTTTGGGGGGGCCTATGTTCACAAGCTCCACCTCAGTTCATGGTCTCATTAAAGAGCTGAAGATGACTGGAATCGGAACTCATGTTGACTCTAAGGGCGAAATCCCCTTCAAACACACAGTTAGCTCAGCAGCTAGAATCAAACCTGACTCGAATTAGCTGGGAAACTCACTAGTCTGATGCTCTAACCGCTGGGCGATTATGCCCCCCCTGTCTTAGAATGGGAATAAACAAAACAAAACAAAAAAACACGCAGAGGCAGCGGCAGGAAGCAATGATAACAGTCACGATTATATGACTGTTTATACCGCCACCACCACCATCACCGCCATCATTACCATCACAGTCACTCTCTCCATCTTTCACATCAGGTTTTTCTTCCACGTGCCCAACACTCCACCACCACCCCATTCCCCTCTCTCTCTCTCTCTCTCTCTCTCTCTCTCTCTCCTCTCTCTCTCTCTCTCTCTCTCTCTCTCTCTCTCTCTGTGTCTCTGTCTCTGTGTCTGTGCTAAAAGGACAAGCATCACACCACACTAGCAATAAGTAGCCATGGAAACAGCGCTCTGGTTCATGTTTTCCTCTTACGCCATAATTCCTCCAGGGCTCTCATGCAAAAGCGACCGGACCAACTCAAGTCATCTCTTTGAATTCTCTACCTTCTCCCTCCCCCCTCCTCCCCCCACCCTGCCCTGACCGCTTCCTACCCCCACCATCTCTCTATTCTCGAAATACTGACGTTTGGTTTTTTATTATGGATTTTTGAGTGTGCGTTTTTCTTTTTCTTTTAATCTTTGTTAATTAATTTCTTATACCTCTCTCTCTCTCCCTCCTCTCTCTCTCTCTCTCTCTCTCTCTCTCTCTCTCTCTCTACTCTCTCTCTCTCTCTCTCTCTCTCTCTCTCTCTCTCTCTCTCTCTCTCTCTCTCTCTCTCTCTCTTCTATAGTTGTTGTGTCTTCTAATAAAGGGCTTTTTCATACGTTCTATTTTCAATATTATTTTGGGCTTGTTGACTGTACTTGAGCTCCAGTAAGTGTCCTATTTCAATATCTTATTATTACGTGTAACAACTATGTGTACTATTCTGCAATATGAAGGTGTTCAATTTTATGATCTATAAGTTTGGCTTACTCTCTCTCTCTCCTCTCTCTCTCTCTCTCTCTCTCCTCTCTCTTCTCTCTCTCTCTCTCTCTCTCTCTCTCTCTCTCTCTCTCTCTCTCTTGCTGTAGTTGTTACTTTGTTCTTGTTGGTAATTTGTTTGGGTTTTTCGCTTGTTTGTTTTTTTTTTGGTGTATGTATGTATGTGTGTGTGTGTGTGTGTGTGTGTGTGTGTGTGTGTGTGTGTGTGTGTGTGTGTGTGTGTGTGTGTGTGTGTTGTGTATGTGAAGGGGGGAACGGTGCTATTTTTTTTTCTTAATTGTTTTTTTTTTGTTTGTTTGTTTTTGGGGGTTTTTTAATGTTTTTTTCCCATTTGTTTGTTGTTGTTGTTTTTTCTGTTGTTTGTTTGTTTGTTTGTATGTTTGTTTGTTTTTTCTTCTTCTCTCTTTTTCTTTTAAAAAAAGTTTGTTTTTTTTTTCCTTTGCTTCTTCTGCTTGAAAGTATGAGTACTGAGTGCATTTTTAAATGTGACCCCATGGGCGGGGACTGGATGTAAAAAAGCACATGAATACTTATTCATTATCCTGGAAAAAAGATTTTGTTTCTATTACTTACAATGTGTAGATGTTCTTTTTATGACTTTATTGGCTTTTTCCCCCTCTTTATTATGTGAGTGTATGGGTATTGCACTTATTTTATTACCATGACATTCAATTTGCATGAGCATAATTAAAAAGTGTTTGTGTTGATCGTGTGCTATGTGAGTATTACATATTTAGTATTATCCCTGAAACACCCCCCCCCCCACCCCACCCCCACACACACACGCTCAAACAAACACAAACACACACACACACACACACACACACACACACACACACACACACACACACACACACACACACACACACACACTCACTCACTCACTCACTCACTCACACCCACTCATATTCTCTCCCTCAACGACTGTATAGTTTTAAATTTCTTCTTGGTTTGTTTCTTGTTTTTATTGTGTGGATGTATGGGTATTAAATTTATTTCATTATCATGACATATAATTTGAAACGAGTATAATCTAAAATGAGTGTTGATGGGATCGCATACTGTTTTGGGAATTATATATTGGATATTATCTCTGAAATACACACACACACACACTCTCTGTCTCTCTGTCTCTGTCTCTCTCTCACCTTTTATCGTCCTGCTTATAGTCATAGTATATCCTGATGAAGGATTCATATTTTTATATTTTCAATACTTTATTGGACTTGCCTCTGTACTTAAGTTTTAATGAGTGCCCTATTTCAATATCTTATAATTATGTGTAACAAGTATGTGTACCATTTGACAATGTGTAGATGTTTATCTTTATGACTTATTAAGTTTGGTTGTGTTATTTTTCTTGGCTTTGTTGTTGTTCTTGTTGTTGTTGTTGTTGTTTGTCTGTTTTTCTCTTTGTTATCATCTTTTGTTGGTTTGGTTTTTTCTTCTCTTTTGTTTGTTTGTTTGTTTTGGTTAGGGTTTTTTGGGGGTGGGGGTAGGGGTGGGGTATTTTTAGGATTTTCTTTTAATTACTTGCTTTGGGGGGGGGGTTGTTGGGGGGGGAGCTGTTTTGAAAAGGGTTATTTCCCCTTGTTTTTATTGTGAGACTGTATAAGTATTGGGTTATTATTATTAAGATGTATCCCTAACGGGCGGGGACTGGATGTAAAAAAGCACATGTGTGCTTATTCATTATCCTCGAAATAAAAGAATTTGTCATTGTCATTGTCATTGTCATTGTCTCTGTGTGTGTGTGTGTGTGTGTGTGTGTGTGTGTGTGTGTGTGTGTGTGTGTGTGTGTGTGTGTGTGTGTGTCTGTGCGCGCGTGTGTGTGTGTTTAGGGAAGGAAAAGAGGAGGCGGGTTGAAGAAAAAGACAAAGCATATTTTTGGAGTGTGTCTAGACTTTAACTGACTCCATGGTTTCATTTTTTTCCTCGCTTGACAGCAATGAGTTTATCTCCTGTCTTCAGCCCTCATGCCTTTATTCTTCTAAAGACGCGAAGTGAACTTTAAAAGACTCTGTCCGCTGACCCTACTACTCTCTTAGCTAACTTTCTCCCTTTATTTACCCCACACACCCACCCACCCTTCTCTTACGAATAGCAAAAAGAAATCGCATCTTAACAGACTAGAACTAGATCTATGGTTTCGTCTTCAGACCCCATCTCATTAAGGACATAGTTTACAACGAGCTCTGCCCCCTCTTATCTTCCCATCGTCATTCTCTCTTGAGGACGTTTCGTCTGATGGGAGAATGTCTTCACAGCAATGCAAAGACTTGGAGTGTCTAGGGGGTTAGTGTCTGTAACTTTTTTCACGGGTGGGCTCTTCTGTCATTCTCTAGGGGGGTTTTGTGTTGTGGAGGCCTGAACAAAATCAATAGAAGTAACTGATGTAGAGGATTGTAAACAATCTTAACTTAGCTTACTTTTTTTTTGGCCTGCTAGGAGAGAGAGGGGAGAGAGAGAGATAGATAGATAGATAGATAGAGAGAGAGAGAGAAGGAGAGAGAGAGAGAGAGAGAGAGAGAGAGAGAGAGAGAGAGAGAGAGAGAGAGAGAGAGAGAGAGACAGACAGACAGACAGAGAGAGAGAGACAGAGAGAGAGAGAGAACTCGAACTCGAACTCGAATATTTTAATGAGGGTAAATGGATAAGCCAGAGGCTTCTTTACACCAGGCCCTCATGGGGAAAAATTGAAAACAAGCATGAATAAATCAATTAATTAATAAGAGAGAGAGAGAGAGAGAGAGAGAGAGGAGAGGGAGAGGAGAGAGAGAGAGAGAGAGAGAGAGAGAGAGAGAGAGAGAGAGAGAGAGAGAGAGAGAGAGAGAGAGAGGGGGAACAGGACATGATGCCCTCGATGTAAATACTGACTTGGCTGTGTAAAGGATCACTTTTTTGCTTGCTTATTTGTTTGTTTCTTAATCTTGCTTACAAGTTGTTTTCCCTTCGTGTCCACTCGCACAAGTAAGGCCGATACACAAGCAGAGATTCCTTGAGTTTGGAAAGATTTGCTCTGAATTTTTTGCTGAATTTTTTTAAATGCAGTAATTCGGTTTTTTTAATGGATTTGCTTTGTTATGGGGAGGGGGCGGAAGGGAGGGAGGGGGGATCAATAAGTGATATGAAGCATTTATGTATTTATGCATTTATGTATACATCGTTTGTCATCATTGCGATTTTGGGTGTTTCGGAATTTACAGGGAAAAAACAATACTCTTTGTGTCACTACTACTGGTCTGACGTACGCGTCTTCCTCAGTTTCTACAGTTGTTTGTACTACTGGTTATGCTCCTTCTGTTGTTCCTGCTATTGTTGCTGTTGTTACTGCTGCTGCTGCTTCTGCTGCTAATACTACTAATCTTATTGGTGTTGCTGCTGCTGCTGCTCCTACAGCTGTTGCTACTGCTGCTGCTGCTTCTGCTGCTACTGTTGCTAATACTATTACTGCTGCTGCTAATACTACAGCTGTTGCTACTCCTGCTGCTAATACTACTAATTTTACTGGTGTTGCTGCTGCTCTTACAGCTGTTGCTACTCCTGCTTCTGCTTCTGTTGATACTGTTGCTAATACTATTACTGCTTCTGCTAATACTACTAATTTTACTGGTGTTGTTGCTGCTGCTGCTGCTCTTACAGCTGTTGCTACTCCTGCTGCTGCTTCTGCTGCTACTGGTGCTAGTACTATTATGACTGCTGCTGCTAATACTACTAATTTTACTGGTGCTGCTGGTGCTGTTGCTGCTGCTAGTACTATTACTGCTGCTGCTGCTGCTAGTACTATTACTGCTGCTGCTGCTGCTGCTAGTACTATTACTGCTGCTGCTGCTGCTAGTACTATTACTGCTGCTGCTGCTAGTACTATTACTGCTGCTGCTGCTAGTACTATTACTGCTGCTGCTGCTATTACTATTACTGCTGCTGCTGCTAGTACTGTTACTGCTGCTTCTGCTAGTACTATTACTGCTGCTGCTGCTGCTGCTGCTATTACTATTACTGCTGCTGCTGCTGCTGCTAGTACTATTACTGCTGCTGCTGCTGCTATTACTATTACTGCTGCTGCTGCTGCTAGTACTATTACTGCTGCTGCTGCTAGTACTATTACTGCTGCTGCTGCTATTACTATTACTGCTGCTGCTGCTATTACTATTACTGCTGCTGCTGCTGCTATTACTATTACTGCT
>CM054139.1:52230532-52235532 GCA_028751875.1 Rapana venosa | reverse complement strand
CTCTCCTCTCCAAATCTGCAGTCAGGGTCCATGATTCACAGGCATACAGAAATATGGATATGACAAGGGAGCGCATTAGTCTGATCTTGGAGATAAGTGAGATATTCTTATCTCTCCAGATGGTGTTTAGTTTTGACAAAGCTGTTATTGTCTGTGCAGTCCTGCATACTACTTCTGGCTTGGATCCCTGGTCTGATACAATGGCTCCCAGGTACTTGAAGCTTTGAACTGTTTCCAGCTTCTGGTCATTAACCCTGATATCAGTGCTAATGCCGTTGGTGTTATTAGTCATCAGTTTGGTCTTCTCTGCACTGATTTCCATGCCGTATGTTTTGGAGGCCTTATCCAAGTGTTCTGTTAGGCTGGCAAGCTCTTTTTCTGATCCTGCTATTCCATCAATGTCATCTGCGAAGCGGAGGTTTGTGATCGTTCTGCCACCAATGCTGACTGATCCTTCATGATGTTCCAGTGCATCAGCCATGATTCTCTCAAGGAAGATGTTGGAAAGGGTTGGTGAGAGTAGACAGCCCTGCCTTACTCCAACTGTTGTTCGAAACCATTCTCCAATGTTGTTGTTGTAGTACACTGCACTGGTGGCCTCGCTGTACAGCTGTTTGATGACTCTGATCAGGTTTGCATTGATGCTGTACAAGTTCATGGTTGCCCACAAAGCCGCATGCCACACCCTGTCAAATGCCTTCTTCAAATCGATAAATTTACGTGGTATAGGTCTTGTTGATGTTGAAGGTACCGCTCACATAGTATTCTGAGGTTGAATATCTGTTCTGTTGTGCTGCGCCCTGCTCTGAAACCTGCTTGTTCCTCAGCAATGATGGTCTCTGCTTGTGGCTTCAGTCTATTCAATATTATCTGCAGCATGACCTTGCTTGGGTGACATATGAGGCTGATTGTGCGGTAATTATGGCATTGTTGTAGATTTCCTTTCTTGGGGAGGGTGATGATGAGCGACTGCGTCCATGGTGTTGGCCATTTTCCTGTCTGCCAGATCTTGTTGCAGATTCTTAGTAGGGCGCTGATCATGGCTTCCCCTCCAGCTTGGACCAACTCAGCTGGAATGTTGTCAGCCCCTGCTGACTTCCCTTTTTCAGCGATCTGACTGCTGTTTCCACTTCTTCTCGGAGGATAGGGTGACTGTCTGTGTCTTTGCTTTCGGGTACATTAAGGACTTCTGGATCTCCTGCGGTTCTATAGTTATACAGGTCGGAGCAGTATTCTGTCCATCTGTTCAGAATATCCTGGTCGTCAGTGAGACACTTCCCATTTTTGTCTTGGATTGTTAAACCTTTTCTCTGTTTCGTGCTAGTCAGGTCTTTCACCAGCTGATATGCTTTCTTGCTATTGCTTTTCTTGATGTTCTCTTCAATGTCTTGGCACTGTTCACCGATCCATTTCTCTTTTGCCTCCGTCATGGACTTCCTGATTCTTTTGTTGACTGCTCTATATTGTTCTGCTCTTTCTTTTGTTTCATTTTTCTTTTTCTTCAACTCTCTCGCTTGTCGCATAGTTGTAGGATGTTAGGTGTGACCATGGTTTTTTGACTGTCGGCGTTTTCAAGAAACTCGTTTGCGTTTTATCACTGCGTATTTAAAAATATTCGTCAGTGTTTTTTTAAAATTTATCTTATATTGGATGGGGTTTAGTTGTCTTTTTTTTTTTTTGGATTGTGGTAGCATATTGTTTTTTAAAAGGGAGTGCATTATGCTTTTGTTACGGTGTAGCGTGTTGTTTTGGAAGGTTGGGGATTATGTGTAGTGTAGTGTAGGGGTGTTTTTTTGTTGGGAGTGCATTATTGTGTGTATTAGTATGTCGTTTGTTTTGTAAAGGGGTGCTTAGTTTAGTGTATGTAGTGTAGCGTATTGTTTTGTATGGTAGTGCATTATTTGTAGTTAGGTTGGTAGTGTGGTGTGTTTTTTTAAAGGGAGTGCATTAGTTGTAGTTAGTGAGTGTAGCGTATTTTTTTTTGTATGGTAGTGCATTTGCTGTAGTGTATGTAGTTACGTGTTTTTTGTCTGGTGTGCATTATGTTGTGTGTAGTGTATGTTGGTGTTTTTTTGTAAGGTGTGCAATATTTGTATGTAGTGTAGTGTAGTTTTAGCGTGTGTTTTGTAAGGGAGTGCATTATGTTGTGGATGTAGGTAGGTGGGGGTTTTTTGTATGGTGGTGATTATATTGTGTGTTTGTAGTGTAGCGTGTTTTTTTGTAGGTAGGATTATGTTAAGGTTTTGTTTGTAGTGTAAAGTGTTGTTTTGTAGGTAAAAGCATTTTGTTGTAGTGTATGGGAGTGAGTGTTTTTTTGTTGGTAATGCTTTTGTTGTAGTTGTTTAGTGTAGCTGTTGTTTTGTAGGATGTTTATGTTTTAGTGTAGTGTGCGTTTGTTTTTTAAGGTAGGTATTATATTGTAGTGTTTTGTTTGTGCGTGTTGTTTTTAAGAAGTGCATTAATTGTGTGTTTTGTAGTGTAGCGTGTTGTTTTTAAATAGGCATTATTTGTAGTGTTTTTTTGTGTAGGTGTTGTTTTGTTAGTAGTGTTAGTTGTAGTGCGGTAGTGTGGTGTTTTTTTTTTAAGGTAGTGTATTATGTTGTGTGTAGTTAGCGTTTTGTTTTTTTTAAAGGTAGTGTATTATTTGTAGTGTAGTGTAGCGTGGTTTTGTATGGTAGTGTATTATGTGTAGAATAGGTATGTAGCGTGTTGTTTTGTATTGTAGTGCATTATGTTGTTGTGTATTGTAGTGTACCGTGTTGTTTTGTATTGTAGTGCATTATGTTGTTGTCTATTGTAGTGTAGTTGTTGTTTTGTATTATAGTGTAACGTTTCGTACATCACTTTCAGTCACAACAGATTTCTCTTCATGAAATGTGATGTGCTCTACAAGGGAACATTGCATTCTCACAAGACCAGCGCCACTGATCTTTGTCTGTTCCCCTGACTCTACGTGCGTTAGTTTTATTTGGAGGAGATTAGTTCTAGAGAATCCATGTGCCCTAAACGTGGGCTACACACATGGCCTTATTTATACCGTCTGATTCGATAGACGGCCACACAGGCCCCCCCACTCCAGGTCTAGAGAGGGTGGGGGAGGGGGTGGTTTTTAACTTCCAACGGATATCGAAGCCACGACTTCTCGCTTTCTAGACCACCGTCTTAGCTGTAGACCCCCCCAGCCACTCATTTGCAAGCCATTTTAAGCCAACCACAACTATCACCATTATTGTCAGGATTCTCTTCTTTCCCATTTTGTCCTCCAGCCCCTCCCACCCCCCACCCCCACCCCCACCCTCTCCTCCATCCCTTGTCTCGTCTACACGCTCCAAATTAAGAACGAGTTATGCACACTGTACTTTTAACTTGCCATGGAAACTGTGTGTTTACTGATCTTTGGCCTCGTACACTAATTGTATCCGTGCCGTTATGTAAAAACTGGTCTGAGAAACATCGTCAATACGACTTGCCCCTTTCCTCTGTGTGATCATTTCCTTCACGACCCCTTGCTGTTCCTGCCCACATCTCCCTACTAGAGAGAGAGAGAGAGAGAGAGAGAGAGAGAGAGAGAGAGAGAGAGAGAGAGAGAGAGAGAGAGAGAGAGAGAGAGAACTCGAGCTTGAACTCGAACTTTTTATTGAGAGTAAATGGATAAGCTCAGGGCTTTTTTACACCATGCTCTCAAAAAAGCAACCAAACAAACACCCCCCCCCCCAAAAAAAAAAACCCCGCAAACAATCATTATCAACGGTTTTAAACACACCAAAATGAAAATTCAAAAATGATTAATTAAAATCAAACACTAAAAACGAGAACTAGATACAATGACGATGACTGTCATACAAGGGAAACAATTGAGAAGGAAAGAAAAGCAAACAAACAAACACAGACAAATAAGTATATAAAAAAAACCACACCCAAAAACCACATTACAGAGACAGACAGACAGAGAGAGGCAGAAACAGACAAAGAGACAGACAGGCAGGCGGACATACAGATGGACAGACAGCGGCAAAACAGCAAAGAGAGAGAGAGAGAGAGAGAGAGAGAGAGAGAGAGAGAGAGAGAGAGAGAGAGAGAGAGAGAGAGAGAGAGAGAGAGAGAGAGAGAGAGAGAGAGAGAGAGAGAGAGAGAATTGCATCAGCATATTTTCTTTCAGCATGTCTAGACTTGATCTGACTTCACAGCCTCGCTTTTCCTTTTTCTAGATCCCTGATGCATTCATTCGTCTATCCCAAATCCCACGACCCACCGAATCCCAAACCTCTCCTCTGCTCCTACCTCTTCTTCTTTGTTGTTTTCCCTCTTCTTTTAGTGCTAGCGTCATTCTCGATAAGCATCTCTTTTAGAAACACGACTACTGGGATTCTGATCTCAACTCTTTCACCTTGGACCCACATCTCATCATCTGTATGGGCTGAAGCGAGTTCTGTCCCCGGCCCCTCTTATCTCTCACAGTCGTCCTACGAAGTACGTTTCGTCTGTTAGGGGAATGTTTAGCTGTCCATCAAGACCAAGATTTCTTGTGGCCGATGTTATTCTAAGACTTTCTAACTTGGCATTAATGTGATACCACAGGTTTTCTTCGTGGAGGGCTGGGATCGATAGAACAAACCAACGTGGAGGATGGCAAATAATCACAGCTCATTATTCTCTGCCCTTGGTGGTAAAAGTGAGATTGAAAGAAAAGGGTGGAGAAGGATGACTAGCTGTTCACAAGAAACGCTGACTCTTCATGAAGGAAGACGTTCTTCTTCCCTTCTATCTTTCTTTGTTGTTGTTTTTTATATCTAACTATAAGTCTTCATGCTTATCGATTGATTTAATTTGTTTTATTCATTTATCTATCCATTTATTCATTTACACCTAACCAGAAAACCCAACACATAGGCGTAAACTGTGAATTATGAACGTTTTGTTTTTAAAATGTTAGTTCTTAGTGTTTATCACACATTCATTATCTCTTAATTCGTTTTGTTGTTTTTGTTCAGTACTTAAAA
>CM054139.1:52218032-52225532 GCA_028751875.1 Rapana venosa | reverse complement strand
TGTGTGGTGTGTGTGTGTGTGTGTGTGTGTGTGTGTGTGTGTGTGTCAGTGTGTGTGTCAGTGTGGGTGTGAGTGGTCAGTGTGTTGTGTGTGTCAGTGTGTGTGTGTCAGTGTGTGTGTGTGTGTGTCAGTGTGTGTGTGTGTCATTGTGTGTCTCGAGACCGTTGTTCCCACTCAGCCAACACGTCAATGCTAATGTTGATCACGTATGTTTTTCTTTTCCAAAAGAACAAACTGAATAATAAAACACACACACATACACACATATACAACAACAACAACAACACCAAACGCTGGCACCATCTGAGTCCCACAGGAAAAGTTCCCCAACATCAGCAGACACTGCAACATAACACTTTTGCCTTTTTCAAGGTGACCGGGGGGGGGGGGGGGGGTGTAATGTTCTTCTTCTTCTTGTTTCATCTGCCGCTGGTGCCTTTCGGCGTCGCGGGGAGACACAGACGTCTGTGTGCAGCAAGGCGGGAGGCTTGATGTAGTGACAGGTCATGGGCTCGCAGGGTGTCAGCCACGGAGTCGCTCCATCGTCTCCTTGGGTATACCTCTGGCTTTCCAGCCATTGTGTTTGGTGGTGTATGCTCGTAGGGCTGGTTGGTTGGGCGGCATTCTAGTGAGATGTGTAATGTAGAATTCCCCAAAATAATGCTGATTCCAACTTCGTTTTATACAGTTTACATGTACGGCTTGAAAGCCACATCGATAAAGAGACGTCAGTGTGTATAATTATTAGGCTGCCACGAGACCATCAAAAAGAGGAGGCCCTGCACTGTTCTTGAATCTTTTCCTTGGCGTTTCTGTCACTGTTTGGAATCACGGCGTTTGTTCCAGTATACGTCAGACCTGACGTGACTTTTTTCTTCACCTCTTTGAGGAGTTGTCGAGGCGTCACACTGAGACGTACAGGCAATGTTTCTCAAGAGAACCGAACCCTGGTAGAGCCTGTCCCTGCGAAGATAGCAGGTTGTATGCGGGGCGTGGGTAGGCCTTCCATTCCAGTCACCGTAGCTGGCATATTCTTGTATGAAAGATGAACGCATCTTAAATTTGACATAATATTCTATGTGTTGGCTTACACAAAAAATCTTGGTTTACAGACTCACACAAAGAGCTTGCAAGGAGATGCAGTTGGTGGTAATGTTCACTCCAAGCGGGGATGGAAAAAAAAGTCCCCAAATGAACAGTTTGCAGCCAGACTCAAGGCCACAGCTTTAATTATCAGACAATAGTGTCTGTGCTAGCAAAAAAAAGAAAAACAACAACCGCATTTTTAGCACTGCAAGTAGCTGTGAAAAATATGAGTTGACTGATTTTTGGCCTTATACAATAACTTGACCAAGGCCATCGCGTCACGTAATTATGTCGTCTGGGAAACGTTACAGAAGCAAATTGCTGCTGCATCAACCCAATCATTTCTACGCATCCTTCCTCTCCCTCCCCTTCCCCCCCCCCCCCCCCCCCCCCTTCCTGTGTAACTGCATCGCCGTGGAGGTACCTCTCAAAGACTGACGTTAAGAGAGAGAGAGAGAGAGAGAGAGAGAGAGAGAGAGAGAGAGAGAGAGAGAGAGAGAGAGAGAGAGAGAGAGAGAGAGAGAGAGAGAGAGAGAGAGAGAGAGAGAGAGAGAGAGAGAGAGAGAGAGAGAGAGAGAGAGAGAGAGAGAGAGAACTCTGAAATAGTTAAATGTACATCGGCCCTAGGCCACAATACACTTTAAGGGGCAAAAACTTGAAGATGAAAAATATACAGAGAGAGAGATTGAGAGAGAGATTGAGAGAGAGAAAGAGAGAACTCGAACTCGAATGTTTTAATGAGGGTAAATGGATAAGCCAGAGGCTTCTTTACACCAGGCCCTCATGGAAAACCCCCCAAAAGGCAAACAAACATGAAGAAATGTATAACATATACACAATGAAGCTAACAATAAACTTAATCACTTCGTTATACATGCAATCAACTACTCACATTACCATTCAGTTATATAATAAACCAACTAATCAATACAAATTGACTAATTACTTCTCTAGACACATCAAATTGTGTGTGTGCGTGCGTGCGTGTGTGTGTGTGTGTGTGTGTGTGTGTGTGTGTGTGTGTGTGTGTGTGTGTGTGTGTGTGTGTGTGTGTGTGTGTGTGTGGTGTGTGTGAGAGGAGAGAGAGAGAGAGAGAGAAAAGAGAGAGAGAGAGAGAGAGAGAGAGAGAGAGAGAGAGAGAGAGAGAGAGAGAGAGAGAGAGAGAGAGAGAGAGAGAGAGAGAGAGAGAATGGTATCTGCATCACCTTTTTTTTCTAGCATCTCCAGATCTCAATTGAATCTAAAGCTTTTTTCTTTCTTCCACAGCTTCCAGTTTATATCTTTTTTCCCCCTAGTTCCCTGATGAATCTCCCCTCCCCCAAGAAACCAAACAGGTATTGATCCCCCTTTACTTTACCCCCAAAAATTACCCCCCTCCCCCCCCCCCAAAAAAAAAGCGTATCTTTGAGACATATGACTAAGATTTGATCTGGTCCTTTCACCTTCAGACCCCATCCCATTTACTGTAGGGTTTGAAATGAGTCTCTGTATCCCCTCTCGTCTCTTACAGAGAGATGCTCTGATGAGTACAGTTTGCCTGATGGGGAAATGTTTGTCTGTCCATCAACGGAAAGAGTCCTTGTGGTTGATGCTATTCTAGCAGCGGGTTTTTTTTTCCTTCTTATTAACCAGACACTCGTGTCATCCTGATAGAGTTTTTTGTTTGTAGAGGGACAGACTTCATAGAATGAACTGATGGAGAGGATTACAAAGAATAATAACTGTGTCCTCAAGACTTTTTTTTTTGTCTTGTGGAAGGAAAAGACAAAAGATAGGAAAGTAAGAAAGAGTTAAGAAAAAAAAGGATGTATGATGATGAAGGTGGATAATTATTTAGATGAGGTGTTGACTTGAATGTACGAATGTGGGATGAAGGTATGACTGATTAATGGATTGATTTGCTGACTGTGATTAAAAAGCCTCATTCAAGCATAAACCTTGAGGTTTTGAATAACACTTTTGCGTGTTTTATTTATTATAAAAAAATATTTTATTCTTTTATTTCGAGGATAATGGAATAAGCAGTCATGTGCTTTTTTCATCCAGTCCCCGTGTGTATGCAGTTTTAGTAATTTCGTCATCCGTGTGTGTGTGTGTGTGTTTGTTTGTGTGTAGGTGTGTGTGTGTGTGTTGGATTTGTTTTTGTTCCTATCATTTCTGACATATCCAGTTTAATCGATTTGTTTATTTCGTTATTGTACACTTGAAAGATTTAGCCAACTACGGAAATAAACCCAACGCAGGCACAAAGAAAACAACCTGTTGTGATGGTTTGATCATACTGTATCCAGAAATAAGTTCCACTGGTATGTGCAATTTAATCAGTCTTAAAAATGACAGCGGTTTATCAACCATACCAACAGTTGCGTGCTCAGTTTAGCAGACTAATTCCATTGTGGTTTGTTGACTTCTCTGATATCGCATGGGGGTGGTTTGATGTGATGTAGTTGTTTTGTTGTTGTTGTTTTCAGGGTGGTGGGGGGGGGTGGATTATTGTTGGGTATGTCCTAAGTTTTGAGTACAGGTGTCATCCTCGTTATGTTGATTTATGTATTTGGTCTGTTGATTTGTATGGGGGGTTGTTTTTATCTTCACGTTATAAGGAACGGGTGACGACATTTACAAAACTGTATGCACACAGGACAGAAAGAAAATCACGTAAGTAAGTGCTTGTTCGTTATCCTCAAAAAAAAAGAATCTTGATAGATAGCTACAAAATGTGTATTGTGTACACTGCAAAGTTGATTCTCACTTAACTCCCTTTGTGTCTTCTTCTTCTTCTCTCACCACCCTCTCTCTCTGTCTCCCCCCCCCCCTCCCCCTCTCTCCCCTCTCTCTCTATCTCTCTTGATTTGACCCAGGGATTGTTACAGGATACGTTGCTACTCTGACAGATCTGTCCAGAAAAGACTAAGAGAGACAGCCAAAGAAATAATCACTTCAGAAAAACTGTCCTCCATCATTCACATGGTAAAGTTTTGTGACATGCGAGTCTCATGACATTGTGATCCAATATGCAGGCAAATCAGACACCGATTCAGAATGTGTGTACTGGTTTGTCAAACAGCAAGACAAAAGCATGTTGAAAGAGGAACGTGCCAAACTCGCCAGTTTGCAGAAAGGCAAGCGAGTCCAGGACCCACTAGACTGGAAAACCTTAGCGTGAGCATAAGCCCTCGTTAATGCACAAACAATGAAAGAGAGAAAACATGGAGTGCAGCCCTTTTTAAAATTCTTAACAAGCATCTGGTTCTCCTCAGCATGTTAAATTCATACATTATCATGTAATAGAGGATAAAACTTTATATCACACACATATACACGCCCCACACACACACACACACACACACACACACACACACACGCACGCACGTATGCCTGCCCGCACAACACACACACACACGCACACACGCGCGCACGCACGCACGCACGCACACACACACACATTATAAAGTCATCCACTACCCAGTGGGGGATGTTAGAGAGGCTGAATTCACTTTGTTCATTGAACTCATAGCGGACTCACCTATGAGGAGGAGTTTTGTTATCAAGAGCACCCACTACCCACACCAGCAATGCCCTCATAGCATGGGATCCAAACCCAGCTCTCTGTTGATAGCTTGCTGTGCTAACCGCTGAACCTGATGTTGTTGTTACTGCTGCTGCTGCTGCTGCTGCTGCTGCTGTTGATGATGATGATGATGATGATGATGGTGATGAGGGTGGTGGTGGTGGTGGTGATGGTGGTGGTGATGAGGGTGGTGGTGGTGGTTGTCATGATGGTAACATTGACAACGAGGGAGACAATCTTTATTTCCAAGGGTGTAACGATCGTCATAACCATCATCATCGTCGTCGTCGTCGTTGTCGTTGTCATCACCATCGTCATCATGTATCTTTTGTAACATTCTATCCGAAAAAAATCCATCTAAATGTAAATCTTTACCAGCTACAATTCATGTCTCTTTTCGTCGTTCAATCATTTTCCTTATACCTCCTCCTCACTTCATTAGCACCCCAACCTCCCCTCACACACCCCCCCCCTCCCCGCCAACACACACACACACAAACACACACTCACACATAACCACACACGACCCACACACACACTCAACCCCCCCCACACACTCACACAGACACAAACCCACACACACACACACGCAACCCCCCCCCTTCCCACACACACACACACACACTTCTTCCGACCTCTCCTCACTTATCACCGCCAGTAACGGGTAAAAGGGATGATGGAGGAGAGGAGGAAGAGTGATCCGTGCCTCTTTCTTTCTTTCTTTCTGTCTTTTCTCCCGACTCCAGCCAACAACTTAACGGCCGCTTCTCATTTCTCATTGATCAGACAATTTCTCTCCTCTCCATCTCGATTCTCTGTGACTGCAGGCCAGCCTCTGCTCCAAACGTATGCTTTGGTTACACTTCAGCTTTAGCCACCGGCACTTTTCCTTCTGCTGCACACCGGTATTAAAAAATCACTCTTTTCCTTCTGTTTTTCTATGTAACTGTTATATTCATACCGCACGTACTAAGGCATCCACAGAAATAAACCACTTTTTGTGAAAGACTAGCCTCTGACTCAAAACTCGTGTGATTTTGAACAAATTTGGTAGGTTCGAATTTTTTTCATTTTTCAGCAAACACTGTACCCCCTCAGTCCTTTGTCGTCTGCTAGCTTCCTTGCCGCAATATGCATGCGCGGGGTCAACGCTGTAGGAATACAGGCAAACCTCATTTGATGGTTATTTCCAACTTTCTCATGACTACCTGGTATTGCTCTATGTCCTCAATCCAAAAAACAAGTGCACAGTCCATTTTTTCATGCTTTAAAAAATCTGTGAAAATCACCAACCTTTTTTTTCACTCGCACTCTATATAAGATACTACGTGACCCCAAAATTAATACCGGTGTGTAGCCTTCTGCTTTTCCATACGACTCCATAATGTATTATGCTCTTGTGGCGACGCGCCCTTCCCCGGGAGAGCAGCCCGAATTTCACGCAGAGAAATCTGCCGTGACTTAAAGTAGTATAAACAAATGAAAATATGATTTTTTTAAAAGAAAATATGACTCATATTCATACAGCATGTACTAAGACATCAACAGAGATTAAAAAATAAACAAACAACAAACACTTTTTGTAGAAGACTAGACTCTGATTCAAAAACTCATGATTTTGTATAAATTTGGCAGGTTTGAATTTTTTACATATGTTTTTCAGCAAACACTGTGCCCCCTCAGTCCTATATCCTCTGCTAGCTTCCTAACCGCAATTTGCATGCGCAGGGTCAACACTAGCTAGAAACACAAACAATCTTCATTTGATGATCATTTCCAACTTTCTCGTGACTACCTGGTATTGCTGAATGTTCTCAGTCCCCCCCAAAAAAAAAACAACAGGTACACAGAGCATTTTTTTCATACTTTAAAAAAACCTCTGAAAATCACCCCCCAAAAAATTCTGACTAGCACTCTATAGAAGATACTACATGACCCGCAAACTGATACAGGAGTGTAGCCTGCATTTGAGACCATTTTCTCAAAGACCTCCCTGATGCCATACACAGACCAGACGTACACAGCTTCCACTTCTACTACTTTCCCCTCTAAGCCCGTTTCATTAGCTGCTTTATTCAGGCATGAAACGAGGTCTGTTAGTTTGTGCTCTTGTATTATCGTTGTTCCTCTGCTAGAGCTCCCATGTTCACCATTGATGGGATTTCGCCATTTTGACAGCTTGCCCCACCATCAGGTTAGCCGCATTCCGACTTCAGAGGTAAAAGAAGTCTGAATTAGCTTGTTATTTTCTGTACTACTTTTTTTTCAAGACGTCTGAAAACAGTTATTCTTCTCATCGAAACAGAATCTGAAGAGTGAATGAAGGGTCGGGGTTTAACAATACATTTTTTTGTCGGATGTGTCAGGACAGATACACGCATAGCATCGTGCGTGCGCACGCACGCACGCACGCACGCACACCCACACACACACACGCACACACACACACACACACACACAAACACACACACACACATACACACACACACACAAACACACACGCGCGCGCGGTGAACAACCAGCATAGAAGAGTAGGCCAGCTGCGACCGGTGGTATGGATAATGCCAATATACCCAGCATGCAATCTACGACTAGGAGAGGGATGAGCTCCGCCAGATAGGATAAGCCCAGGACACACTGCCTGAAAAATTCACAGCAGTGTCCGAATAACTTCTCAAGGAGTGAAGGGAGAAGTCGATCAGTTAGATACCTTTACACCTAGCAAATGTTAAGGAAGTTCTGCTTCAGTACGAACGTACGTATGGATGATGTACATGGTGTGTTATAGTTTTTCCTTTGCACATTATAACTTTTCACTTGAGGGAACTTCAATGTCACAGGGT
>CM054139.1:52208032-52213032 GCA_028751875.1 Rapana venosa | reverse complement strand
ACCAAACCGTGACCACGAATCGACTGAGCAAACAAAGAAAAGAAAAATTGGGCAAAATAAATGAACACAAAACAGATTGAAAAAAAGGATAAACGAAGCTCTATGAAAACATTCATATTCAAGAGGCAGATCCCTTAACACTTACACAATCTTCCAAAACAACACAAAAAGAAATGATGAAAGTTTAAAGAAAACAATAAATGAAATAAAAAAACAACAAATAAACAAACAAGAATCAGTGAATCCAACCATCGATATCTTAATACTAAACAGTTGTCTCTCCCCTCTAAAAATGTTGCAATCACACTACAAGAATTACGTAGGAAAAAAAGTATTTAAAAAGAAAACAAACCAGTAGGTATCTTCAAAACCAGTCCCACGATACACATCATTTTGTACCAAGGGGTAAAGATTCGAAGCTTTCTTAGAAAATTGCGAAAGAAGTATAAATTCATTTTTAAAGGGGAAAAAAGTAAACAAGAGAAGCCAGCCTGCACAGACTTGCATGCACGTCTTTAGGCAAACACACAAGAACGTACACACACACGTGCCTACGCACTCACTCACGCACGCACGCACGCACACACACACACACACACACACACACACACACACACACACACACACACACACACACACACACACACACACACACACACACACAACACACACGTGCGCACGCGTGGACGCGCACCCTATTATCATCACAGTTAGCAATAACAAACACGTTATCATGAAAATTTCTCTCTCTCTCGTCACATAAACCATGACATTTTTATTATTATTATAATGGCATGCGGTGTTATACTGGCGTATATTTAGTTATTAATATCTGTGTGTGTGTGCGTGTGTGTGTGTGTGTGTGTGTGTGTGTGTGTGTGTGTGTGTGTGTGTGTGTGTGTGTGTGTGTGTGTGTGTGTGTGTGTGTGTGTGTGTAGATTTGATATGTTAATCCTATTCGTGAACGGTTGCATGCGTGTAAACGATTTCAATGCAAGCGCTCCAATGTGTTTGCTTGACAAGATTCAACGCTGTATAGATTCCATACATCATCATCATCACCATCATTATCATTATATCATTATCATCATCATCATTATTATTATTATTTGTATTGTTAATATCATTATTATTAAAAATGAGAATGAATATCACACAAGAAGTCAGAGTGGGGGAGATGGAGGAGGGGGGTGGGAAGGAAGAAGAAAATGAACGAAAGGAAGATACTTACTAGTCCAAGAAAAAGGAGGAGGGGGAACGGACAAGTAAAAACCAAACATCTCGAGCAGTAAGACTCAAAAATAAAAAACGAAAAAAAAAAAAGACGGGGTTGCAGAGTGAGGAGTGTGGAGGAAAGGTTCAAGAAAAACCCAGAAACAACCGAGAGAAATAAGAGGACATCAAAAAAACAAGAAAAAGGCAACGACCCCTCGCCCTCGCCCCCCCCCCTCCCCCCGCCCCCACCTTCAACTCCCTCATCAACCTCCACTCCTTGCCTCCCCCCAACAAAAGCGTGATGTACAAGACGCTAAGAGAAAAGCAAAACAAAAAAAAAGAAAAGAAAAGAAAGGGTGGGAGGGATAGATTGAGATCGTGACAAAAGCTCTGCACTCCCAGCCAGGAAATGAAGGGTCAAGTGCAGGCTCCCATCAGGCCAGACTTGGCCAGACTTGGCCAGGCCAGGCCAGGCCAGAAAACACGACACTCTGGCCCGCAGGCTACCTACCAGAGCAAGTAATGACATTCTGGAGGAAACAAGGGCACACCACCAGACAAACAAAAGCAAAGGCCACCAGAGTGGACAGGACGCATCACACGGAAAGAGCACAAAAAAAAAAAAATGGCGCGGGACCGCTTTTCCTGTTCCGGTTTCCTTCAGGGGGACAGCTACGCTTACTGGGCCAGAACTAATCCACGCATGTACGTACATGTACGTAGTGTTCCATTTCCTTTGTTGATGATGATAGGAGGTGTGTGTGTCTATGAGAAAATGATGGAATGAGTGTGGATCTGATGTCTGAACTGAAATTAAGGACTTAAGGGAATGCTCGCTGAAATTGATAACACTCAACCTGAGAAGGTTGTTCGTCGCTTGTTTTGACTTTGTTTTATTTTGATGGGTTGTTTTTTGCGGTGTATTTTTGTTTTAAATGGGGTTATATATTTCGAAAGCCTGCTCTCATTATGGCTGTTTGTTTCCTAAGAGTGTGCATTGTCAGTTTTGCTTTTACAATTCTCCTGAAATATACTTCTGCCTAAATAGTAACTCAAACACAAGATGACAAAAGACCATTATTTGTCCTGGGTCTATGAAATATATCAAGAGAAAGAAAGAAAGAAAGAAAGAGAGAGAGAGAGAGACAGAGAGAGAGAGAGAGAGAGAGAGAGAGAGAGAAGAGAAGAAGACAAAGAGAGAGAGAGAAGCACACTGACAGAGAAAAAGAGAGTCAGAGACAGACAGATAGAGAGAAAGGATCTACGAGACAGATAAAGACAAAGAAAAGACCAGGAGACAGAAACAGAGAGACACATATTCAGAGACAGACAGTCATGGAGAGACTGACAAGAGAGAGAGAGAGAGAGAGAGAGAGAGAGAGAGGGAGGGAGGGAGGGAGAGAGAGTTGTTGAGGACAACAGAATAAGCTTTAGTCTTTCACTCTTTGTGATAGGATACTTATTTCCCAGGGAACAATCTCAAAGGGGAACACGGTAGACAGATGACACTGTGAGACACAAAGAAGAAAGAGAAGAAAGAAAGAAAGAAAAAAGATAGAAGTGAAAATGGGATGAAGAAGTCTCTCTCACTTTGGTCGAGCTACAGCGTAAGCCTTGTCTGCTTGAGAACTTGTTTCTCTGCACAGGAGGAAACAAGAGAAGGGTGGGTTCCAAACTAAAAGAAAGTCGAGAGAGAGAGAGAGACAGAGATACAGAGAGAGACAGGGAGAGACAGAGAAGACAGAGAGACAGAGACGGAGAGAGAGAGACAGAGGGGAGAACAGAGAGAGAGACAGAGACAGAGAGAGACAGAGAGAGACAGAGAAGAGAGAGAGGAGAGACAGAGAGAGACAGAGAGAGACAGAGACAGAGAAGAGAGACACACACACACACACACAGAGACAGAGGGAGAGTTCGCAAAGACTTTTAAACTGGTTGACTGGAAAGCGGAGATAGAATGAAGCTATTTTCTTCCGTTGTCCTTCAAATGACTCTTACCACCACCACCACCACCCCCTACCCCCCCCCACCACCCCCACCCCCCTATCACTCTTCCTAACCCCCCCCTTCCCCCTCCCTTCAGTGTCAAATCCAAATAGCCTTCTTCACAAGTAGTCCTACTTTAGCTCTGATGTCCAACAACCTTTAGGGAAAACGTGTTTTTGTTGTTTTCCAACTTCTTCCGATGGCTTGACAATGTCTTGATGTCAATGGCCAAGTGATGTTGAGATGTGGCAGCTGAAAACTACCTTCATGCGCCCTGTAACTGGGCCCAGGGAAAGTGTGTTGATTAATGAACATTTGATTAAGCCAAATCGTCCAGCGTCTTCAATGTTCGAATGCTTAATCGTGTTTTTTTGTAGAATTTATTATATTCAACATTTATTCCTCGATCTAGAATGCAGAATACTGTATCAAACGTTGTTTTTTAAATGTTGGATTGCATATAAATTATTATGCACATGATTGTAGCTTGCGCGTATAATGGGTTATGTATGTAAGTTGTACGCGTGTCCTTTATGGGGAAAGAGATTGATGAAAAGAATAAAGTATACTACCAAGTAAAATCTGTGGGTTTGAATTTTTCGGATGGACTTGTTTTTTATGCTTCTATCTTTCAATTCAGAAAGGCGGGTTAAGCATTTTCATTCCTTTTTTTCAGGGGATGGGGGGGGGGGACATTAAAATAATCAAAATGAGCTACAAGATCTCAACTCAACTCAAAACTCAACTGTCTTCATCATCGTTGGTGTCGGTTAGGAGCTCCACGTAATGCCACCAGGGTTCGCCATCTCTCTCTTGCGCAGAGAGCATAGTGTGTTCATTTTTTTGACGTTGCTGTAATCTGTAAGCTCCCTGCTCACACATACGAAACTCATTCATTTACCCTTTACATGTGCCATCCTTTGCTCGTGACCTAACTGAATGTCTCTGTTTTGAGATAAAAAAGCATTCGGAATTCGGAAATTCTCTGTCTGCGCAATGTCCTGTAGGAATAAAGTCTGGAAGGGGTACGGAGAAAAAAGCAACCCAGAAGAAGATGGAATTCTTGTAGGTTGTTTATAGCCTCACGAGCTACACAGGCCACATCAGGGCAACATGATAGAAAGAAATAGATAAGGGAGAGAGAGAAGGGATGACGGGAAGAGGAGACACCAGGGAAACTCGGAAGACCATAACCGTAAAACAAGTACTGAATAATTCAAATGGGAGAAAAAGGGAAAGAGACGAGAGACTGCGGCTGAAACCCAACCACCCCTCTCCTCTCCTCTTCTCTTTTCTTCTCTTCCACCTTCACCCTCTTCCCATCCTTTACAGTTCCCAATTCAAAAATACCCAGCCATCACAAATCCTCCTCCTCATCATCATTATCACAATGAATCACGATATCATTTTAATCGAAAACACAAAACAAAAGCAAAAGACAAAATAAAACCCGAACCCAAACATCTCAGGCCAATATATATATATATATATATATATATATATATATCCCGGACGGGATAGCTCAGTGGTCGGAGCATTCGCTTTCCCCCAGCCAAGTTAAGCAGCGTCAAGCGTGGTTACCAGTTGGATGGGTGACCGTTTGCGCGCCTTGGCTTCAGTACAGTTCCCCCAGTTCACCCAGCTGTAAATGGGTACCTGCCCTCTTTAGGGTCAGGGAAGGTAAAGCAGCGAGGGAGAGGAGATGGGCGCCGCCCTCAATATGCTGGCCCTACAGAAGTGAGGTCTCTGACGCCTCGCTCCCCTTCGACCTTATAGGTTATGGGACTCCTTTATTATAT
>CM054139.1:52188032-52203032 GCA_028751875.1 Rapana venosa | reverse complement strand
GCAGATTCAAAAGCACCATGTTGAAATCAGAAAATTATTTTTCTTTGACTTGACTTTAATTTATTCTTCAATCCAACATCGTGAGTTTGTCATCTCCACGGTCAGCTGTTTAACACAAAAGCAAGGTATAAGACGGTTGTGATGTTTGCTACCAAAAATAGGTGACGTGTTAGCCAGGCCCAATATATCATGATCTTTGTGTATGAAACTTAAAACAAAACAATGCTTCAGAAAGTATGGATTTGAGAGGCTGAGTGTACGCGACCTCTTTTTCTCCTTTAAAATGGTATGGAAAGGTGTGTCTATGACATTTAACAAAGCAAGAAAAAAAGGAAGGTTTTAAGCAACATTTCTCCATTCGTTTATCTGTTCTGTCATTTATTCCTTGATAAACAAAAAAAAAGAAAAGTCAAACTGAGCACACAGGAATAGTAAGATGGCTTTGAGAAATTACACAAAATAATTCAACTTATTCTGACAAAGACTAAAGACAGGTCCCCTTCTTTAACGTTTCTCCTAAGTAGTTTAACTGTAACCCCGTTAACTTCTCTCCTAAGTTGTTTGAATGAATGCCCCTCTTAACGTCTCCCTTAAGCGATTTGACTGTATGCTCCCTGTAATTTCTCCCCTTAGCAGTTTTTTTCTGCATGCTCCAGTTAACAATTAAGCTATTTGACTGTATGTTCCCTTTAATTTCTCCCCTTAGCTTTCATGACTGTATGCTCCACTCAACTTCTCCCCTAAGTTTTTGTTTTTACTTTATGCCCGCCCCCTTTAACTCATCCCCTAAAGTTTTTTGTTGTTATTGGTTTTTTGTGTTGTTTAAAAAAAAGAATTTTGTGTATGCCCGTCTCCTTCAACCTCTCCAGTAAAATGGCTGTATGCCTTTTTTAAAAACTTCTTCCCTACCTTTGTTTTGCTTATCTTCTGACTGTTTTGTACTGCACGCCCTCTGCTACTTCTCCCCTAACTTAATCCGACTGTGTGGCCCCTTTCACTTCTCCGACTGCTCCTGACCTACCTGTCTGATTCTGAGAGCGGTGCCAGAAGAGTTGAGGCAGCGGATGATGCAGTTGTACAGACACAGCAACACCAGCATGGGCAGACCGAAGAAGAAGACGAACATGCCGATCACATAGGCGAAGTGCCAGTGCTCCCTCACACTCGTAGCGCACACCTCGCATGGGCTTCCTGAAATGTATGCAATGCAGTAGGCATCCTGTCAGTCTCGTAAGACTATAGAGTTGCGCTCTAGGTGTTAATACTACAAAGTCTGGGTAAGTAAGTATGGAGGGCAAGCTGTCACCCATGCAGCAGACGCTGATGATGATTATAACAAAGATAGCAAAAATGTTATTGTGAAAAATGTTGTCCTTGGCAACATTGTAGGGACACACAGAGACAGACAGACAGACAGACACACACCACACACACACACACACACACACACACACACACACACACTACGCCCATCTCCACCCTGTCATACCCTAACCGACTACTTCCCCACCACCACCACCACCATCCAGCACCCCTCCTCCACCCACCAACTCCCCCCCCCCACCAAGTCCCCTTACCCCCACCACCACCACCATTAAGCACCCCCCCTCCACCAACTCCCGCCCCCCCCAAAGCCCCCTCCCCCCACCATCACCACCATCCAGCACCCCCCCTCCCCCCCCCCCCCCCCCCACCAACCACCCCCCCCACCAACCCCCCTCCACCACCACCACCCCCACCACATCCAGCACCACCACCACCCCCACCACCAACTCCCTCCCCCCCCCCCCCCCCCAACCAAACCCCCTCCCCATCTCCCTCCACCACCACTACCACACACCCCAAGCCCTCCCCCCCACCCCCACCCCCACCACCCACCCCCTACCCCCCACCCCCCCACCCCCACACACACCTCCCTAATCACGTACCATCAAAGAACAGCGTGCTCTCCAGGTGGGTCATGGCCACGAAGGGGAGGGCGGTGAGGGCAGCCACGCCCCACAGCATGGGCAGCACGCGCAGGGGGCGGGGCTTGCGGCACAGGGCCAGCTTCTTCAGGGGCCGGCAGATGGCGTAGTAGCGCTCCACCGTGATGGCCAGGATCACCAGCGTGGAGGCGTGCAGCACCGTGTGCTCCAGGAAAGGCACCATCTTACCTGCTCACACACACAGAGAGGACGCATTATACATACTGGTAAAAGGTAAAGGTAAAGGAGTCCCATAACCTATAAGGTCGTAGGGGAGCGAGGCGTCAGAGACCTCACTTCTCTAGGGGCCAGCATATTGAGGGCGGCGCCCATCTCCTCTCCCTCACTGCTTTACCTTCCCTGACCCTAAAAGAGGGCAGGTACCCATTTACAGCTGGGTGAACTGGGGGAACTGTACTGAAGCCAAAGCTTGCAAACGGTCACCCATCCAACTGGTAACCACGCTCGCTCGACGCTGCTTAACTTGGCTGGGGGAAAGCGAGTGCTCCGACCACTGAGCTATCCCGTCCCCTATACATACTGTACAGGGCCTTTTTGAGGATGGTCTAGGTATACGGTAAAGGAGTCCCATAACCTATCTGAGTCGTAGGGGAGCGAGGCGTCAGAGACCTCAGCTACTCTAAGGGGCCAGCATATTGAGGGCGGCGTCCATCTCCTTTCTCTCTCTCTCTCTCTCTCGCTGCTTTACCTTCCCTGACCCTAAAAAGGGCAAGTACCCATTTACAGCTGGGTGAACTAGGGGACTGTACTGAAGTCAAGGCGCGCAAACGGGTCACCAATTCACATGATAAACACGTTAACCATAGCTTGGGGAAAGCAAGGGATCTGGGATGGTCTAGAGGAAGGGATAATATAGCTCAGTGGTCAGAGTACTCACTTTCCCAACTCTAAAAGGTTAAGCAGTTTCGAGCGTGGTTACCAACTGGATGGGTGACTGTTTTGTGGGCCTTGGCTTCAGTAACATGCCTCTAGTTCACCTAGCTGTAAAATGGGTAACGTCTACCTGCCCTCTTCAAGGTTAGGGAAAATAAAGCAGTGAGGGAGAGGAGAAGGGCGCAGCTCTCGATCTGCCGGCCCGTAGAGAAGCTGAGGTCTCTGATATCTCGCGCGCGCAACCCAACGACCACTTCGGTTATGGGAACACCTTTACCTTACACTTTTTTGTTACAATAGGAAGGGTGGATTGGTGGTCTACAGGGTTTTTTCGTTTTATTATTTCAATAATAAAGGAATAAGCTCTCCTGAGCTTTTTAAAAATATTATTATTTACAATCAGTCCCTTGCCAATGCATTTGCCCACGAATCGAGAAGTGCAGGTTTGATCCTTGTTTGAGCGCTGACTTTTTTTTTCATCATCGCTAGACCTTGAGTGAAGGTCTGGGTGGTAGTCTTTGAGATGGATCAATAAACTGAATCAAAAAGAGTTGTCCCTGGGAAAATTTCTGGAGAAAAAAAAGACAGTCTGAGAAGGAAAGAAAGACAGGAACAGGAACAAAAAATAATAAAAATGGCGCTGCTTCTTGTGGCGACGCGTCCCCCCCCTCCCCCCCCCCCCCCCGGCCCCCCCCCCCCCCCCCCCCCCCCCCCCCCCCCCCCCCCCCCCCCCCCCCTTCCCCCAGGATGCACAGCTCGAATTTCACGCAGAAAAAAGATGCTTTACTTAACTCGTGTACAATACAATGCAGTACAATAGCCTTTCTTTGCATGGGCAAAACTCATCACAAAAGGGACACTTGAGCAGCAACTTTAACCTTCTGTTCCGTTCCCAGAGAAAACTGGAACCCGGACAATAGGAAAGCTCTGCAAAGATCTGCCACTCTCTTGGGCTTGAAGTAACCTCTGTGATAGGCGTGCTGTCCTCCATGGCACGCTAATGAGGGTGTTCTCTTGATGGGGACACAGGGCTGGGTGGCTACAGCTTTTTTTTTAATGCTTTTCTACCACTTTAAGTCACGGCAGATTTCTCTGCGTGAAATTCGGGCTGCTCTCCACGGGGAGAGCGCGTCGCCACAAGAGCAGTTCCACCCATTTTTTTTCTTTTTCCTGTCTGCAACTGTATTTGTTTCCCTATCAGAGTGCCTTTTTAACTGCAAAATTTTGCTAGGGACAACTCTCTTGTTGCCGTGGGTTCTTTTACGTGCGCTAAATAATTATGTGTAACACACGGGACCTCGGTTTATCGTCTCATCCGAAAGACTAGCACCCAGACCACCACTCATGGTTAAATAGATGGGGGGAAAATTTCGGATCCAAACGGGATTCGAACCACCGCACACTTCCGACCCGAACTTTTCGCAGTCTAGGCAGGTGCGTTACCACTAGACCACCGATCCACCTTCAAGCTGCGGCAAACAAAGCGGGGGCGCAGACGACCAGCGGGAAAACGAAACTAGTCCTCAGCATCCTCCACCAAGAAGTGTCACGTCACAGGCTACAGTGATCATGAGCTGCTCTGAAAGTCGAAAATGCGTGGGCTGAGGCCCGCAGGCAGACCTCTTGCAGAGTTACAAGGACAGGAGAAGACCTGGCACTGCACGTCTCACCTAGGGAGCGTAGAGGAAAACAACAACAAACTTGAATAACAAAAACCTTTAAAAAAACAACAACCCGTAAGGCGGAAATAATGACGTTTCCTATTCCCTTTAGGTTTTCTGTTTTTCTGCTCTCACCAGACACAAATAGCTTGCGATAATTATATTTACTTTGCTGGCGTTCCATTTCCTTGGGAAAAAAATATGTTGTATTGATAAAATTAATTCGTTGGGTTGATGTGCGTGTCTTTGTGTTCACATAAATGCTTACGTGCGTGCGCGTGTGTGTGTTAGAGAGAGAGAGAGAGAGAGAGAGAGAGAGAGAGAGAGAGAGAGAGAGAGAGAGAGAGAGAGAGAGAGATCCACATCTTTGTATTTCCAACAATGGCAGAATAAGCAGAGCATGCTGTTTTCATCTACCCCTTGCACGCGCGCGCGCGCGCACACAGACACACACACACAACACACACAACACACCACACACACACCACACACACACACCACACACCACAATCACACTCACTCTGCTTCATACGCGTATGAATATAAATAATACTTGAGAACAGAGAGATAATACAAATTTACATACATACATTAGAACTGTCACTAAAGAATATATAATGAGTCATGTGATATGCATGGACATTTTTTGTGTGTGATATATATATATGGAGAGAGAGAATTGTGTGTGTGTGTGTGTGTGTGTGAATTTTGCACTTTTTAAAAAGCAAAGTTTAGCTTCAGTTAGCAAAACAATGAGCAAATGGGGTGATTCTCTTAGTTTGGGTTAATCATGATTTGCATTCGTCTTTTAAAAAACATTTTATTGTTTTTTTTCGTTTTGAACACTTTTTTGTTTTTTCCGAACTGATTGATACTCGTGTACGTGTAATATGGGAATGATAATGGAAATACTAATACAGTACAGGAAAGTCTTTACGAAAAGAATTGGAGGGACAGTTTAGCTGCTCTGGCAAGCTGACTTCGGCCTTGTCGGAAAATTCAGCTGCTCTTTGCCTAACACCTCGCCGATACAGTCGCTGATCAGGATAATTGTATTGTCACGCGTTCACCAGGCTAAGGCGATTACAAATCAAATGAAGCTGGATACTGGCCTAACTACCAAGCTGGAGGCCTTCATTTCATGGCTGTGTCTGGTTTCCAGGTTGGTTTTCTTTCCCTCTTTTTAATGAGCATTGTGGAAGCTTCGAGAAACAAAATTATCCTCTTTTTTTTTTACAGTCGTCGGAATATATATATATATATATATATATATATATATATATAATATATATATATATATATATATAATTTTATATATATATAATATATATTATATGTGTGTGTGTGTGTGTGTGTGTGTGTGTATTTAATATTGCAAGCAGTAGTGGCTGGAACGTGGAGTCAAACAAGAATCTGGAAAACAAACATGGCGACTCCCGTTCGGAAACCACAGGCAGACTTAACTAGCCTACAAGGCAGTATCCTCTCAGACAGTCAGCTCTGCAGAGACCCGGTACCCTCGTCCTCAGGTACCGTCACATCACTACCCCCCCCCCCCCCCCACCCCACCCCCCATCCCCTGGCTTAATCCAATAGATAGATATATATAGATATATATATGGATAGATAGATTGATTGATTGATAACGATAGATAGATTGAGATAGATAGATAGATAGATATAGATAGATAGATAGATAAATAGATAGATAGATAGATAGATATAGATAGATATGCAAAAAACGGTTACATTTGAAAAGAAAACGAAAGAAACCTGCACCTCAGACCTCTTGCACGCTACAGCGAGGTTACACACATTTTCAGCTTCGGTCACAGAACTCAGGCTGACTGGAGAGATCGAGATGATTCCACTACACACAGAAACCTCCACACCCACAGGAGTGGTTACAGCGCTGCATAACTGTAACTACTATAAACTGGCCCCGGCAACTACAGCAGCGAGCAGTTTCCTTATGTATGTCCTCTCCAGAGAATGCCATGCACTTACCAACCCTGCCATCTCCGAGATTAGTGTTGGCAGGTCTCTCTGGCTTGATTCAGGCTCCCACGTACGTTCTTAGTCTACTGGGTTGGGTTTTTTTTCTTTCCTTTTTCATGTACACATTGCTTACAGAATTGAACATAATTATAGTTCCCTACCGCACTGATTTTATGTTATTAAAAAGTTATGTCAATTGGTGATATGTTTTTGATAAAAAGGGACCCATCAAAACTGGACTTCATCATCATCATCATCATCATTAGCATCATCATTATCATCACCATCATCATCATCATCATCATCACCGTCATCATCATCATCATCACCATCACCATCATCATCATCATCATCATCATCATCATCAACAACAACAAAAACAACAACAAAACTCTGGGGTTTTTTATCGCAACAATAACACCACTCCATGTTTTTTATTTGTTTTGGTCTTATAGTTCATACACGAACTATTCAAGGGGGATGTTGTTTTTTACCTTGAAGTTGAGAGGGAAAAACAAAACAAAGGGAGACAATTTGCCAGAGTTATCTTGCTTTTCCCATGACCTTGCCATTTTACTTGGGTTCATACATGGCTTGTTTGAATATTTTTGTTCGTTCATTTGTTTGTTCAATAATTACAAAGCAAATAATGTGCAATGACCATATTATCTTCATTTCTCGATAGAATGATCGCTTTGAAACATGGTTTTTGGACTTGATGAGTTGTCTTTTCTTGCTCCACGGGTTCTTTTCACTGCGCATGTGCGATTGATTTGGAATTATTTCAAGCGTAAGAACTCCTCTCTTCACACACACACACACCTCTCTCTCTCTCTCTCTCTCTCTCTCTCTCTCTCTGTGTCTGTCTCTCTCCAGTGTTTCCCATAGATTTAAAAAAAACACAAAATTTGCTGCTGCATCTTCTGTGATGTTCCCGTCCTGCTGTTCCCACGCCGCTCATTTCGGTTATCCCGCCACAGTCATACCCTGATTCGTTATGTCGCATCCTCAGGGTCAGAAGTCCTTAGGGAGCTCATCAATATCAGCCTGCCGCCGGGGCCACAGATTTTTTTGGTTTTGTTCGCTGCACACAGACTTTGCGACCGAAAACTCCCAAACACCAAAAGGCTAACTGACCTAGTCGATCTGCTGCAGACAACGTGGAAGACATATTAATTCGAGAGCGCCATTCATTGCATATGTTGGATGGCAGCGTTCACACGACTTGCAGACAAAAGCCCTAGGGAGGTCTCACTGCCTATTTTCTGAGAGCTGATGGCAATTATTATGTCTCGGTGTGGGGTCACGTTTGATCTGGAAGCGAACAATGCCATGTCTTCATGACTGTCTTCTCCCTCTCTCTGTCTCTCTCTCTGTGTCTCTCTGTCTGTCTCTCGCTGTCTCTCTCTCTCTCTCTCTCTCTCCTCTCTCTCTCTCTCTCTGTCTTTTTTCTCTCTGTCTGTCTTTTTCTGTCTGTCTTTCTCTGTCTGTCTGTCTGTCTCTCTCTCTCTCTGACTCTCTGTCTCTCGCTGTCTCTCTCTGTCTGTCTCTCTCTTTCTGTCTCTCTGTCTCTGTCTGTCTGTCTGTCTGTCTCTCTCTCTCTCTCTCTCTCTGACTCTCTGTCTCTCGCTGTCTCTCTCTGTCTGTCTCTCTCTTTCTGTCTCTCTGTCTCTGTCTGTCTGTCTGTCTCTCTCTCTCTCTCTCTCTGTCTTTCTCTCTCTGTCTGTCTGTCTCTCTCTGTCTGTCTCTCTGTCTGTCTCTCGCTGTCTCTGTCTGTCTGTCTGTCTGTCTCTCTGTCTGTCTCTCGCTGTCTCTCTCTGTCTCTCTGTCTGTCTGTCTGTCTGTCTCCTTTCTTGTCACTTCTGACTTCAGATGATAAGTAGCCTTGTTTCTGTGAAGTCAGCAGTGTGATGTGATGTGCTGTATTCATATGTATATGTGTATTGGGGGTGGGGGGTGGGGTGGGGGGGCGTGGGCATGATTGGAGGAGGGAGTGGGGTAGGGAAAAGGAGGGAGGGAGAGAGAGCGAGAGAGAGAGAGGTGGGGTGGGGGGTAAAACACGCGCGAGGGAGAGATGAGAATGAATGGTCTTTTTTATGTGCGTGCGTGCGTGCTGTGTGTGTGTTGTGTGTGTGTGTGTGTGTGTGTGTGTGTGTGGTGAGTATGTGTGTGCGTGTGTGTGGAGGGGGGAGAAGTGGGAGGTGTGTGTGTACATGCATGTGTGCGTGTATATGTGTGCACGCGCGCCTGTCTGTGCCTGTGCGTACATGTGTGCACGCACGCGCACGCGCGCGAATGTTAGGGGAAGGGAGGGAGGGGAGAGGAGAAGAGGACAGCTTTTGTAAACGTGTGCGCCTATTTGCTTGACTCATCCGTGTGTAAGTGTGTGTGTGTGTGTGTGTGTGTGCACAAGTGTTTATCAACTTGTTGATCAAATTTAGGGCATGCAAATGTGTGCGCGTGTCCTGAAATGTCAATACTGTTTTGATGTAAAACCTGCAGGACTGAAGGCATTATAGTATTACCACATAGAGCTTAGAAAGGCCGAAAAGTGTTAGTGTTCTCCGTCTGTCTGTCTGTCTGTCTGTCTCTCTCTCTCTCTCTCTCTCTCTCTCTCTCTCTCTCTCTCTCTCTCTCTCTCTCTCTCTCTCTCTCTCTCTCTCTCTTTTGTGGCTGGCTGTCTGTCTGTCTCTCTGTGATTCTGTCTCTCTTTGTCTTTCTCAATCTCTGTCTGTCTGTCTCTGTCTCTCTGTCTCTTCCTCTGTCTCTGTATCTCAATCTTTGTCTGTCTTCCTCTGTCTCTCTCAATCTCTGTCTCTCTCTGTCTCTTAATCTCTGTCTCTCTCAATCTCTGTCTCTGTCTGTCTCTTCTCTCTCTCTCTCTCTCTCTCTCTCTCTCTCCTCTCCTCTCTCTCTCTCTCTCTTCTCTCTCTGTCTGTCTCTCTCTCTCCTACATTGAGGAGACCTATCTCGGTCAAAACTGCATCGCTATCATAGTCATTATCAGCACTTGGTCACTCCTACCCAAACCATGAAGACTATGTATGATCTTCCTTGTTCACTGAAGTCTTGCTAATCGCCAGTCATTATCACTAGCTGAGCGGTTTTCCAAAGAACACTGGTACTAGGAAGGGAGGAGGGGGCTTTTGCCCGTTCTATTTCCCCATAACTATGCTCGCTACTTCGCTCTGAAACATATAGGCCTACAGCTCTCTCTCTCTCTCTCTCTCTCTCTCTCCTCTCTCTCTCTCTCTCTCTCTCTCTCTTCTCTCTCTCTCTCTCTAACATGTTTTGGAATGTTGATTATATACACACAACCCCTTCATGAGGGGCCAAGGCCTATAATGAATAAAACGTTCTCATTCGCATTCGCCCTCTCTCTCTCTCTCTCTCTCTCTCTCTCTCTCTCTCTCTCTCTCTCTCTCTTTCTTTCTTTCTTTCTTTCTCTTTCTCCCTGTGTACTTCGTCTGTTTTGAAAAAATGGTTCTTCCAGAATGACATTATACGTGTGATACCAATACCCCCTTCCCCACCCTTACTCTCACCTCCTCCAGACGGATCATAGCGAAGTGGTGGGTGTGGGTGTGGGGGTGGGAGATGAATTAATGAATGAACAAGTGATCTTTGATAAGGAATGATAAGAAGATTCAAGCCAACCTAACCTTGCAGTCTTTCCATGTAATAAACGCACAGGTTTCGAAACAATTTTTAAAAAAGAAAAAGAATTACAATAATATAATAACGATGAAAATAATAATGATGATGTTGATAATGATGATGATGATGATGATGATGATGATGATGATGATGATGATGATGATGATGATGATGATGATGATGATATAATGACGAAAGAAGAAGGAAAGAGAGAAAAAGATGAAGAGAAGAAGAAGTAGAGGAAGAAGACTGCGAAAAAGAAGAAGAATGCGAAGAAAAAGAAGAATGCAAAGTAGAAGAAGAATGCGAAGAAGAAGAATAGGAAGAAGAATGCGAAGAAGAAGAAGAATGCGAAGAAGAAGAATAGGAAGAAGAAGAAGCAGAAGAAGAAGAAGAAGAAGAAGAAGAAGAAGAAGAAGAAGAAGAAGAACAACAACAACAACAACAACAACAAGAACAATAAGAACAAGAACAAGAGCATGAACAAGAAATCTGCACAACAGAAAAGAAGAAGAATGCGAAGAAGAACGCGAAGAATGCGAAGAATGCGAAGAAGACGAATGCGAAGAAGACGAATGTGAAGAAGACGAATGCGAAGAAGACGCATGTGAAGAAGAAGAATGCGAAGAAGAAGAATGCGAAGAAGAAGAAGAAGAATGCGAAGAAGAAGAATGCGAAGAAGAAGAATGCGAAGAAGAAGAATGCGAAGAAGAAGAAGAAGAAGAAGAAGAAGAAGAAGAAGAAGAAGAAGAAGAAGAAGAAGAAGAAGAAGAAGAAGAAGAAAGAAGAAGACGAAAGATGAAGATGAGGGGGAGGAGGAGATGTATAGCAAAGTCATAAAAGCAAACAGTTGTAGTATACAATGATACACATTCATGACAAAACAGGGTTTGACATATATAATCGTACACTTAGACGAGTGCACACACACACACGCACACACACACACACACACACACACACACACACGCACGCACGCACGCACATATACGCACAAAAAAAAGCAAATGCATTGCTTATTCAATGTACCATCTGGAAATAAAATTTTGACTTGACTTGACTTGACGTACGCAAGGACTCGCAAGCGTGCACGCGCACGCACACACACTGTAATTCACAGCATGTGAAAAACAGACACTTAAGTATTATATGATGAGAGCGAGACAGACAGAAAGACACACAGACACATAGACAGAGAGACAGAGACAGAGAGATACAGAGGCATATAGAGTAAGAGACAGACAGACAAAGACACACACATACACGCACACACACGCACACGCACACATACACACTTTATTTCCTAAAAAATAAAAATCAGTTACAGATGAAGAGCAGATCATTTGTCATTACTGTTTCTACATCATCATCATCATCATCATCATCATATCATCATCATCATCATCATCATCATCATCATCATCATCATCATCATCATAACAATAAATGGAATTTATATAGCGATATATTTTGGAAAAACAAATCAAAACGCTTTCATTCATCCTACTCATTCAGATGCAGCCAGTTACAATTAATAGGGGTTTTGTTTGGTTTTGTTTTGCTTTTTTTACAAATTCAAATGTACACACACACGCTCGCACGCAAGCACGCACGCACATACACACACACTCACGCACACATATAAAGGCTGTACACTCGGCAGGGTAAACGGGAGTCCACTTGTTGTTCTCCCTCCCTCCTCCCCCCCCCCCCCCCCCTCCCCGCATCACATACAACAATAGAATAAGAAAACACATAGCCATCACAACAACGCTAGAGTCACAGTCTGTTTTGCTTTGCGCTATGATATTGATTTACCCCAGCTGTGTTACCATATGATGGGTAGGGGAGAGGGAAGTGGATTAAAGCATTAAAAGGACACAGGGGGGACGGGATAGCCTAGTGGTAAGAACATTGCGCTCGCAATCTGACGACCCGGGTTCGATTCCCGTTCAAGGGGATATTTTCCCCTGGAGTTAACATCAGTGCAGACTCCACTCTCCCCAAAAGTCCTTCGGATAAGACTATAAACCGAGGCTCCGTGTGCGAGCGCACGCAGAACATCTTGCGCACACGTAAAATCCTGTTCCGCTTTTCATAAAGAGTAGGCCGTTTCGTGCCGGTGGGAACAGATGACAGAATTGACAAAACCGCATACACACGGGGACTGGCTGTAAAATAGCACATGCGTGCTTATTCCATTATCCTCGATATAAAAGAATAAATAAAAAGAAATTTTATAAAATAAAATTAAAAAAAGAAAAAATATGGCATAAAAATGCACACATAAAGATAATGTTACCTTACTTTTGTTCCCTATGATGCAACAAGCGAGTCAAAATAAGGCTTGCTATAATAAAAATAAAAAATAAAAAAACCAAACACACACACTGCTAAAAAAAACAAAAACAAGTGGGGGATCATGTCAAAAGTTCCTCAGGCGGCCATTAGACGAAGCCACTACAGGTCAAAGAGTCTCTGTGTGTGAGGAAAGCACGAATGTTGCATTGGCGACCACTCCGAAGGGCCCCTCACACTGCCCAGCTAAAAGAGTGGTGCTTGAAACTGCCCTGGTAAACAACTTGTTGTTTGTTGTTGTTGTTGATGATGATGTTGTTGTTGTTGCTCGGCTAGAGCTCCGAGGTGTGCTAATGGTGAGATTTTGTGTATGCAATTCTTTTTTGGGGTGTGTGTGTCCACCATTAAGAGAGCTGCATTCTGGCTTCGGGGATAATGTCTTGTCTAGCACAACACTGAGGAGCATGCGGGTTGTTGTTGTTGTTGTTGTTGTAAAATGTTGCCACCCGTTTCTGCCTGCACGCCATGGCCTATTCTTTTGAAAGGCAGAACGGGCTTTAACGTTGTGTGCAAGAAGAACGCGGCATGTTAGTTTCTAGTTCAATTCGAAGAACTTTCGGGGTAGTGGAGCTGGTACTGGTGTTAACTCCAGGCTAAAATCCCATTGCAGAGGGATAGTCGGTGGTGGCTCAATCCCAGGCTGTCAGATCACAAGCTTAGCGCTCTAACCACTACACTCTTCTCCACCCCACCCATCTCCCACCCTTGAAAACTGTGTATAAAAAAACAAAAGCTCAAACTCTGTGAGGATGAAATTAAGTAGACATTCATATGGACAAATTTCCACCTAACCCGTCGACAAAAAATTAAACTTTTTTTCTATTCTCGTTCAATCCGGTTAAAAGTCATAAGCAGACTGCCAATCAAAAAGTATTATGATAAATTACGTGTGACCCAGTTGAGGAATGTTGGTCAGTGACCCTCAGGGTGTAAGACTCCATCAGTAATGGAAGAACGGTCAGTCGTACAAAGAAGCAGAGCTGATTGAGCTGCAGGGCAATGATGATAGTGTGTGGGGTGCCATAATACTCATTACCCCAATTGTGCACAAGTTAGCCTGCCTAGCAGCTTACTTTTCCCATCATGTGTGCATTAGTCTTTTTTCTGTGTGTGTGTGTGTGTGTGTGTGTGTGTGTGTGTGTGTGTGTGTGTGTGTGTGTGTGTGTGTGTGTGTGTGTGTGATCGTACTGTGTGTGTGTGTGTGTGTGGTGTTGTGTGTGTGCGTGCGTGTGTGTGTGTGTGGGGGGGGGGGGGTTAAGTTTGTGAAGGTGTGTGTAGGTTTGTCTAGGATCGTACGTGACACTTTATCACCGCATGCTTTTAACTTAAGTATGGAATCTGAACTTGTTACCTGTATATCAAGAGATATTTGATACACATGATCATATTACATGTGCACTCACCACACCACGAAGATCTGTTTGGGAAAGTAAAGGCGCTTCAATTTGGAGTTTAGAATTTCAGAATTTATGTGTTTGACCACGAAAGTGCTCTTTGGCTACAGGACATCAAGTGAGATGTCAGTCTAATCTGATGAAAGTACTGAGCTTGGGCACTCTTCCAACAAACTTTTCGAAATTCCTCGCCTTTATTCCCAGGTTGACGTTGCATTAGGCTCTAGCAGTTTGCAAACCCGCGCAACCCAATCCGATCTTGTTGTTTATAGCCTCGCCGACCACAGAGTCCATTAATTATCGGGGCTGTCACCTCTCAAGTTTTTGGGTTTTTTAAATTCAGATCAAAACTGTGCATCTGTATACCAGTCCAAATATCGACGCACTGATGTAACTGGATCTGCTCTTGGTGTGTGTGTGAGTGTGTGTGTGTGTGTGTGTGTGTGTGGTGTGTGTGTGTGTGTGTGTGTGTTGTTGCTTTTTTATTTAGTTGTGTCTGCTATTGTTCCTACAGAGGCAATATTTTAGCCAGTTTCAAAAGGCGTTTCAGTGTGTTGTGTTTATTATTGTACCTTTTGTATTTTTAGGGGGCGAGTTCGAGTCACCGCAGGTATGTCTGTTTCAATGACTTGTCTTTCTTTAATGGTATCTCTGGACCTGATCATCCTTCCCTTACCCATCTTTTACACGAGACTATGAACGGAAAAGAAAGAAAAGGGGTATAACAAACTATACTAAAGCAAATAACAGAACCCATTAAAACCGTGTGTGAAAACACGAATACTATTTTATGCAACACGTTACAAACCTCTCCATGTTTGGTTACTTAAGAGCAGGTCTGTAGGTCTGCCCCGGCCTCAAGAATCTCTCCTTGTCACTGTGAAACGGCTCGAGCTTGTCAGGTTTGGACATGTGACCTGCCACATCACCCTGCACACAACGTTTCTCCGGGGTATGCTGGAATGAAAGCCATCGCCAAAGGCGTCAACGTTGGGAAGAGCTAGAGCACTAATGTTCAGGAATAGACACAACTCCACACAGCAGACCTACTTACAGCCAGCTGCCCAGAAA
>CM054139.1:52168032-52173032 GCA_028751875.1 Rapana venosa | reverse complement strand
TGATGATGATGAATTTTTAGGGTGATAAATCTTGTAAAACAAACAAATCAAGGCGCTTGCAGTCGAATCATTCACAAACATGCCACCGTTCACAAGAGATTAACATATTTTGAATTTACACACACACCCACACACACACACACACACACACACACGCACGTTCGCACGCACGCACGCACGCAAGCTAGTAGACAGGGATGTCTCTTGAAAGCAGGAACAGGTAAGAGGTGTAGCTAAGGGGGGCGGGGGGGGGGGGGGGGGGAGGCGGGGGCGGGGGGGGGAGTTACAAAGTCGGAAATAAGTGTGTCTTGAGGCTGGATGTGAAAGTATCAAATGTAGGCTTTTGGCGAAGTGAGAGAGGGAGGTCGCTCCAAACAGATGGACCAGAAATAGAGAAAGTGCGACAGCCAACAGTGGATTGTTTGTTATGGGTGTTTTGAAGCATAAGGTATCTGTAGCAGAACGGAGGAGCGTGATGGAGCGTACAGGTGAAGACAGTTACAGAGACAGGAGGGTGCAGCTTTGTGGAGACATTTATAACAGGGGGAACCAATCTTATACTTCACTCCTTGTGAAACAGGCAGCCAGTAAAGAGATTGCAAGAGAGAAGTGACGGTTCGGATTTAGTTCTATTTTACAGTACATAACTAAACATTCTCACATCTTTCGTCATTTTACAACTGTCATTTCCTCACAAAGACCAAAAGAATGGTTTTTCGTTATTTTGTATAACCCTTAAGAAAGTATTTCTCTCTTAAATGGGTATATTCTGGGCAAACTGCCAATACATATAATTTATATTCCAACCTGTCATAAAATAACATTTTTTGGGTAACATCTCTCTATAGTTCTTGACGTTTAGTTCATTCATACGCAAATGAAACTTAATGAAGGCGTATCTGACTTTACTGACTGTAAAGTCAGATCAATATTTTTCAGGTTGTAGTAAAGATTCAAAAGAACAACATCCAAAACCATTCGTACCGTTCCGTGCCATTAAGTTGCATTACCCAGTCTTGTTGAAACTAATCGATCCTACGTTGCTTGAAAACCTTTAACAGACATTTTCTGATTCCTAATCAGAAACACTGTAACAGCAGGGAGAAACACGAAAACAGCAGGGACAGACGCTGTGACAACAGGGAGAAACACAAAAACAGCAAAGACAGACACTGTAACAGCAAGGAGAAACAAAAACAGCAGGAACAGACACTGTTGCGGCAGGGAGAAACACTATAACAGCAGAAACAGACACTGTAACAGCAGAAACAGGCACTGTAACAGCAGGGAGAAACACGAAAACAGCAGGAACAGACACTGTAACAGCAGGGAGAAACACGAAAACAGCAGGAACAGACACTGTAACAGCAGGGAGAAACACAAAAACAGCAGAAACAGACACTGTAACAGCAGAAACAGCCACTGTAACAGCAGGGAGAAACGAAACTGGGAGACGCTGTTTGCAAAATTGAAGAGGCAAGCACTGGATTGAGGGGAAAGTGGAACAGTTGCGGGGGAGAAAAAACGTTGCCCTGGCGGGAAACAAAACAGCCATTTCTGCCCAACAAGACAGCAGCAAGACATGCGTTACTGCCCTTTGTGGATCGCAGGACAAGATAGATCATCTGGACAGCTTCACCAGACGAACTAATGGAAGATTATAGATCTTCCACAACCAAACAGACTTCGAAGCCTGTACTAACGACATGAAACAGGCCTTGTGTAATTCTATTTCTAGTAGCTTCGTAGATGCGCATGCGCGGGAGAGCCATACCACACAAGCTTGGCGGCCATAGTGGTAACCATCCCCAGGCTCCTCAATGTTTAATCTGGTAACAGCTCACTGGAGGTAAACTACCGATCTGGGTTTCTTATTAATTTCCTGCCGAACACAATTTATATTGGGTTTTCCACAAATTGAGTAATTCACTGGTATATTAAATCAACGTTATCAGACCAAAACAAAGATCGACATGATCCAGATGATGACGTATAGAATCGCTTCTTGGAGACGCACCAGATGAAAGAAATAAAGACGGGTGGGATTTCAGCAAAAACCTAACCGAATCGTTCTTTCTGTAGACGATTGGGGCATGATGAAATAACCCACATTAAATATGACTGTTCTGAAAGAGCTGAAAGCACTCCAAAGGAAACTGAAGAAAAAGTGACAAAGTTTTTGCCTCAGACTCTGTAATCAAAGCAAAAGACAACTCAAATACAAACTCTTGGGCTGAGCAGCCGAACAGAAAGAGTGTTTTTCAATGACAAAAAGCACTACCAATGATCTAGTAGACGTTGATCCAGAAATGCAGCTAGAAGAATTGTGGAGCTCAAGGGAGCTGTGAGCATCAGAATGAAACTGACTCTTAATAATAATAATAATATATGGAATTTATATAGCGCTCCAAGATGAACAGGACACAGAGAAACAGCATTGTTTTTTTGTCTGAACAGCATTTAACAAAAAGAACAAAAACAACAGAAAATAAGACCCCAATTCTGTGAACTCCAATCCTATCCTTCTACTTCATCTGTCTACTAAAGAAAACGGGTTATATTTCCTTTAAAGGTCTGCTTGGCGGTCTGTCCATTATCTCCAAAGATTAAACCTTGTTATTTTTTTTTTAAACCCAACTTCTGAGGTCATCATAATCTGCATTAAAATCGTTTGTCATCCTCGTGGAAGGGAGACAGCAAACAAATTGCAGACACTGATCTCCTTTTCTGTTTGAGCCACCCTCGAATCCTTTTTGTTGATTGGTCCCTTAACGAAGTCTTCAAAGCTTTTTTTGTTTTGGTTGGTTGGTTGTATTTTAAAGCTGAGATTTAGTGCCACCTCTACCACCACCATCTAATCACCCCCTAATCCCCTACACACACACACACACACACACACACACACACACACACACACCACACACACACACACACACACACGTACACACACACGTACACACACACACACACGTACACACACACTATGCTTCAAAATGTTTGCTGGAAACATGTGAAAAAGAAACAGGAAGAGGCTGGTTATCCCCAGCATACTTGTTCAGTTCTGGATATTGAGAACATTCTTTGCACTCAGTACGGTTTTCGAAAATCCTGTAGTAGAAAAATTGTTTCTCTAATCTACAGATTGAAATTAAATGCCTTTCGAGCAAAATTTGCCAAAAATATACAATGTATATGCGGAGACAAATTTTCTAATGTTCATGTTCTGTATCAATGTCAAGGTTTAAAAACGTTTTTACCATCATTTCAAGATAAGTCTCTGCAGGAAGTTTTAACCAATCCAGAGTTATTATGTGAGATAGCCTTGTCTCTGTTGCAATCCCAGTATTCTCTTTTTTGTAAAGTATGGTCGTGGGAATCTACATTTTGCTTGTTTCACAGCTGCCGTTACAAGTAGTTCAAAATTGTTTGTTTTCCAACATTAGAGTATTTTTCAATTGTTGTGGGTTTTTGTTAATTTTTGTAGTTCTATGCCATGTTTTTTGCAACATACTATTTATATAGATTGGAATAATCTTTTAATGTGCATTCATACCAACACGTATCTATTCTACTTAAAGCCCTTATCTCATTATGCCCCCCCCCCCAATCCCCCCTGCCTCCATCGTCTAATATCACTTTAAGTGAACAGACGTAAAATTGAAGACACACACACTATCCTTCACACACACATACTATCCTTCAAACACACACACTCTCTCTCTCATACATACATACATACATACATACACAACATACATACATACATACATACATACATACATACATACATACATACATACATACATACATACATACATAACGCACACACCCCACACACATATTACCACTACCCACCACAGGGCAAGAGAGGATTACAATGATCGGTCTCTGTAGGTCGGTCCAGCAGTACTGTCTGATTATCAAGTCCCTGCTGGTCAGGAAGGAGTAAAGTGATGCTGCAGGGGTGGGTGGGTTGTGTGTGTGTGTGGGGGGGGGGGGGTGAGGAGGGAGAGAAGGAGAAGGGTTGGGGGGGTGGGGGGGGGGGGGGTGTACATGCGGCACACAGCGGCGGCATGCTCGTCATGCTGATGACGTTGATGACCAACAAGGGGTCAGCAGCTTCCTTACTGCCATTACAAACCAGCAGGTGAGGTCCGTGGAACCACTAAACACACCTGGTCAGGCAGATCGGGAAGGGGGGGGGGGGGGGGGGAGCGAGGGGGAGGGGGAGGTGGTAGAAACTGGATGGAGGTTTTGAAGAAGGGGGAGAGGGGGTGATGGGGTGGGGTGGGGGAGGGGGGGGGGGGGGGGGTTGTTATAGCGTAGTAGCTGGAACGTGGAACTGGGGATCAGGTGAGGATCCACTTTAGAAGCTGGCTGCTGGAATGCCTGCTGTGAAGTAGTAGTAGTAGTAGTGTTGTTGTTGTGGTGGTGGTTGTGGTTGTTGTTGTTGTTGTTGTTGGTGGTGGTGGTGGTGGTGGTGGTTGGTGGTGGTGGTGGTGGTGGTGATAATGATGATGATGATGATGATGATGATGATGATGATGATGATGATGATGGTGATGATGGTGATGATGAGATTGCTGTTGGTAGTGGTGGGGGTGGTGATAATAGTGATGGTGGTGGTGATGATGATTGTGGTAGTGATTGGTGGTGGTGATGGTAGGATGATGATGATGATGATGATGATGGTGGTGGTGGTGGTGGTGGTGGTGGTGGTGGTGTGATGATGATGATGGTGATGACGGTGGTGGGGGTGATGTGCTGCTGCTGCTGCTGCTGTGATGATGATGATGGTGGTGGTGGTGTGGGGGTGGTGGTGGTGGTGGTGTGATGATGATGATGGTGTGACGGTGGTGGGGTGATGTTGCTGCTGCTGCTGCTGCTGTGTGTGTATGATGATGATGTGGTGGTTGTGTGGTGGTGGTGGTGGTGATGGTGTGTGGTGGTGTGCTGTGTGATGTATGATGAGATGATGATTGATGGTGGTGGTGTGGTGG
>CM054139.1:52138032-52160532 GCA_028751875.1 Rapana venosa | reverse complement strand
CAGCGGTCACGCGCGAAGAACTCCGCCAAGGCAGCAGGCTGACAGACCAGCAGCACCAGGAGGTCAGCCAGGCTGAGGTTGACCAGGTACCAGTTCATGGGGGTCCGCATGTCCCGCACCATCACCACCACCACGATCACCAGGATGTTGCCCACAGTGCCCGTGAAGAAGACGATCGCGTTCAGGACGGTGATGTAGATAGGCTGGTAGATCGGCCAGCTGGGCGGCTCCACGATCCCCGGAAACGGAGACCCCGCCGTGTTGTTGAAAGACTCGTTGCTGATTCTGTTATTGTGGTAGGTGCTAGTATTGGTGGTGCTGATGATGATGTTGTCGTTGTTAGGATCGGCGAAGGAAGCGTTGAGTGACATCAGTAGAGTGTGTAGAAAAGCTGTTGTTGTTGTTGTCGTTGTTGTTGTTGTCTCCATTTTTGTTGTGGGCTAGATAACTGTGAAAAAAAAAGAATTTTGGGTGGTGAAAGGGTTACTTTTTGAACGTTACAGTCCAAAAATCTTCTTTACAAGACAGGTAAAGTGCCTTGCTGCACAGAGTTATACTGAGAAAAGGAGACTGTTGGTAACCCGACTGAAGGAAAGTATTTGCTACTTCAAGCTTCAGATTTAGTATTTTTCTTAGCAGAATTGTAAACATTGTACACACGGTTGCATTCTTGTGGTCACAAGACGAACATGGAATATTCAACAGGTTTTTTTTCTTTAAAATAGTATAAAATATATGTATTCCCATGTATTATCGTTTTATATCGTTTGCTCTAATGAAGATAGAATTTTACGTTAAAATGGGAAACAGGTCACATCAAAAATCCATATGTTAAAACAGAAATGAACGGTCAGGCAAAGAAAAACACGGAAGAGACCAGAACGCACATGCTGTATTATAATATTCGTAGCAAGCTGTATAAACCATACACAATGCATACGTGTATCATAACTTACCCTCTCGAGTTAACCCTATTCCTCCGCCTCTGTTTGTCTCTGTCTGTCCGTCTATCAGTCTGTCAGTCTGCCTGTCTGTCTGTCTCTCTGTCTCACAGTCTGTCTGCATGGCTGTGTACTGTGACATCGCATTCTATATAATATATATAACCAGGTAAAACAGCCAAAATCATACCCATAAACATATATTGTGACACTCCACTCCACTCCACTGCGCTACGCTAAACTACACTACGCTACGCTACATTACACTGCGTACAACACAACACAATGCAACTCTATACAAAACTTCAATGCAATATAATACAGCACAAACAAAACAACTGTTTACATTTTTCTGGGGCATTGCGCCAGACTGGCATACAAGAATCACCTTGCAGTTATTACCTCGCATTTTGACAAAGAGTATTTCTATTGAAAATGACTGTGAATTCCAAGAATGGTAAAGTCCAGCTTTAGTCAAAGTATTCTTTATACAGTTTAACAAGTTGTATCAAAATCTGTTGTTTGTGCTACAGAATAAAACACAGTATAATGTAGGTAACATTTCTGTGTTATATACACTACATTACCAGCCCATCGTCTCATCCCATTATTTTCTTTATCAAATCTCAAATAATAGATAAATAAGCTCTCAACTTCTACTGTTTCATTGCCAAATGCAAATTTTATCAAAAAGAATAATGCTCGTATGAAAAATGATTCTGTTTATACTGTATCAGCTTCAAGTCTCCATTACAAGCAATATTTTTATAGGCATGAATACTAATTGTGACTTAGGCCTACTAGGAACCAATAAAATCGAGAAACAGCATAGCATTAGAATACACACTATCTAGTATGTATGTCGACACTAGTTTATTTGTAAGAGGGGAGAATTATCATCAATAAGAAACAGTACACAAAGTAATTAACATACAATGAAAACAGTAGTGAATAACAATTCTGTCCTAAATGAACACCCTTAGAACCTCTGAAGAACGCATAAATATATCACCAATGCAGATTCAGTATATAACACACTAACTGACCAGACACCCTTTGTTTTGCTTGTACTCTATGACCTGCAACACTAGCCTCCAAAACAGAAACAGTGGCATTTTTGTCATCAACATCACAACGCCACAGTTTTCTTTTTCATTGAAAATGCATTAATTAGCGCTTGAAAATAATAATGCACCCGCACCTCACCCCCCCCCCACTCAAACACACACACACACACACACACACACACACACACACACACCCTTCACTCCTTCTTCAATCCAATCCTGCTGCACACTTCACCTCACAAAGACAGCAAAAAAAACGGAACCCAAACTTCAAACAACTCCACCAAATCAAATCGCCTCGCCTCACACACACACACACCAAAGAAAGAAAGTCACCCCCTCCAAACACTCAAACAACACAAGGCAACTGGTCCAGACCTGACGACAACCAAGCAAAGCATACACACTGGCTCTGATGTGAGCTGCGCGACAGATAGCCTAGCAGCAGGAGCAGCAGCAGACCAAGTGATGCCAGAAGAGTGTGGATCAGACAGACCAGACCGACAGACACTCTCTCGGAACCCAGCCAGTCAGCACTAGGCCTTTCCCTGTGTCTGGAATCAGAGCTGGGGTGATGGTCAACGCTCCTGGCGGTAACTCTCTTGCCATTGGTGGAGACAGTTTGCCTTTTGTGCGCATGCGCTGCATTTGGATGGTATGTTCTTTTTGCGATCTTGGATGTCGTGTTAGTGATGGTAGTGGTAGTGGGTTGGTGGTGGTGTGTAGTGGTGGTGGTTGGGGGGGGGGGGGGGGGTGGGAGGGAGAGAGAGAGAGAGAGAGAGAGAGAGAGTGTGTGTGTGTGTGTGTGTGTGTGTAGTGTGTGGTGTGTGTGTGTGTGTGTGTGTGTGACGTGTGTGTGTGTGTGTGTGTGTGTGTGGTGTGTGTGTGTGTGTGTGTGTGTGGCATGTGTGTGTGGTGTGTGTGCGCGCGCGAGCGCGTGTGTGTGTGTGTGTGTGATACTCTTTATTTCCAGGTGACTCAAAAGTTAATCGTAATGTATTCATCCCTCGTTCAGAATGGGAATTATATAGCAAAATAGTGAAAAATAACATTTCAGAAGAGAGAAAAACAAAATCTAAGCAAAAGAACATAATCATAGCATATTAAGAAGCAAACAAACATAATTATGCAATCAAAGAGAGTACAAGAAAAGCGCAAACACATACACGCATACACACTTACAAATAAACACACTTACACACACTTACACACACACACACTTCACACACACACTTACACACACACCTCTTTTTATTGGTTCAATTTATTGGTAAAGGTTGCAATAATGTAGTATTTCAATATAATCATTAAGAAATGTGTTCTTAGATAGATGGCTTGATGAAAAAAAGTTAATGCATTGCCTATGCAATGTACCATCTGGAAATAAAAATTTGACTTGACTTGACTTCACACACACACACCACACACACACACACACACACACACACACACACACACACACACACACACACACTATCCATACACTATGAAACACACACATACACACACTATCCATACACTATGAAAACACACACACACACACACACACACAACACACACACACACACACACACACAAACAAGTCCTTCGGGTGAGACTATAAACCGAGGCCCCGTGTTCGACCGCATGCAGAACATCTTGCGCACACGTTAAATCCTGTTCCGCTTTTCGGAAGAGTAGGCCATTGTGTGCCGGTGGAAACAGATGACACAAATTTACAAAACCGCATACACACGGGGACTAGATGTAAGAAAAACACATGAGTGATTTTTCCATTATCCTCGATATAAAAGAATAAATAAATAAAAAATAAATAAATAAATTTAAAAACCTGTAATCAGAGATACACGTAGCTCAATAAGATTATCACACTGGCTGTACTTCCATCGCCTCTAAAGAAACCCACAGTGATACATACACAGACGCGGCAGCGTTCTCTTCATCTGCGCTGATGCTTCTGGTCAATACAGTCACTCCCTCTCCTCCCGTAACTCCCCGAGGAGTCGCTGGCAGGCACTGCACTGAATTCTTCAGGCCCTGTCTCTTGGGCAAATTGAACCTGTCAAAGTTCATCTCTCTCCAGGCAGGCAGGCAGGCAGGCTGGCAGGCAGGCAGGCAGGCAGGCCTACAGGCCTACAGGCTATGTGCTGGATGTATTCGTGTTTCTGCCTACCAACCGAACACTGACATGAACTACACTTACACCGGATCTTCGAACGTACATTTTTGATCTTGTATTCGTATACCACTTGTTCATCACGGCAGATTTCGGTCTGCATAAAAATTCGGGTAGCTCTTCCCGGGTAGAGCGCGTTGCCACAAGATCAGCGCCACTTACTAATTTTTTTTCTTTCTTTTTCGTATCTGCATGTGTATAAGCACGAAGGGAATTGAGGCACTTGCAGGTCTGCACTTTATGTTGAATTTTGCTCATCTAATATCCCTTTGAGTGAAACAGACGATATGTTAAAGAAAAAAACAAACTTTGTGTTGATGTAAGAGATTATAGAAATCCCCACTGCACTCTCAATTCACCAGATACAGCTGCCGAGATTGGAACCTACGACTTCAGGAACCCATTGGATGGAAGTCAAAGGGTTTTATCCATTCTGCTACAGTGTCTGTCCAAGACAACCGCAGTGGCCACACACCAACGAAAACAGGAATGTCCTGAGATTTGCTCTTTGAAGGAATCTACATCACCATCGCCAGGGAAAAAGAAAAGAAAGAGAATGTAAAAAAAAAACAACAGGGGGAAACCAGTAACATGAATTAGCCACCATAGTGCAGTCTTAAGGGCAGCTGATCTTCGCCATTAAGATTGCGGGGCTGTTGCTGTTAATGCTGTTGTTGGTGCTGCTGCTACTGACGTTGCTGTGCTTTTTGCTGCTGTTGTAAATTTGCTGCTGTTATTGTTGTGGTGGTTTTTGCTGCTGTTGTTGTTATTGCTGTTGCTGTTGTGTTTGGTATTGGGTGTTCCCTGGTTTAACGTCCTTGGGAGCAAGCAGAATATGTACCCTGTCTGATTCCTTATACCTGCCAATCACTGAGACCATACATTTACAATGAATAACGTCTTTGTGTGTGAGTGTGTGTGTGTGTGTGTGTGTGTGTGTGTGTGTGTGTGTGTGTGTGTGTGTGTGTGTGTGTGTGTGTGTGTGTGTGTGTGTGTGTGTCGCAATGTTTAAGTACCTCGCCAAATAGGCAGTCGTACTCTAGCTTCAGAGGATATTTTGTTCTCCATCATAGGAGAATTCTCTTCGTCTTTCTTAATCCCCCTCCCCCCCCTTTTTTTCCAGTAACAATCGTCTAAGTTTATTCCTAAAGTGTTTTTTTTCTTTTCGTAGTTTATCAGGGCAGTTAAATTATTTCCCATGTAATCTCTTTGAAAATGTGCATTTTCATTTGGTATTATGAATTACTCGAAAAAAAGTTAACATGAAAATCATTTTGCCCTGTCAATCGATGCTTCTTTTAGAAATAGAACTCTGGTTTTCTTGCATTTATATACAGTGACGTGAACATTAAGATAATCAGAGTATGCGTCAGATATTTAGATTTTAACTTTTGGTTTCTGAATGGATTCTGGTCTGTGAATGTTTCTTCAGTATAAAATCACAGGTTAGTTATGCCAGCTTGCTGATGCAGGAGTTAGCGCCTTGGGTTACAGGCTGGAGGGTCACGGGTTCGAATCCCAGAGGAGTCATACGAGTTTTTCAGACTCGGACTGGTTCTTTCCCAGATTGAGTTTTCTAGATATGGGCTCATTGAGAAGACTGCGACTACAAAGTGGAGCTTCATGCACTTTACGAATGTAATTTTGAGACTGTTGTTCAAATTAATTGACCAATACTGCATGTGTCTATATCACTCGGTCCTGGTAGACGCCAGGATATATCATGACAGAAAATGCATAGTACACCCCTGTCAAGTAGTCTCAAAGCACATGCACTTCCATAGCAGCAGCATTACATCATCCTCATTATCATTGATCATCATCCAATAAAAGAAATAAATCGTTGATTTGTGACCCCAGTTGCTCTGGTCTCATGGTGACCTCAGATTCAGTTCCCCCATACACTTCTGTACCTATGATGAGTTTGTGTCAAAGCCTTGAGGGATGGAGGTTCACGGAGAAAGTTGTTGGAGGGACGTTGTGGTGGTCACCATCACTCAGTCTGGCTCAACTACTGAGCTATTAACGTCGGGATGAGCGTGTAGAGGTTATGTTCTGGGTGCCCCCCCCCCCCCCCCCCCCCCCCTTCCATCCCGACTCCCACTTGTACCTCTTCTTCCATGTCTATGACGAGTTGTTTCGTCAAGTGCTCACAGCCTGTGGATGCTTAGGAGACTCGTGACGACAACGCCTGACTGTCATCCCTTCAGACGGAACTTGTCTATCAGTTCAACTTCACAACTAACCTCCCCTTGCTCAGGAAGGGTAGGGGTTTTTTTTCTTTTAGCGTGTATCATTCATATGGGATATACCTGGAGACAGCTGGAGAGAATAGCCCAGGACAGAGGACTCTGGCGGACTGTTGTCGGCGGCCTATGCTCCAGGGGGAGTTTATGGGCCTAAGTAAGTAAGTGTATCCTTTATACAAGTCATTCTTAATCAGAACAGGCACTGGAGAACACCAGGTAGAAGTGACTCAGCAGTCATGTGAGCCCGCTTCAGACGGGTGGACCCTTGACAGCCTTACATAATATACACTGACGGTTCCGAGTAGGACTGCTGATTCGAGTGGATGTGACAGTCTATGTAGGAAGAGCTGTGTACGTGTTGGATGAGATTGGATTGAGTGAGGGGGAGTTGCTGTTCAAGAAAGGTAAAAGAAAAGAAAAGGTGAAGGTGTCCCACAACCTGTAAGGCCGTAGGGGAGCAAGGCGTCAGAGACCTCACTTCTCTAGGGGCCAGCATATTGAGGGCGGCGTCCATCTCCTCTCCCTCGCTGCTTTACCTTCCCTGACCCTAAAAAGGCAGGTGCCCATTTACTGCTGAGTGAACTGGAGGACTGCACTGAAGCCAAGGCGCGCAAACGGTCACCCATCCAAGTGGTAACCACGCTCAATGCACCAGCCGCCATGGCGCAGTGGTTAGTGACTTGGATTTCGGACTGGAAGGTCGCGGGTTCGATTCCCATAAGAATCGTAGGGATTTTTCGGACTCTGGCCGGGTCCTACCTAGAGAGAGAGTGCTGTGGGCTCAGTGGGAAGACTGGGACCACACAGTCGAATTTCATCCACTTAACGGATGCGAGTTTGAGAGTGCTGCTCAAATTACCTGACCAACACTGCAGGTGTCTCTATCTCTCGGGTTCGGTTGACGCCGGGATGTATTATGATAGTAAGTGTAGAGTACAACCCTGTCAAGTAGTCTCAAGCATATGCACTTCCGCAGCAGCATCATTATGTCACCCCCATTGTCATAGTGGGACGGGATAGCTCAGTGGTCGGAGCACTCACTTTCCTCCAGCCAAGTTAAGCAGCGTCGAGCATGGTTACCAGTTGGATGGGTGACCGTTTGCGCGCCTTGGCTTCAGTACAGTTCCCCCAGTTCACCCAGCTGTATATGGGTACCTGCCCTCTTTAGGGTTAGGGAAAGTAAAGCAACGAGGGAGAGGAGATGGGCGCCGCCCTCAATATGCTGGCCCTAGAGAAGTGAGGTCTCTGACGCCTCGCTCCCCTACGACCTTATAGGTTATGGCGACACACACTTCGACAAAAGCCTTCACTTGATACCTTCAAATCCAGCCTCAAAACACACCTATTTCCTACATGAGACTTTCCCCCCAAATATCTGTCCCTAATTTTCAACAGCATTTTTCACCTTCTAAGTGTTGTTCCGAGTGTGTGTGTGTGTGCGTGTGTGTGCGTGCATGCGTGCATACGTGCGCGCGCATGGTTTTGAAATCTGTTTTTCATTATGTTTAAGGAGAGTTGCATGCCTGTAAATGATTGAGTGCAAGCGCTTCGATTTGTTTGTCTTTTTACAAGATTCAGCGCTATATAAATTCCATATATTATTATTATTATTTATTATGAGACTCTTTTTTTATTGTCATAGATCATCGTGCAATTAAAAAAAATTAAGCCTCTGCATCGGTGGTCCCAGTTGCTCTGGTCTCATGGTGACCTCGGATTCGGTTTCCCCATACACTTCTGTGCCTGTGGTGAGCTTGTGTCAAAGCCTTTGGGGTTTGAGGTACGCAGGGAAAGGTCGTTGGAGGGGCATTGTGGTGGTCGCCACATCGGGTGGACAATTCACTCAGTCTGGCTTCGCGACTGAGCTAATACTGTCGTTAGTAGGGGGCTTAGTAGGTGGTGTCCTGCGTATGTTAGCTCAGAGCAGGCACCACTGAACACCACCAAAGTGACCCAGCAGCAGTGCAAGGCCCCTCTGGTTGGTGGCCCCACGGTGGCCTGATATTGATGGGTTCCCTGTGGACTTCCGACCCTGGGGATAAGACATAACGAATCTGGGTATTGCTGTGGCGAGGAGATTGAAATTAGCGGCGAGGGAACAGCAGGACGGGGAACATCATAGATGAGGCAGCCACACAAAAAAACCCGCTTGATGCTGCTTAACCTTAGCATGGGGAAAGCGAGTACTCCGACCACTGAGCTAGCCCGTCCCCATGAGAAAAGAGGCGGCAAAAAAGACTAAATGATCGAACCGATTAATATCAACTGAAGAGATTAACGGTCATCTGTTAATGAGCATTTACCGTGTATACTGATATTAAATCAAAAGATGAACATAAGCTGAACAGTTAAATCCTCATCACCTGGCTAGGTTAAATAATCTGGACTCTGGGAGGGTTTGGCTCTGCTATGTTCAATTAACTGGCCCATGGAATTCAATCATTTTATCCCCAACAATTAATTTTGTCAGGAAATTGGTCAATGAGATGTCAAAAGACTTCAGGGAGAGGTCAAGGCAATGAGAGGTCAAGTGAAAGGAGACAGGATAGCTCAGTGGTCGGAGTACTCGCTTTCCCCCAGCCAAAGGTTAAGCAGCATTGAGCGTGGTTACCACTTGGATGGGTTACCTTTTGCACGCCTTGGCTTCAGTAAAGTCCTCCAGTTCACTCAGCTGTAAATGGGTACCTGCCTCTTTAGGGTCAGGGAAGGTAAAACAGCGAAGGAGAGGAGATGGGCGCCGCCCTCAATATGCTGGCCCTAGAGAAGTGAGGTCTCTGACGCCTCGCTTCCCTACGACCTTACAGGTTATGGCACACCTTTACCTTTTTACCTTCTGAAACTCTACTTATTCTTTTTCCTACAAAATCAGCTGGTGTAGACCTTCTATTTGAGTCTGATGAAATCTCTGCATTTTTTTGTTTACGGTTTTAAGTTAATTTTCTTAAGTCTACTGTTTGTTTGTGGCAGCGTCGTGCATTAATTTAATGAAATCATTGTAATGACATGAATCTTCGGAAACGTTACCATTAGATCTTTTCCTTTAAATCCGAATCTGCCTGTCTGTCTTTCTGTCTTCTGTCTGTCTGCTGCCCCCCCCCCCCCCCCCCTCTCTCTCTCTCTCTCCTCTCTCTCTCTCTCTCTCTCTCTCTCTCTCTCTCTTGCTTCAATGACCTTGCCTTAGTGAAAGAATTTTGCATTTCTATAAAGATCACTTCAAATGTAAAAATCCCATTTCTGGCAGTACATGAAGTATATTTTTCTCTAATGCATCTCAAGCAGACGTCCACTCATGGTCTAGATGACTTAGACAGGAAAATCCTTAAGCTCAGTGCTCCTAATATGTGATTCCTTAACATATTTGTATAACCTTTGTAACGATAAATGCTACTTCCCCAGCATTTTCAAACAAGCCAAAATAATTCCTTTGTACAAATCTGGTAATAAAACTGATCCTTCAAATTACAGACCTATTTCAATATTATCTGTACTTTCTAAGCCTTTGGAAAAGCATATATATCAGTGCCTCATGGCTCACATTTCAAAATATAACTTACTTCATCCAAATCAGTCTGGCTTTAGAAAAAATCATTCTTGTCATACAGCTCTGATTAGTCTTGTTGATGAATGGTTAAAAACATCAATGATAGCACATTTACTGGTGTGTTATTTATTGATTTTGCCAAAGCATTTGATGTCATAGATCATAACCTATTAATCCGTAAATTGGTACCGTATACATTGTCTGACGATGCTTTGTCACTCATAAAATCATTTCTTAATATTCGAACCCACACTGTTTGGCTAGATAATGAGCATTTTGAATTTATGTCACAAAAATGTGGAGTTCTTCAAGGATCAGTATTAGGGCCTCTTCTTTTTTCACTATATATCAATGACCTTCCTTTATTCATTACTAAAGGCATAACTGAACTCTTTGCAGAGGATACTACTATCTACTCTTTTCATTCTGACTTGAAACAACTATCAAACTCTATGCAAGAAAATGCTGCACAATTGCTGGAATGGACCAGACTTAATCATATGGCCCTAAATGACCAAAAAACGAAATTCATGATAATTACGTCTCGACAAAAACGACAAAATGTAACCTTTTCTCTGCCACAAGTTTATCTTGGTAATACTACTATTAAAGAAGTAGATACTGATAGACTCTTAGGAGTTACTATTGATAATGATCTTTCCTGGTCACCCCATATTGACTTTTTATACAAACGAATCTCTCAAAAGATATTTCAACTCTCTAAAATCAAACACTTTCTAGACCTAGATTCTCGTAAACAACTCTACTATGCATATATCCAATCATTTATTGATTACGCCTCAATATTATATGATGGGTGCAGTGCTTATAATTAAAAACCTCTTTCAAGAAGCCATAAACGAGCTCTTAAAATGGTACTCCTTAAGTCTTCCACTTTATTAACCCAAGACTATATTAAATTGGACATTCTCCCCCTAACTTTTCATTTAGAATATAATAAAGCAATAATAATGTATCGCATAATGAACAGTCTGGCTCCATCTACACTGACTAATAAGTTACCAATTAACCAGTCAAGGTACACAAATAACATAGTAATACCGAAACCAAGACTAGATCTTTACAAGACAAGCCTTCGTTATTCTGGACGAACTGTTTGGAACTCATTACCAAAAAATCTTTAAAATAAAAATAGCATTACTTCTTTTAAGCATAATTATAAATCTTACTTGTTCCAGAAGATTAGTCAAATATGCTACTAAACTATTATCAGTTTTATGCTTGTTAAATTGAGGCAACTGTTAGCACCACATTAAAAAAAAAATTTCGAGAAGAGTACATGAAAGTAACATAGACATACTGTATACCTAATCTTTCATACTGTGTGCATTTGAAAATTTTCCATGTAAGTTGATTTTTTCTTGGTGGGGGTGGGGGTGTTTTTGGTCTGTTAGTTTATTTTGTGTGGGTTTTTTTTTTTTTTTTTTTTTGGGGGGGGGGGAGGGAGGGTGGTGTTTTTTGTTTAGTTTTGGTTTTTTTTATTTTGGTTGGTTTGTTTGGGGCTTTTTTTTTCATTGTTTGGTTTGGGTTGGCGTTTTTGTTTTGTTTTGTTGGTTTTTGGGGTGTTTTTTTTTTTTGGGGGGGGGGTTGTGCATGTGGTTTTTTTGGGGGGATGGGGGTTGTTGTTTCGGGTTGGGTTGGGGTGTTTTTTTGGGGGTAGGGGGTTTCTTTTTTATTGTTGCTTTTTGTTTTTGTTTATTTTTGGAGGGTTTTTTGTTTTTGTTTGCTTGTTTCTTTGGGGTGGGGTGGGTGTGGGGGAGTTGGGGGGGGAGGGTGCGTGATTATTTTTATTTTTATTTTTTCCGGAAGGGGTTGTTATGTTTTTAATTGTTGTTCTTTTGTTTGTTTGTTTGTTTTTGCCAGAGGGCTGGATGTAAAAAAGCAACTACTGCTTATTCTATTACCCTCTTTGAATAAAAAGTTTTCAAAGTTTTCTCTCTCTCTCTCTCTCTCTCTCTCTCTCTCTCTCTCTCTCTCTCTCTCTTCTCTCTCTGGGTTATTTTACAGAGTAGTACAGACTGATAGTAGCGTATAGCTTAGAACTTTACAAAGATGCCAACCTCGTGGGCAAGGACAGTATGATTCCTAAAGCAGAAGAAAAAAAGTGGGAAGGTGAGCACCAAGAGAAAGTCGGCTCCACTGTTCTTGCTGGCTCAGGTGACTAACGAATGCCTTTGAAGCCGGAACTAATCCTCTAACGCACAGAACGGCAACTAGTTCTCATCAGAGCTTAGACTGGACTTGAAAGGGATTTTGATCCGTGGATGTACCTCGCTACGGCACAGGTATACACAACCAGCCAATTTTCGTGTTCTGCTTCATCCTCCAGCTTATAAAGCAGCTGGTTGCTGGAGAACGGTGTTGGAGGGATGAGGCTTGCTCTCAGTTTCCTTCAGAGAATAGATTCTTTCCCCGGGCAAATCTTTGACGTGACCTCAGTCTTAAACGATGCACAAAGGGAGGGTGGTAAACATGCTCTAATCCACGCCGTGGCGGCAATGCGTGATAGGAATGGTCCAGTTTTTTCTCACTAGGCTAGAGCGCTGAGTCGGCCAATTGTCCGGAACCTCAGAGCCCTTGAGACGAGGGGAAGGGGAAGGCGAGTAGCCTAGCCCTCGACTGCTGTCGTTAGAGAAAAGGGGGATAGAACAGAGTTTATGCCACATAGCTGGTAGGCTGGCAAAGAGATAGGAGTTTTCGTCTGTTCAAACAGCACCTTTGACAGTAATAGAAAGGCGCAAATGAGTATTTGCACGCACATAAATCATGCATCGACACAACAAAACACAGCACACACAAACATGCGCGCGCGCGCACACACACACGCACACACGCGCACACACAGAGATATAAACACAGACAGACGGACACGCAAACACACACACGCACGCATGCACGCGCGCGCACACACACACACACACATAAACGCAGAGAGACATACGCGCGCGCGCGCGCGCACACACACACACACACACACACACACACACACCACACACACAAATACGCGCGCGGATATTAGTCTTCTGTTAGATAATGATTACTTTTTTTATTTGATTTTGAATCACTATGTAAATCTTCCCCTTTACAAGTAATTACGGCTTTTACAGAATAGTTTATCCCAATCCGAACCCCTGTAACAGAATATAAAAGTCTGTCATTTGAGAAAGGTCGTGCTTCGAATTTGAAAATGCCTTATACAAATGAATGGCAACATCTTTTTTTCTGGATAATTTCAAGTTTTGATGTTGTAATAAAAACTAAGTCTAAACAAAGAGGGCTGTCAAGGCTGTTCAATTGTCTAGGGATGAACTGACTTCTAAGACCATCCAGTTAGGAAGAGCAGAGAACCCAGAGAAATTCATTTTCCTCGATATTACTGAAAGAGGGACAAATAAAATGACGATGACTGTGTTTTATACAACAATAACGACAGAGAAGAGGAAGACAGAGAAAACGATGAAAACGCTAATAGGAGAGTGGAGTGGCTTTGAGTGGAATGATTTGCTACGGAAAGCAGAGGACCGCGGGGAGTGGAGGAAGCTGGTTGCAAAATCTTCATTGGTGCCCACACGTTCCAAGGGACTACGGGATAGGTTAAGGTGAAATGAAGAATGATGAGAAAAAAGATCATAAATCCCAAATCTGAATGTGGTTATTATACATTGTAAACTCCTGTCCATTTTTCACCGCTAAATAAATGGGAATACCGTGTACAGGACCAAACTGTCTATAAAAATCAAAACAAATACATCCCTGCATAATTATGACCTGAGCATTCCTGTCATCTGTGCTCAGCCAATCGTATTCGAAATGCCTTAATTAACCTGACCTCTCTCTGTTGCAGTCACACATAACCGAAACCTTATTTAGACATTTTACTCTTTAGCCTTCATACCCAGTTTGGTTTACCCCTAGCATCTAAATCACATAACATAATTATTGTATGGGGTTTTTTTCTAGCGACTTTGAATCTTCCATCGGAGTCCTTTTTAGGCAGCATTTAATGCGTTAAACTACAGAACTCAGATACACTGGAAATCTGCCTTGCCATATACATTGTATCATTGGGTGTCCTCATGGCCACTCCAAGGAACTTAATTAACGTCAATAAATGAACGTGGTCACAATTAGGCTATACACTGAGAGAGAGAGAGAGAGAGAGAGAGAGAGAGAGAGAGAGAGAGACAGAGAGAAGAGAGACAGACAGACAGACAGACAGACAGACAGACGTGTCTGTGTGTATGCATGCTTGCGTGTGTAAATGTGTGTGTGCGCGCGTGCATGCGTGCATGCATGCGTTTGTGTGTGTGTGTGTGCATGCGTGCGTGCGTGCGAAAATGTGGGGGGGGGGGGGTGCGTGCGCATGTGCGTGCTTGCGCACGCGCACGTGCGTTCTATATGTCAATGACGAAAACGGACAAAACGGACCAAGAAATGACTTAAGCCTAACCAACCACTTCTGCTGACCTGATGAAATCCACCTGGAAGACTGGCCAGTGAAGGTCTTCAGACAACGTAATAATTATACCCACCTCCCTGGGTATGTCTGCATCCTCACTTTACAAGGCAAAGATATGTAACACCCTCATCTCCATGCGTTTGTAGAAACTACACCTTAATCTTGAAGAGTGTGATCTTTTACAGACACCAACATCTTCCTTACACACACACACACGCACGTACACATGCGCCCATTCGCGCTCACTTTTGACGTTATCGAGGAGGTGGAAAATGCCTGTGGCTACATGTATTATTTCCATGGTTTCCATACAGACTCATTAAAAATCAAGTGATGTGACACGCCGCTAGTCCAATGCGATGTTGACAAAACCTTCAGCATGTGTGCGTGCGTGTATGCGCGCGCGCGCACGCGCGCGTGTGTGTGTGTGTGTGTGTGTGTGTGTGTGTGTGTGTGTGTGACATATGTGTGTGTGTATGTGTTTATCATTTCCATAGTTTCCTTAAAGAAGTGCAGTGACAGTTGCCAGTCCGGAACAGGATGTTGACAAAACTTCCGGCATGTGTGTGTGTGTGTGTGTGTGTGTGTGCGTGCGTGAGTGCGTACGCGTGTATTGTTTTAGGCTATTATCTCCAGTATTTCTGAGCAAGTCCAAACAGTTCAGCAGACGTTATTATTAGTTTCAAAGTCTGAAGGCAGACACGCTTTCAGACTTTGCTTTCACTGCGTTTTTGCCAAGCAGAATTTTTCTCACAATTTTGACGGCAGGAGGGCCTTTAGCGTAAAACGTCCTGAAAATGTTTCCTGAAGGGCACTGCTTGTAAAACTGTTTCAAAAGTGGACAGCGTCCAAGGAAAAATAATCATCATTTCTATGCGACCATTTCCCCGACATCTTTGCTTGATATGAATGTCCTCTGTTAAGATTTTGAAGTATTTCGTCAAAGGTGTGGTGGGGTGGGGTGTGGTGGTGGTGTGGTGGTGGTAGTGGTGTGTGTGTGTGTGTGTGTGTGTGAAGGTGTTTGCTAGTTTTAGCATTTTAGGTATTAACCTAACTTTGCATGAAAGCGGCTATTTCATTGGAGAAGGGGGGGGGGGGGGGGGCACTTGAATTGCCAGCAAGTTGTACTTCACTCGGTTGAATTGAGGTGCTCATGTGAATTTTAACATTTTTAGTGTAAGTCTACTTTTGGCATTGGTACTGACTCGATTTTCGTGTATGGGTTTATGCCTATTCTAGACAAATTTTTCTTCCATTTCTTTCAGTGCAGCAAAGCAAAGTTCTATAGAAGTTTTGGTTATTTCATACTTTAAAAAAATCTGTGAAAATCACCAACAGTTTTTTGGGGGGCTCGCACTCTATAGAATATTACATGACCCCCAAATTAATACCGGTGTGCAGCCGATACCTCACTTCTCTAGGGGCCAGCATATTGAGGGCAGCGCCCATCTCCTCTCCCTCGCTGCTTTACCTTCCCTGACCCTAAAGAGGGCAGGTACCTGTTTACAGCTGGGTGAACTGGGGGACTGTACTGAAGCAAAGGCGCGCAAACGGTCACCCATCCAACTGGTAACCACGCTCGACGCTGCTTAACTTGGCTGGGGGAAAGCGAGTGCTCCGACCACTGAGCTATCCCGGTACTGTGGCTTCCATTATTTCATTATCCATAGTGCCTGCTTCAAGTGCAGTGCCTTAGAGACCCCTTGCAGATGAGGGAGAAGTCAAGACAAGTCAAGTCAAGTCATTCAGTCGACGCATGCAGTATTTTGTCTTTAGTCTAGCTAGAAGGGCGATATCTAGGATAGAGTCTGCCATGTTCTTTGAGCGCCATGTTGGATTCTACAGACCAAATAAGGATGTCCGATTCTACCGTTCTTTGCATCTTTGCAGCAGAAATAATGAGACGGCAGGAGAAAGAAACAAAGAAATAGGGGGAGAGGTGGTGGTGGGGTACTAATGAGTAGAGTTAGAAAATCCGTTAACGAACAGACGGGAGGGGAGAGGAGACAGCAGAAAGCAGAGAGTGATGAAGGGGAAGTCTTAATTGGATTAAAAATGGGGTAGGGGTGGGGGGGATGAGGCTGACAGGGAGGGTCGGAAACGACTGACTTCCAGGCATGGCGAATATCAATTTTATTTCCTGGTCACAAACAGCAGACGTATGATCCATGTCCAGCCATTCAATTACAATTCCCTATTATATATATTTTTTTTTAGGAAACATCGGAGGTCTGTAGGAGACGTGTTACCCCGGGTGCAAACTGGCAGAGACGATGTGGTGGTACAGAATCGACCTGGTATCTTTAGCGAATGTTGAACTGCTACATTTGTATTGCGATTACATTACATTGCGTTGTATTGCATTGGGTTGGGTTGCATAGTATAGTATAGTATAGTATAGTATAGTATAGTATAGTATAGTATAGTATACTATACTATACTATACTATACTATACTATAGTAGTATAGTATAGTATAGTTTAGTATAGTATAGTATAGTATAGTATATAATAGTGTATTGTATTATATTGTGTAACACGTATTGTATTATAATTATTATATATCTTTTTCAGTCACGACAGATTTCTCTGTGAAGTTGGAGCTGTTTTCCCTGGGGAGAATCGATCGCCACAAGACCAGTATCACCATTCACTTGTTATATTTCCCTTTCTGCTTGTTTTCCTGTTAAAACGTGTCCGTTGCCATATTACTGCACAGTAAACAAGTCAGCACCAAAATGAATCATCTTAATTACGCATTCATACCTTTTTTTCTTTCTTTTCCTTAAAAGCGTATATATAATTATGTTGCAGTATTGCAGCACAAAAACTAAATATGAAGAAAATGAATCATCTTGATTTCGTATTCAGACCTGCCCAATTTACTTTTGTGTATTACAGTATTGCAGCAGGCAAACAAACCAGCACCCAAATGAATGATGAATTAATGACATTTTCCGACCAGATCAAAATAATTAGGGCCTACCTAGAGTTTGGATTTTAACACTTTGGACTCTTCCAACAAGTTTGCGGTAGATACATCATTATTTTTTGTTTGTTTCGTATATAGGGGGCGGGATAGCTCAGTGGTCGGAGCACTCACTTTCCCCCAGCCAAGTTAAGCAGCGTCGAGCGTGGTTACCAGTTGGATGGGTGACCGTTTGCGCGCCTTGGCTTCAGTACAGTTCCCCCAGTTCACCCAGCTGTAAATGGGTACCTTGCCCTCTTTAGGGTCAGGGAAGGTAAAGCAGCGAGGGAGAGGAGATGGGCGCCGCCCTCAATATGCTGGCCCTAGAGAAGTGAGGTCTCTGACGCCTCGCTCCCCTACGACCTTATAGGTTATGGGACTCCTTTACCTTTCCTTTACCTTCGTATATAAAGTTATCTACTTGACGAAGATCACAATTTGAACAAAGTCTCTCTTCACGCAGTCGATATTAAAATAAAATGTTAACCATGCAGGCCACATGCGCACTCGCACGTCACACACACACAGACACAGACACAGACACACACACACACACACACGAGCGTTTCATGTTCTTGTTTTCTGTTTACAATGCTGACAGACTTTGTAAACTAATTAAATTTGTCAAGTCAAACTATACCCAAGTAATAGTGTTGCTAATTTGTTGCTTTTAGATAAATCAACAGGACGTTGACTGGCTGTATCAATTATTCCATTTTTCGCTCTCTCTCTCTCTCTCTCTCTCTCTCTCTCTCTCTCTCTCTCTCTCTCTCTCTCTCTCTCTCTCTCTCTCTCTCTCTCTCTCTCTCTGTCTGTCTGTCCATGTCATAATCATAAATCTTTTTTTTTCTTTTTCTTTTTTTTTGGGGGGAGGGGGGGGGGGGTCCTCTTGATCATCAAATCCTTGTTCGCCATTATAACTATCGTCGCCATCTCTATCCTGAAAATAATGAGATGAGTTTGGGTGTTGTTGTTTGTTGTATTTTGCGCGCTTTGATTTGTTGCTTTACAAGATTCAGCGTTATATAAATTCCATACATTATAATAATAATAATAATTATTTATTTTTTTATTATATTATTATTATTTGATATTCTCTTTCCTCCATTTTGCTACTGTTGTTGTTGTTATTATCGTCGTCAACGTCGTCCTCGTTATTGTTGTTGTTTCCCTCATCTTTGTCGCGTCTTCATTTTATTTGCTTCCATATTGTTTTCACTGTTTATCTACTGTCTATTTTTATCTGCGTTGGCTGTGCGCAAGATAAGAACAATATTATGGATATGAACACCATACTGCCTGTTGCTGCTGTTGTTGTTGTTGGTATGAAATTCAAATTAATTCTCTTTTTTCTGTTTGACCCCATAATTCACCACAGAAAAAAGTTTTGCTTAGTCCAGAGAGTTTGTAAAGTGTATCAGTTTGCAAAATATCGTTCGGTTTCAAACAGAAGACTATAGTTTCTTTATTTTTTTTTTTTAAAAGAGAGAGAAATGGAGTAAGACAAAGACTAATGAGTAGATTTATAAACTTGATGGATGTTTAATCTCTCTCTCTCCCTCTCTCGCTCTCTCTCTCGCTCGCTCTCGCTCTCTCTCTCTCTCTCTCTCTCTCTCTCTCTCTCTCTCTCTCTCTCTCTCTCTCTCTCTCTCTCTCGCTCTCTCTCTCCCTCTCTCACACACAGAGTGAGAGAGAGAGAGAGAGCGACAGAGCTACAGAGACACAAAGAAGCAGCGAGACAGAAACAGAGAGACAGAGACAGACAGAGAGACAGAGACAGACAGAGACAGAGAGAGACACAGAGAGAGCAGTGAGACAGAGATAGACAGACAGAGACAGACAGAGACAGACAGAGACAGAGACAGAGAGACACAGAGAGAGACAGAGAGAGCAGAGAGACAGAGACAGACAGAGAGCAAAGAGACAGAGACAGACAGAGAGACAGAGACAGACAGACAGAGACAGAGACAGAGACTGTCATACAACTTTACAAGCTGAAAGTGGAATACGGCAGATAATAAAGGAGTGGTGTGGGCGTTGGTCTTTTGGCTAAGACCATAAATGGCAGATCCTCTGAGTGCATAGAAGACAGAAGGTCACAGCAACAAAGAGAATAATAATTGTGCCAGACAAAACTCTGTAGAACAAAAGCCACTCATTGTGAAACGAGTATAATGTAGACTGGGATTTTTGTATGTGTATGTTTTGCTTTTTATTGTTATTATTCTTTTATATCGAATATAATGGAATAAACACTTATGTGCTTTTTTTTACACCCAGTCCCCGTGTGTATGCGGTTTTTTTTAAATTCTGCCATCTGTTCCCACCGGCACACAATGGCCTACTCTTATGAAAAGCGGAACAGGATTTAACGTGTGCGCAAGATGTCCTGCGTGCGTTAGCACACGGGGCCTCGGTTTATAGTCTCATCCGAAGGACTTTAGGGGAGTGTGGAGTCTGCACTGATGTTAACTCCAGGTGAAAATATCCCCCTTGAACGGGAATCGAACCCGGGTCGTCAGATTGCGAGCGCAATGTTCTGACCACTAGGCTATCGCGTTCCCCAGAAATCTACCCATTAGTCTTTTTTTTTTCTTTAACTCCATTTCTCTTCTTTTTTTTTAAAAAGAAACTCCAGTCTTCTGTTTGAAGACTTTGTTATTGTCGTTATAGCTGCTGCTGTTGTTGTTATTGTTGTTGCTGCTGCTGCTGTTGTTGTTATTGCTGTTGATGTTGTTATTGTTGTTGCTGCTGCTGCTGCTGTTGTTGTTATTGCTGTTGGTGTTGTTATTGTTGTTGCTGCTGCTGCTGCTGTTGTTGTTATTGCTGTTGATGTTGTTATTGTTGTTATTGCTGTTGATGTTGTTGTTGTTTTCCTTCCTTGGCTAGGGCTTCGAGGTTCGCCAATGGTGAGAGTTTGCGTATGCGACCGTTGTTTGGTTTTTTTCTCTCCCACAATTAAGGTAGCCACATTCCGACTTCAGGGATATTGTTTTGTTTTAAAATGAGTGTCACTACTCTTGCGGCGACGTGTCCAGCCAAAAGAGAGCAGTTCAACTTGCTCGCAGAATACAGTACAATGGGTGGCGTTATCAGGTCTGAGAGAGAAAGAGAGAGAGAGAGAGAGAGAGAGAGAGAGAGAGAGAGAGAGAGAGAGAGAGAGAGAGAGAGAGAGAGAAATCTATGGGCATCTAAAACAACAGAAATACCTATTCAGACTTTTAGCTAGAGATTACACACTTCTGCTGTGTTTCACCGCCCTGCCGATCATGAAGACTGTCATGATATATAATTATGTTAACAGAGTCGTTTGTCAAAACTTGGAAAATAGTGCGCGAATGAACATTACAGGGCAGGGCAGGGGGTGGGGGGGAGAGGGAGGGAGGAGGGTGAAGAGGGGGGGGTATGTTTTGTAATGTATCGTATTGTCTCGAATTGTATCGTATTGTATTGTGATCCGTGGAGTTGTTTTGAATTGCATTGTGTTGTATTGTATTGTATTGTATTGTATTGTATCCTATTGTATCGCATCTATCGTATTGTATCGTATCCTATTGTATCGCATCGTATTGAATTATATTGTATCGTATCCTATGTATCGGACGCGTGTCCTATTGAATCGTATCCTATTGTATTATATTGAATTGTATCGTATCCTATTGAATCGTATCCTATCGTATCCTATTGTATCGTATCCTATCGTATCCTTTTGTATCGTATACTATTGTATTGTATCCTATCGTAAAAGCCACTCTGATAGGGAAACAAATACAGCTGCAGAAAAAAAAAAAAAAAAAAAGGGTGAAAGGGTGGCGCAGCGCTAAGTGGCGACGCGTTCTCCCGCTCTCCCCAGGGAGAGCAGCCCGAATTTCACGGAGAGAAATCTGCCGTGACTTAAAGTAAAATCTGAGCGCTTTGATTTGTTGCTTTACAAGATTCAGCGCTATATAAATTCCATACATTATTATTATTATTATTATTATTATCGTATCCTATTGTATCACATCCTATTGTATCGTATCCTATTGTATCGTATCCTATTGTATCGTATCCTATTGTATCGTATCCTATCGTATCCTATTGTATCGTATCCTATCATATCCTATTGTATCGTATCCTATCGTATTGTATCGTATCATATTATATTGTATCGTATTATATTGTGTGGTATCGTAACCTATTGTATCGTATTTTATCGTATACAATAATTTCTGTTTGTAGAGTCAGGGCAGATTTCGTCTGGGGTAAAATCCAGGCTGCTATCCCCGAGGAGAGTGTGATGCCACAAGAGCAGTGCCATCCAATGTACAAACAAAAAATGTCTTTTCCTATCTGCATGTGTATTTGTTTCCCTATCAGAGATGGGAAAGCAGAAACAGCGCTATCCCACTTGCTAACTACAGGATAGCTCCTCTTCTCTCTCTCTCCTCTCTCTCCTCTCTCTCTCTCTACTCTCTCTCTCTCTCCTCTCCTCTCTACTCTCTCTCTCTCTCTCTCTCTCTCTCTCTCTCTCTCTCTCTCTCTCTCTCTCTCTCACACACACACACACACACACACACACACAGCCTGTGCATCATCACTACAAAAAAACAACTGTTTATAATACAATGAGTGGTAGTATACTAGTATTGTGTACTTAATGGTTTTCAGTACACCTATGAACACTACCTGATAAACTGTACGGGAATCGGGACTTTAAACGGAAAAAAAAAATCATTAAACGTGAAGAGATTTTAAACATACTGCAAGACGCAACAAGTGCACACCGGTTATTGTAACTATTTTTTTTATTCTGAAAAAAAGAACGTCAAATTACAATATTTAAAATTAAAAGAAAATGAAGCTTTCACCCACAGTTTCTTGACTGAAGTGCATTGTGAAAATGTTCCGCTAAAAGGAAGGGTTGTTTTAAGAGGCAAACACGATCAATAACAACAAGAGTAAAAGCAAAAACATGTCTACCCAGAAGAAAAACAAACACGATAATTTACACAAAAAATCCTCACAACTGAGTTATATTTCTTTGCAACATGGGCTTTTTGTTTTTGTCTCACACAAAATTCCTCCTCTTGCCTTTCT